>JASDQU010736054.1:170066-182813 GCA_032191745.1 Picea mariana
AACAATGAGTTTGTGGCACATGGTTTTATGTAAGGGTTTATGGTATTTGGTTTATGGATAGAGTGATGAATTTTTAATGGTTATATTGATTTATCTATTTGGTATATGGTTGAGGTACATGTTGGGTACATGGTTGAGACAAGTAGTTTATGAGTTGGCACATACATGAGGTGTATAGTTGATGATGTTGGTATATCTTGATGAGTCATATTTGATGTGCATTTGACGCATGGTTGATGCATGGTACATGTTGCTTTAGGTTATTGGTACAAGTTATTTGGTGCAGGTTGATTGGTACAGGTTGTTACAGGTTATTGGTATAGGTTGACATTGATAGTGGTTGATTCAGTCACAATGACATGTTGTCTACATTTGGCATTTATATTTCAGGGTAGTTGGATGGGGCAAGGACAAGTGGTTTTAGCCACCTTTTAGTTGTAGCTAGAGAACATAGGGGGTTGTAGCCTAAGAATTGGGAAATTGGAGCTTCCCTCAGGTAGTAGCCTGAACAACTAGGGGGTTGGATCCTCCTTCCAGTTGCAACTATAAAAAAAAGGAAGTTGGTGCTTCCAATGAATGCAATTCTTCAAGACATATAAGAAAAATAATTCCGTGGTTTTCTCCCTCTTTGGGTTTCCACGTAAAAACACTAGTGTATTGTGTATGTGTGTGATTTCTCATTTGTTTGTTGTTTATTTGCTCTATGACTATTGGATGATAATGATACATTGATATAACACTTTCCTTTTTTGTGAAAAAGGATTAAATTTCTCTAAAAATGATTCACCCCCCTTCTCAGTAATCCAACAACTTCAACCAGGAATCAAATATTTATAGGGAGTGAGAGAAAATGTTGCTCAATAGCTACATAAACCAAATTAGAAGCTACCTAGCAAGTAGCAATAGTTCCGATGGGAGAAACATCCATTTACAAGATATGGGATCACTTCAAGGATGGCAAGCAAAGAGTTCTTATTACTGCATTAACCAATGTAGTTTGCAAATTCACCTCCCACACAACAGATTCATGAGTCTTTAGCTTATTTAAAATCTCAAGAGAAGTCAATTAATTACTTGAAAGAAACAGAAATGAAACCATAACTCAATGAATCACCTAGATAACTACCACATTACCATACCCAATAGATTACAAATAAAAAATCATATTTTAGACAATATTTTACCCTGGAAACTCAAATGGTAAAACTAGCATTCAATTGTCATTAACTACGATTTTATTATTCAAAAATGGGTAGAGTTTATATGGTATTTGGTTCAACTCTATGCTTCTCAGTGAAATATGTCAACATTCATCTTCCTTCTCATCCAAAAGAAAAATTCTCCATCTCAAAGAACCAACATATAGGAGCACGCTCAGCTAAGGGGATAGTTGGAAGGTCAAGCATCCCCAACCCTCCAACTTCCCTAATTTCATCTCTCCTCCTCCTCCTTTAATTTTTCCTTTTGTATTTTTGTACATAGGAGAGGTTCTATGAAAATATATTTATTTTCCATGTATATTATTTTTTTTTCATTTCCTTATCCTTACATTATGTGCTAGCCTTATGTTTTTTATTAGATGTAGGGGTGTACACTAATTGTGATGGAATGTGTCCCTTCATGATAACAAAAAAAGATCCTCTTCATCCATAGCCTCGAAACTTTCACTTGTTGATCCTTGTAAATCCCGTGTATTCACCAATTATTTCCTATTTGGACCCAATTTGAATCACTCCTCCCCATTGGGAGGATTTTGGTCCCTAAAAGTTGCCAAGGATAGATGGGGGAACTTGCTTGCAAACTGATTCCACTCATACCACATCACCTTCCTTGGATTATGTCCTTTGAGTCTATTTTTCCACATATATTATTTTCTTTTGTGTGTTATACACTCCTTTCATTGCATAACAATGTCATGCTTAAGTCTTCGAGAGTGTGTGGTGCAAATTCTGCAACATCAGAAAGAACCTGATGTTTCTCCTCATCCAACATGGAGGGTTCAAACCATTTCAAATACTCCAAATTCATGACCGGAGTGATCTACATATAAGTATTAAGTCTTATCCTAGAGGCATTCTCATTCATTTATTCAATGATATCAAATGGTCCATATTTGAAGGGGTTGAGTTTGTTTGTAGGTGATTCCAATGATTTCTCACAGAGATATATTTAGACCTTGTCTCCAATAGAGAATTTTGTATCATCCCTATAATGATCATGCCTATATTTATATAGTTGTTGGATCTTTTCAAGATACTAGAGAACTCTTAGTTGCATCTACCTATTTTTGTCCATGAATGTGCTCACTTCTATTCATCCCCTCCTAGCCACGTTTCATCGTTCCCATACACAATGTCAAATGGTGAAGGAGATAAGTATCCAAGATATTTATTGAAAGGAGACTTACTGGTGGAAATATGGAGTGTTAAATGTAAATTATTTTCTCATTCAAAGTCTTCATATGTTTTCTATTGTAGCCTCTCAACAATTGTACCAGCATCGAGTTAACAACCTTAGTTTGTCCATCGGTTTGAGCATGGAATGTAGTGGAATAATTCAACTTGGTATCCATTCTCTCCTAAAGTGTTTTAAATACATATTGGATAATTATATAATTTTTCATCTAACTCATTACTTTGTGTCTCGAAAAAATTAGAGGGATCATCTTGGAGATCCATTTTAGCAGTAGGTCCCAATTTGAAAAATTGGGTCCAAAAATGGAGAAATTGTGAGGTACAAAATGAATTTGTTTTGGAACAAAATGACTCTATATTAATATTCCATATTATACACACTAATACCCTTCCAACAATGCAACAATGTCCTCAATCAGAGTTCGTATGAAAAATTTATTCCTCTCACAAGTTGACCTACCATGTTTACCACTATGGTACGAGCAAATGCAACATCATCCCCCATTACTGAAAACCTATGTCAATATCCATGTGTAGAATTTAAATAATATTATAGAAGGTCCAAACCTTATCATTAATTTAAGTTTGATTAAGTTAAAATCCTAACCCTAGATAGCTATTGGGCTATGTTAAATACTAGTCCACTAGAAGGAGAAGGGGTCCATTACTTGGTATTGCACTTGTTCCACAATTGAGAAGATTATCCAAGGAATGGTATTTTGAGAAAATATTGAAGGAGGTATAATATTATGTATCATCCATTCATGCCACAATGTCAAAGGAAACTCTATAGTGAGTATCTCTTTACTTTTACGTTCTTTCCACAACTAAAGAAAAGAGAGCAAAACATAGGACTTACCGTCTAACTGGTTTTTTCTCCTGTATTAGATTTCCTAGGATACATATTATGTTCAACTGTGTGGATGGTGTGTATATTTTGTCTTGTTCTTTCATTTCATCTTCATTTAATTTCAAAACTTCAAGAAAAACTAGTATTTAACTATTCTTGGATCTAAGGAAATAAACTATACAAATCTAAAATTTTAGAATACCTTAATATA
Source organism: Picea mariana (assembly GCA_032191745.1). Lineage (NCBI taxonomy): Eukaryota > Viridiplantae > Streptophyta > Pinopsida > Pinales > Pinaceae > Picea > Picea mariana. The sequence goes on from JASDQU010736054.1 coordinate 173,542, forward strand.
TATTGTGACTAATAGTTCCAGTGGAATATCCATGGAAATTTACAAATCATATTGGTATCTGTTGGGCTCTAAAGATGTCTAAAAACAACCTTAGTTAACATTAATTTATCAACCCGAGGATTTGTCTTTTATCTCAAAGAATATCAGCAAAGTCTATGCAGATAGCTCATAGAGGCTAAAATCATGTAGTGTAAGCAAATCTGAGTCTATCAACAATCAAGTTCCTCAAACATTCATTAAAGATTCTAAGAATTGAAATCTAAAGCTGCGCAAATGGAAAGGAACTAGTTAATCTGTTGAATTCATTTTAAGAGCATTAATTAAATCTAGATAAAGACTTGCAGAAATGACTATCATTATGAATCAAATTGCTGAAAAGAAAATGGCGAATTACTCTATCTATGGAAAGGAATAGAGACTGTAATCTGACTGAAAAGAAACAACAATCGTATTTCTATTGAAAGGAACAACAACTATATTCTAATGGAAAGGAACAAAAAATCCAAACTAAGTCAAAGGAATGGAAACTGTAAACTAAGTGAAAGGAGCAACGAATGTGAACTAAATGAAAGGAACAACAAATGTGAACTTATGAGTAATTGTCATGCATCAAATCTCAGTAATAGGAATTGGAAGAACAATCATTTAATTCTTCAGGGAATATCTATTTTTTGCAATTGACATGAAATCATCAACACACTTATAAGTGTGTTTATCTACTATAAAAGAGAATTGAATCACAAAACAGAATTTGAACTGATACAATTACAGGTCGAACAATAGCTCCTTTAGACTGCGCCCTTGGTCCTTAGAAGCACTACTATTTGACATTCAGTATATAAAAATAGTAAAACCACTTGAAGCTTCTATTGATTTCATAGTTGGTACAACATTTTACAAAAACTGCTAACGTGTATCAATTCTACGTTTTGAATTCTTGGGTGCAATTCTTCTACCTTCTTTCAAGATCTATTTACCCCTTATATGCTACAATAATCTAGGTAAATTAAGCTATCTTGAGGATCGATAGATCCTCAGGATTGCCTTACTATTACAATAAGCAAGTCAATTATATTTAAAACTACCTTGCACCATAAAGTCTTCAACCTCCAATAGATTGCGCATATTCAAGATTCCCTTTGCTATCTTGGGTTTGAAAATATTTAACCAATCCTGCACTAAAACCAAACAATTCCAATCATATTTAGGATCTATGTAATCTAATCTTCAACAACAATGCTAAAGAGTATATTACTCATTTTCTATTCTATTTTCTTCTAAATAACCAAAAAGTCAATCAAGATGATATCATGAAATATGGAATAAAGGAAGATATTTATACCTTTTTCATAACTTAACATACCCCCCACCTTAACTTCTTGCATGTCCTCATGCAAGCTGAGATTTTGCATGTAAAGCAGTGATGTTGTAAGATGGAAGGGTTGGTTCACTAGACCTTTTGAACCCATTGCTTCTTTTGAGTTCTCCAAAAGAAACATCCTCCCTCTTCTTGTTAATTTGATAATCTTTTTGGTAAATCTATGGAGGGAACTAGATGATAGGGGGATTATATCTGCACCCAATCCAAGAAGGCCCTTCCTCTTGGAGAAATCTAGAATACCTCTCTATTCTGAAGGTAGCCGCAAAGAAAGTCCTATACCCAAAGGGTTCCCTACTCTATACTTCACTTCAGGAGGCATCCCATCTCAGTTTAGAAGCAGCAAGAGCTTCCTCCTTAAGCTCCCTAAAGGGAGTGATACCTGAATGTATGACCTGTAGATGGATGAGGGCCAAGGAATCTACAACCCCTTTTCTTTTCATAATGGTTTTATGTCGCATAATTGTTGGAAAGGACTTTGGAGGTTCCCCCCTAACCCAGAGATCTAGACCAACTTCCATTTTTAGGAAGGTTTTATGAGCTTTCACCCATCTGACTTGATTCTGAGTAAATGATAGAAATGCCTGAAACTATATATCACCAATGAATGGGCCAGAGTTATCTTCCCTTTTTTCTTCGAGAATGAAATTATGAAAGTACAATTCACACAAAAAGTATTGTACCTTTTCATCCTACTCTCTAAAACATGAAATAAACTCAGGTACAGTGGCAAAAGATATAGGTTTTCCCACTCTGATGGTCTTCACTCTTAATAAAAAATATCGTTCCAGAAATAATAAAGTGTAATTGGTGGAAGGGGCTCTGCAATTAATAGCATCAGAGTAGACATCACATATTTCTTTGGTTTGCTCCAAAGATTTTTCTAATTGGGTTTGCACCTTTTTGATATTCCCTTGGGCTTTGGTGAGCGCAGCATAGGTCTCACCCTCTATTGTTTTCATGTCCTTCAGTTTTTTAAAAATCTTTTGATATTCAGTCCTAGTTACCATTTCATCTTGGTGTTGAGCCAATGCTTGTTGGGCTTGTCCCAACTCTACCTTTAGTCTATCGATGGTGACACCCTGTTCTTGAGATTGGGATTCTTGGTATTCTTCCATAGCACCCATATCTTCCCTAAATTGATTAAGCTCTACTTGCTAGACCTGTGTAAGCTCTGCTTCCAACCTATCCACAATAACACTCTACTTCTAGGACTAGATTGGGATGCTTGGTATTCTTCCATAGCACCCATCTCTTCCCTAAATTGAGTAAGCTCTACTTGCTGGACCTGTGTAAGCTCTGCTTCCAACCTATCCACAATAACACTCTACTTATAGGACTATATTGCTTGGTGCTCTGCCATAGTCAGTAACTCATTTCTGTTTTGAATCAGGGTTTGTTGAGACTGCATCAATTCTTCCTCCAATCTCCTGATGGTAGCATTATGCTCAAGGAGTTGAGCTATTTCCTCTAATATCGGGGTGTCTATCTACACCTTAGTATTAATTTCTTCTATATCTGTCATATTTTCCTATGTTTCTAAAGGAGGTGCTTCCTCATTCTGATCTATTGTTCATTCTACTACTATTTCTTCAGGGTCTGTCTGTATTCCTACGAAATTTTTACTGACTGCTTGTTTAGGAAGAGGGTTTCTTCCTTGTACTTTGGCCCTTTTGTTCTTCTTTATTATGTGGGCCTTATCTGCCTATTCTATTTGTTTCCTCAATTCCTTAATAATTTCCTTAAGTTTAACTGCCTTATGCTTTAATACTTCAACCTTCTTAGCCTTTTTCTTCAATAGTTTATTTTCTTTTTTTTAACTTTCTAATTTTCTTATGGCTCTTGGCATATTTTTGTTTATGAGAGGTCTGAAGGTATTCTTCACCCTGGCCAGCAAAAGGTTGTTCCTCTGTTCCTTCCAAATGTTTTGTCTGTCCAAGAGGGCTTCTTGTTTCAAAATGAGGTTCTTCCTATGCTTTGTCCTCAGGAAAAGACATTTCAATATCAGGAAAATCTTCAACTAGTTTTGAAGAGGAGGCTTGTTCTGGGCATTTTTCTGGATTATTTATGCCTCTGTCAATTGAGGTTCCCAAGCTTCCCAAAACCTGGGCTATTTCTACCTCATAGTTCTTCATAAATTGTTTTGTCAAATGCTCTAATGTCGGTTGGGTGTCTTCCTGATCATTCCTTTGTGAGCTATATTCTTCTTTCCTAATTTCTTGAGAATTCTCACATGGATATTGTTCTATAGAATTCTAAAGTTCTTCAGGCTGTTTTGTTGTATCCTGAATTGCTTCAGTTGTTTCCTGGATTTGTTTCCTTCTTCTCCTTGTCTGAATGATGGTTGTAGGGGCAGTTGTTGCTCTCTTCCTCTTTTTTGTTAATGCATGTGTTTGTGAGGTCTGGGTCTCTGTGCTTTGGGTAGGTTCTACCTCAGCTTCAGTTTGAGAAGATGGGATTTCTCTTTGGGTAGTAGTCTCCTTTGCATGTATATCTTCAATTTCCTATGGTGGTTCTTCATGGCATAATTCAGGTTGCTCCAGTTGTGGAGGTTTATTGGCCTCAATCAGGATATCCCAGGTCAATTGAGTTTGACTCAGTGCTTTATTTGTTATCAGTTTAACTAATATGTGGTGGTTGATAACAGTAACAGGGTCCTTGGATTTTTGTGTTCTTAGGGCAACCTCATGTACTATGGCATTCAGAAAGAAAGGTAGATTAAGTACTAACCGTTGTTTTAAAGCTGCCAGCAATTTGAGGTGGAGAGGTTGAATTACGTCATAACGTCCATCACAAGTGATGTACCATTGAATTATGCCTGCAATTTCCTTCCATGGTTCTCTGAGAGTGCTGGGATTGAGTCCCTTTGCCTTCTTATCCAATTCTTCCCCAAGGTCTGTGAAAGTTTCCACAGCTTCCTTCAATGTTGTGTATCTTCTTGTCCACTAAATGCTCTTGTTAGGGAGGCCTATGACCTTTGCTAAGATTTCTGGGGTGACTGAGATTTGTATTCCCCACACCATAGAGTTTTCTCCCTGCAGATTCTAAAAGAATTCAAGAATGAAATTCATGTCATATCCTTCCAGACGGTTGAAGTACTCCATCTACCCCAGCTGGTGCAGGATGTCTCTTTCTTTCTCTGTAATATTTAGTAAAGTTGGTTCTCTGTGCACACCTCTTCCACCCATTTTGTGAGAAAATATGGACGACTATCATTCCTGGTAGCAGACGTGGTTAGACCATCTTAGGGGAAAAATTATCAATAATAGAAAATATCAGAGACAACAAATGTATACAAATGAAGGTATTTATTACAATCATTACTATCTATATCGAGAAGCGTGTCGAGTGTCCACTCCCCTCATAAATAGAAAGGTTGACCTCGACCCTCAGCGTAGAGAAAAGTAATGAGTGTAGGTATTGATGGTGAGAAGTAATGATTGTACGACGACCGCTAATGGGGATTAATGATTTATTTTCAAACAACATATTTTAACGGTAATCATTAAACATTAATCTTCTTTGTGGAATTGAAAATACTGATACTCAAAAGAATTCTTTAAAGATACATACGTCAAATAAATTAAATCTGTTTAGTTAAATAATATCCCACATATCACAATGTTGTTACTTTTTCATGTCATTGAATACAACCAAAATGATAGCCTCGTTATTGAGTGAAGGAAATCTAGAGATACACAGAAACTTGACATTTAAGTCTTCCATACCACAGGCAGAGCCACTGTTGCCGGCAGGCGTCCATAGCCTCGACAGAGTTTCCTTTTAACCCTGAGATGAGCTTATATCATTGATACTTGTTTGAATCATATTTTCCAAAAAGACCAGTATCCTACTTTTTTAGCCATAGTGATAATCTCACTCACTAGATTGTAACTTAGGTGAACAAGCCCGCTCGTGATGAGACCCCTTGTCCTTTGACTATAAAATGTCAAAGTCCATTTCCTTAGTGTGGTAGCTGTGGTGGGAATGTCACTTAGGTTACTATCCTATGATTGTGGTAGGTTGGCTCATGATGAGACCCCCTATTGTTTGTGGGAAAAGAAAGAAATTTTATTGATTTTTTTTTATTTTTTGTTTAGAAAGTTTTTAAGTTTTTCTCGAAAAAGACCATTATCCTGGTTTGGTATCCAGATGATGATAATGTGACTCACTAGAGTTTAAATTAAGTGAACAATTCAGCTCATGATGAGACCTCTTGTCCTTTGACAAAAGAGAATGTCAAAGGCCATTGCCCTGGTGTGGTAGCCATAGTGGGAATGTCACTTAGGTTAGTATCCAATGATCATGGTAGGCTGGCTCGTGATGAAACCCCTTATTCTTTGTGGGAAAAGAAAGAAATTTTATTGATTATTATTATTTTTTATTTTTTTTTGAGTGTATGAAAGGAGGCTCATCTACTCCTTACGAGTAAGGGATAGCATAAAGAAGTGTAAGGATGCCAAGTAAAAGTGTGCCACAGATTCTTTATTAATTATAAACGCAAGGTATCATTTAAGTGTAATGTATAAGGGGAAAGAAATGAATTATGGTGGTTGTGGGTTATGAACAAGGTTTAAGATATTTCGAAGGAAGTGATCCAAAAATCAATTTGATAAGGTATGGGATATAGTCCACAAAATAATGATAGATCGTTAGAAATAATGCTGGTGAAAATTATTTGGTGAAAGTTGTACCCCACAAGAAAGGTTTAGAGTTTTATTAGCAAGGAAGGAACGACAAAATGAACAATAGGTGTGCAAAAAGGAACAACAATTGTTCCGTTCAATGGAACAACAGGCATGCAAAAGGAACAAAAGTTGTTCCTTTCAAATTAACAATAGGCGTGCAAAAGGAAAAACAATTGTTTCATTCAAAGGAACAGAAGGCGTGCAAAAGGAACAACAGACGCACAAAAAGAACAACAATTGTTCTGTTCAAAGGGGACTGACAATTGTTTCATCCAAAGGAACAACAGGCGTGCAAAAGGAACAACAATTGTTCCATTCAAAGGAACAAAAGGCATGCAAAAGGAACAACAATTGTTCCATTCAAAGGAACAGAAGGCACGCAAAAGGAGCAACAATTGTTCCATTCAAAGGAATAGCAGGTGCACAAAAGGAACAACAATTGTTTCATTCAAAGGAACAACAAGCGCACAAAAGGAACAACAGGCATGAAAAAGGAACAACAATTGTTTCATTCAAAGGGACAGCAGACATGCAAAAGGAACAACAATTGTTTCATTCTTAACAATTTGAATTTTTAGAAACCTGGTAATGTATTTTGCTTGAATTCAAGGTTGATTCCTCATCAACTAAATTCATTTATGAGTTGGTTTATTTCAGAATTAAGTAATGGATCGTTTGTTAATGTTATAAATTTCATTATAGTTTCCCAATTATTGTTGTTAAATCATAACACATTCATTTCTCTATGAAAGACAGGGTATGGGTAATGAGATGAAGTGGGATTTCGGAACAAAAAAAGAGTGCTAATTGAGTTCATTACAGTTATCCTCCCTAGTTTTGACTTTCTTGAATGACTGTCGAAAACAATGAAAAACTAAATAAAATCTACAGAAAAAAAAATTATATACAGTATGTATAGTGTCAATAGAATTCAACATTTATGGAGTTCGGGTGGCTGGATTACCTTCCCAGCCAGCCAAAATTTGAACGGTAGGGTCCTTACTTACCTCTTGGTAGAAAGATTCTTTTGAGGGTAGCTAATGATAGAGTCATAGTCAATGGCCATTGACCCAAAATGGATATTTGGACCCATCGATGGTGCTTAAAGTGACTGTGCCATTATCATGGACTTCACTGATTTCGTATGGTCCTAGACACCGTGTCTGTAATTTTCTCAAAAAATCTTGAAATCTGGAATCATAGAGGAGCACCTAGTCTCCTTATTTAAATAGTTTTTTTTTATATGCTTATCGTGCCAGGTCATTCTCTGTTGTTGAATAAAAGTTGTGCACTCTACAGTAGACAGGCTTGCTTCATCCAATTCATTGACTTGTTGAAGGCGTTGTTTATGTGCTTTTGTGAGATCCAGTCTAATTTTCTGGGCCATCCTTAGAGTCTTGATTTCAAACTCGATTGGGAATATGGGTTCTTTTCCATAGACTAAATGGCAAGGAGAGTAGCCAGTGGTATTAGGCCATGTTGTGCAGCTAGCCCATAAGGCATTTGGGATCTCAAAAGCCCAATTCTATATATTCGTTGAGACAATCTTTTTTAGGATTGCCTCTAGGACTTTATTGGTGCTTTCCACTTGCCCATTTCTTGTGCATGGTATGGAGAATTAATTTTTTGTTTGATATGATAATTATCCAGGGTGGTGATGATTCTATGAGATGTAAATTGTGACCCCCCATCAGTAATTACCTCTCTTGGTAGTCCATAGCATATGAATAATTTGAAAAGAAATTTGATGACTACCTCTTATGTTGCATTTGGCAAGGCTTTTGCCTCTACCCATTTAGTCATGTAGTCCGTTGAGATTATAATATAGGCCTTCTGATTTGACTTTGGGTTGAAGGGGCCAACGAAGTCTAGTGCCCATATCTCAAATGGTTCTGCAACTACTTGTGCTTTCAAAGGCATTTCATCATCCTGACCTAGTTTTCCCATCCATTGACAACTATCGCAGGTTTGGACATATTTCTTCGCGTCTCTGAATATTGAAGTCCAATAATAGCCCATCTGCAGAATTTTGTGTCCAGTCCTACGATCTACAAAATGCCCACCATAGGGCTCATCATGTCCAACTTTTAATATGTCATAGATTTCATCATCTCGTACGCATCTGCGGATCTGGAGATCAGCTCCTGTATGGAAGAGATATCCGTTGATCCAGGTGAATCGTGCACTACGCTGGATGATCAGTTTTCTTTCCTTTGATAAAATATGTGACGGGAATATTCCTACTGCCAGGTAATTTGCCACGTCAGTGTACCAAGGTGGCTTCATAGTAACAACAAACAGATGCTCATCTGGAAATCGGTCTTCGACTATTAAAGAGTCATTTATTTTAGGTATGCGGAATAGGAAGTCTGTGACAAGGTTTTCTCTCTTGGGTCAATATTTGATGGTGATATCAAATTCCTGCAATAGTAACAACCATCGAGTGACCCATCCATTAGTAATTGGTTTATTAGCCAGATATCTGATAGCAGAATGATCAGTATATAGAATGACCAGATAGCCTGTTATATAATGACGGAATTTATTGATGGCATGTATAACAGCTAAAAACTCTTTCTATGTTACTGTATAATTAATTTCATCTGGATTAATATTCTTGCTAATAAATAAATGGTGTAAGGTTTCTCCTCCTCCTCCTATCTGAGGACAGTTCCTATGGCAGTATATGATGCATCGGTGGAGATGTGAAATGGTATTTTCCAATTTGGCCCCCTCAACACTAGTGTTGTTGAGATCAAATTTTTGAGTCCTCCAAATGCCACATCACACTTGTCAGACCATTGAAATTCTACATTACCAGTCAAAGCATGTAAAGGTGCATCGGTTCTTGCAAAATTTTCGATAAACCTATGATAGTATCCTGAAGTGCTAAGGAAACTACATACCTCAATTTGTGTGTGTGGTGTAGGTAGATTAAGGATTACCTCTATTTTTGCTGGGTCTACCCTAATTCCATCTGCAGAGATATAATGCCCTAGTACCACACCTTTTTTCATCATCATGTGACACTTTTCGTGGCTCAAACATAACCTGTTCGCAATGCATCACTGTAGTATTTTCTCCAGATTATTCAGTGCTTGATCGAAGTTGTTTCCATAAGGAGTGAAATCATCCATATAGACTTCAAGTCCTTCGCTGATTAGATCATTGAATATGATCAGAATGTCCCTTTGAAAAGTGGTTGG
>JASDQU010736055.1:21032-37622 GCA_032191745.1 Picea mariana
CCTTTTGTACTTTTCCCCCCTCCCTTATTCTATTTTCCCACCTCTTTTAATACCCTTTCTTTCCCCCTTCTATATTTTCCCTTTTCCCATTTTCTCTTTATCCCTTCTTTTTCCCTTTCTTGGAACTACTATACTTGGTCAATTTTCGTGTTCGTGGACATTTGGACTTGCAGACTCTCGCACTTGAATTATCGTTTGTTCACCTATGTATAAGTCCTCCCAACACTTAGAATGATTTTTCGTTTCATACTTTCAGACCTTCGGACCTGCATACCTATGTGGCACACTTCCACTCTCTCCATTGTTCACCCGATACTTCTCGATACTTAGCCATTTCATACACTAGAACTTTCGGACTTGCATATCTACCTTTTTCATATTAGTCGCCAACCCCAATGCTACACCATTACCTGTCCCTTCACATTTAGTGGCCGTTAATTAATTATGTTGTTACCGAGGATACTAATATTTATTTTGAGTTGATGTTTCCGTAAAAAGAAATATAACTCAAGTTCATTTTTATGTGCAAAATAATAGTTCAAGAAAAATTTGGCGAGCTTCGTTGGGACAACCATGAGAAAGAAATGGTTCTGTGGGGATACTTTGAACCTCTTTGCTAGGTAAGATCATAATTATCATTGGTCCCACTTCTACTGGTATTACCTGAAATTGCTGGACAGAGAAAACAACAAAGTATGGACCTCAGGAATAGTTCTTGCAGGATATGTTCCAAAAGTCTTTGGGTGCAAGGACATCGTCACCTAGTGTGTCGATAAGCTCATTCAAAACATAAGAGTCATTGAATTGCATAATAGTTCTCCTATCTCATTGGCACCTTCAATATTTAGAGAAATGCTGAAATTTCCAAAGCCGAACCTGATCTATAAAGGGGAGGAAGAAAGAAACTTCCTAAAAATCAAGAACAACATATTAGAGGTTCTTCAAGAATATTTGCATGACCCTGTGATAATTTCTAAAGACATATCAATAATTCAGGTAAATTCTCTAAAGAATCCCTATAAGGAAATTCCCTGGTTATTTACTCGAATTGTTGGCCAGGATTTTATAGAAATAATTCCTCGACCAACATTATACATATTACATTTTGTTGTTCATGAGAATTCTATCTTCGTCTGGGCGAAGATAATCTCGAATGAAATCCCTACACAACTGACTAATTTCAAGTATGATAAAAGGTTTTACATGTCATCTTATTTGATATTTACCATTACATATTGTCATACTTTTGAGGGATTAAAAATTTCCCAGAGAATTAAGACCATGTGACCATGTGGTACCAATCTCTATGGGGGTAGAGATTTGAACATCATTTTTATGAGGTGTATTCCGATTTTGTATCTAAATTCAAGAAATTGTTATTTGGGGAAGAAACTTCGCGGTTATCATTGGAAGCAACAAATTTTCTGAAGGGAAGAGGAGTTCTAGAAAAAATGGAAGATTATAATGTCATCATGTTTTTCTTCTCTATTGAAAGACCTATATTCCTTCCCTATTATATTTCTGATAATCTATTTGTAATTGGAATAGTCTGACAATATAAATTTTGGTTCTATAGTTTATTTGAGAAAAGGAAAATCAATTCATACCTATCCCATGGAAAGTTAGTGAAATTCTTCTTCGAGGAATTTACAAAATAAATGAATATGCTTCTTACTTTGAGAGTTCTGACCTAAAATTTGCAGAAGAAATCAAGGGTTTCAACCTGAATCACTTGTTTTTATAATAATTTTATTTCAAATGGGCTCGTCCTTGCTCTTTTAAAATCAAACGTTAATAAAGAAGAAGAAAATTATAGTCAACATCCTAGTGATTAAGAAGCCGACAAAAAATATGAAGATATAGAAACTGCCATAAGCACTACAGAGCATCATAAAGAAAGAGGTAAACCCTCGAATGATAAACATGTCCAATCACCGACTGTTTCTAGGATAAGTAACTTGCCAAAGGAAAATCCTCTGTCAGGAACATCCCACATGAGAAAAATGTAGACCAATAATTCAGGAGATGATGAAGAGAGGAATCCTCCTAAAGGGAACCTATAAAATCCCCATAAGCTAAAGGTCAAAAGAAAAAGAACTAATTCACAATAGGAAGGGGATGGTATACATGCTCAGGAATATGATTTTCTATTGGATAACATGGATTTAGATGTATATATTGAAAACATTACTTTCCCATATGTAGAAGTATCAGCTCGAGAAAATGTACAACCTGTCTCCCCACTCATGATCTAGGATGAGACATTTTCTGTACATAATGTATATTTTTCTAAGGAATCTAAAAAAATAGTTTTCAAAAGAACTACAAAGAGTAAGAGTAGGAAGCTACAGTCTACCATTGACACACGAGATATGTTACCTTAAAAATTATCATCATAGAGTTACATGGGACACACTTGATGTTTCAATTGCACAAATGGAAGAAGAGAATGCCCAATTGAAAGAAATAATTAAAGAGTTGTAGGAAACCCTCATGCATCCACCCATTTTGGCTTCTCCCGTTTCCATGATTCATCTTGGAAAGGGTCTTCAAGAAAACCCATAATCAAGTTCAAGGGTCAAAGGAATTTCCAGTTTAATCACGATCACCCGACATTTTGTTGAACAAAATATTAAGAAAATAATTTCATTAATTGTAGAATTGTGGGATATGGCAAAGAGTTTTGCTTCTCTTGGTTTAAGAATTAAAAACACCAAGGAATATTTAAATTCAAACTTGAAAAATGATGAAGGGTTCTACACTGACGGAGTTGTGATGTTTACAACTAGAGTTTCGGAAATGACATAGCAGACAAGAAAGCAAGAAAATCTATCTTCTACAAGCCAGATCAAACAATTGAAATCATGTTGGATGGAAATAATTAATGTGTTAAAAGGTCTGATAACTCAATTGACTGATTTATCAAGAAGGAAAAATGAAGCATATTTAAAAATCCTTGATTTGGATATCATTGGAACTATCATTGAAGTTTCAGACCCTAAGTAGCTTTAAAATTCCATGCTCATGACTTGATAACATTTCAAAGAGAAAATTGAAGAATTAAAAAGGATATCGGCTGAAAAGTTTGATAATATGATGGAGTTTACACATGATGACATTGACAATTGGTTGGTTGAGTACACAAATAAAAATGAAGACATTGAAAATATATTGCAAAAATTATCTATTGATATTAGGGAAATTGAAAAGGAGTTGTTTAATGCTAAAATAAAACAAGAGGTAACCATTGCTCCATTGAGGGACTTCATCCAAGAATGGTTGAATAACTCAGTTGCCAAGATTTTTGAAATTCCATCGGAGGTAATTATGACAGGTAATCAAACTACAACCAACAAGAGTACAAAGGAAGCGACAACACGCAAATGAAAGAGAGAGATACCATCATAGTAAGTCCATGCTGATCACATGCTTCTTTCTTTATCAGTTTTCATCCAATTCTTCTTCTTCTTTGAATAGAAAGGTATAACCGAATTTTGATAACTCTCTCTTTGTCTTCTTTCTAGATTATGTTATTGGACATCCATCCACTTTCTTCCTTCTATGTTCTATTTTCTTTTATATGTTTGCTTTTATGGTCCACGTGATCCCTATTCCCATTCCTTTGGAGAAAAGCCTTTAAATTTCAAAGCATTGTAACTGACTTTATTATTTTTGAGAAATCCCAAGAGAACAAATTCGGGATTAGTTTTGACTATATTTTATAACTATGAGTTCTGAGTATAAAGTATTTTAAATTGATCCATCATAATCTTCTTTTGAGCTATACAATTATTTACTTTATAAAAGTTATCATATGCGTTTGATCCATCTTATTTTATTTTGATGGGATAAAAAAAATTATTTTCACTATGATGGATGTGAGGAAATTTTGTTTATTTTCTACAATGTGTGATGTGTGAGATTCCTGTTCCTTTCTCAGGAATTCTCTTTTTTATAAATCTTTTATTTTTCAGCATTTTAATCTTCTTTTGAGCATAAAAGATTGGACCATTTTAAGTTCCTCTATTATTTATTGACCTTAAAATAATTAAGAATATCATAAGCCAAAGAGGAGTACCACCTCTATAAAAACGCAGGAGGATTCATATCCTTGTGAGGTTTCCGTTTTTATCCTGACGGATTCAAGCATCAACAAGTATTTAATGATATTTTCGGGTATGCCAAGTACTCCATTTATGCCATGTGTCCTCTTAGAACAAAAATGCTTTGTTTGGCATAGCTTATTCCTCTTCACAACCTGCCTTGAGTTCTTTGATTTGACCCCTTGCATGCTGAGTGATCCACACTTAATGATAAAATATGAAATAAAAGGGAGTGAATGGATCTTCATGCCACTTGTCTCCTTTCTAATCACGGTGAACTATGGAGATTGATGCATCTCTCCTTGAAATTTGGTATATTGATTGTTTTTGAATTATGAATGCTCCCTAAATAAATGTTTTCTGACCATGTCAAAGGAAGTGTTTAATGCGCCAACTGTAAAATTAGTGGAGCAATCCTCAATATGTGGTTGTTGACTCCAAGTTCTTAAACTAGGCACTCTTCTAATCAAGGTTAACCCTTATAAAATGCTTTGACCATGTAAAACTATTAGAAACAAGGATGTGCACCATTACAAATCAAATCCATAGACTAGTGGAGTCCCCAAGGCATACAAAACCTCCAAGAGCGGGGCTCCTTCCCACATGTAAATCTTGAAACCTTCTACATCTCCCCACATATAAAACTTGAAACCTTCTACATCTCCCCATAAGATGAAAATGAGCCAAATCCTCAAACAAAAGGGAACAATTCCTATTACAGAATGTTTCCCTTGCAGACAAGTGAAACCTTCCTTGGATTATAGACCCCTATACCAAGACATAAACACTATAGGTGGACACTAACATTCCTTTGAATTTAATTTAACCAATCAGAAAGAGAGAGGGAGAAGGGGTGTGATGCACCTTGTTTCGAAGTTTGTCCTCGTTTCTTCCAATCCGAGATTGATATCCAAACTCCCTGGCGTAACTTGATACTTGCAATGGGAAGCAAAGAGAAACAAATATCTCCTACTCTAGTGGATTAGGTAAATCAAATTCATCTACAAAGATTGAAGGAACAATATAAAAGCACTTGCAAGAATACACAAGCTTGAAGAAAATAGGCCAAGTATATTCAAATGAGAACCGAAAGAGAATACTTACAAACCATGGATGACGATGTAGAAATTCTCCAAGCTCCCCTCGTCCATACCTTGCACAAATATATGAAGATAAGAGGTTTGATACCTGAAAGCTTCCTCAATATAAACGGTTTGATATGCTCCAATCCTTCCTCTTTTTCCACCTTGGAAATCCCTCAATATATAGGATTGAGAAGAAAAAAAACCATGATAAAATGAGGGGTATGGTTGAGGATATTTATCCTTGAGGATTAGATCAGATCCTACGATGAGGCCCAAGCATGAGGGTCGAACACAATGAACCCCATTTCAAAGATATGGCCCATAGATTAAGGTGGGGGAGATCCCCCCTTTCTCTCAACAAGAATGACACTCCACCCAAGTGAGAGAAAGAGTGAAATTTATATATGGAACTCCCCTATAGTGGTAGCTGGGCCACCATGTGTGCACCCTCAGTATGGATAGGGGGGAACCACCCTTCATAAATGCTTAAAAAATGGTCAAATTTTCCAAGGAAAAAGTGTGTTTTGACCTAGAAATGATGGTTTTCCTCCTCCCATATGAATTATGGGTCATGAACAACTATTTTAATGGTGTCAAGGGGTGGTGAAAACTCAAAAAGTGAATACAACACTTGGGAAGGTGCATACGACACTTGCGACAATGAATGCAACAATTACCAAGGTGCATATGTCACTTTGCGACACTTAGGGTGCGAAACACAATTGTGGAATTTTGATGTGTAATAAATTCCCCCTAAAGTTTGAGGTCATAAAAGAAACTAGTGGCCAAAACACTTTACAAATTATTCAATGCAAGGGTCTTGGAGTGGGAGAATCTGACAGAATCTACAAAAAATCATCAAACAATATTAATATATGTTTCATTTCTGAGGTAGGCATACCTATGCTCGGAATACAAGATGACTCAAAGCATGACCGTCAACCAATACACTATGGGTACATGAGAATACTGAATGAGGATATGGACATCAAAGATACAATGTGGATCGATACCTCCATGACATGAACTGATCACAGCCACGAAAAATACACAGTGGAGCTACGAGGTGACAAAACATAGCCACAAATCAATACAATGTGGATCTATTTGACAATATATATATTAGCATGCTCAAATGATCTCCATCGCATCCTAGGCAAAGAAGATAACATATTGAATGCCCAACCCAAGGTCTTCATCCCAATATTGATGTGGTACGAATCTAGCCATGTGAATAGATGATTTGATATTGAACATGGTAGAAACCACTTGATTACCGGTCATTGATGTAAACCGTTAACAAGTGCAAGGGAAATCACCAATGATGTCAATGACTCCGAAGGTACCCTAGTACATTCCAACGAATGTAAATAAATGAGATGAGGTCAAACATTCGTGGAATCATCTGATCAGAGGTCAATGATGTAATCCTACTATCGGAAGCGAGGAGGCCTACCATTGAGGTATGCAGGTCCCAAGGTACTAATGATTTTCTAAATCTAATTCCCAGATAATGTGTTGAATTCGACAAGAAAAGACTCATCGAAATATGGCCTTGATGTATCCCCCATCATTGACAAGAAATTGACATAGTAAAGTGATGTGATATGGTGAATCGAATGAGTATGGACTGACACGTGAAATGGAAACTAGCAATACTGTAGATGGATGGTTTGAGGTGAAACTTCCCTTGAACATTATGAAGCATGACAACTGATTTGGAAACATTGATTCAACGAGTACCAAGAATGTAATGTGATGACAATAAGAGCACTCTTTGACTAGAACGGAAAAGTAGGACGACACATGGAATTGGTATGACTCAGAGACAAGCAGATTTCCCAATTGTAAGATGAGACACAAAAAGGTTCCATGTTCAAGGGAGACAATAGCTTCCATAAAGGATCCCAAAGAACTTGACCCACTTCCTTCAAATTTTCCCCCATCTAGATAGATGAGTACCTCTTTATTTTTTAATGATCTTGATGAGGGTAACACATGCTCAGTATAGCTCATCCTTTGGATGAGTCCCTTGACATATGTTTAATGAACCTGAGGAAGGAGGGGTTCGGTCCTAGATGGGTCTTGGAGATTGGACTCACATAGGTCCTTCGATGCATAGTTTTATGATCCCAAAGAAGGTAAAATCAATGGTTTTTCATGTTTAAAGAGTTTGGAAAGAACTTAAAGGTGACTCCATGGATGACTTTTTCATAAATTTAGTCTCCCAATCCTGAAAAAAGTGTAAAAAATTACAAGGGATAACTCTTCTAATCATGCTTGATTAGAGTAGTCCTTTTTCATAATTAGTCTCACGAGGCTGAAAAAGAGATAAAATACCACTCGAAAGATTCCCTTTCAAACATTTTTAACGAGTGTGAAAGGGAGAAAGATCACTCAAGAATCTTTTAATATTTAAGGAGTCTAGAAAGAGCTTAAAGGAAAATCAAAAGAGTTCATTTTTCGTATAGCATTTTCGATTCCGAAAAAGACATAAAAATATACTCGATAACCTATTCTCATGTTTTAACGAGCACAAGAAAGAACAAAGATTGAGCTCGGTCCTAGAAAGAGTTACTACATTAGGATGGGAGTGACTCTTGAACGAGGATCACTCCTAGCAGTGTGTCTCTCCAAAAATGGTTTGCCCCTAGATTGCATGATAGAAGCTAGTGGTTTTTCTCCAACATGATGCCCAAAGGATAGAGACCTGCCCCCCAAAAAACATTTCATCTGACGACTCTTCTTATTTTCTCATTTAGGTGTCGGGTTACAAATGGGAACATTTTCAGAAGGTGGAGGAAAAGAAGGCTTGAGTACTCGATCCAAAGGAAGACTTGATTCTAATGGAGGAGGGTCTATTTAATTTTTTAATGATCTTGACATAGACAATGAACTACGCTTGTCGAGACCAGGAACTACCAAAGGATTAGATAATTCAAAGGATCATAGAACCTGATCTTAAATCATGTTTAACGTGGAAACCTGTGTAGTGGGAAGATAAGGAAAAGGAAAAAATACCATGAGCAAGGAATCCTTTAGAAGACCTACACCTACACTCTCAAAACCATTATGTCCTAGAAAAGGGACATCATGCACTGCAACATTGTGGAGACATGGAGTTGTATACTCAAGTTGGTCAATAGTGATATTTTTTCCTTGATGGGGAAATCGTAAGATACAAAACACTAAATATGTGATGACAATCATCGAATAGAACCAAATACGACCAAATAACAAATTATAATCCAGGGGTGCATCGACCACTTCAATATCGATAGAAACATTATTACGCTTTAACGTCACAATGAAATATTGCAAGAGTCGGTGAGGTTGGAAACCACGTCCATCAAGCGATTTCAAGGTGGTAGGGGACTGGCTAAGTGTAGGAGAACCAAGGGCTCTCCAACAAGGAAAATACATGACATAGGTGGAGGCTCCCTCATCCAAAATAGTTTGATGGATGTTCTTTCCACCAACCAAAACTTGAATTTGGAAGTCTAAGTGGCAGGAGACCCTCTCCTTAAAATAATCCAGATTAAACATAATCAGGTTCGATTCCTCGAGATCCATGGCTCCAATGGTTGACAACATGATTATATGTTGACTTGGACATTGCGTACAACTTCAAGGGATGACATAACATAAGGAACTTGTGCCAAATATTCAACAATGTTGTGGTTTTGGGAAGCATGAGCATTAGGATTAAATGTCACTTTTCGAATTACACTCTTCGATGGGCATAACACTGCATCAGATATTGGATTCTTAATCTAAAGAGAATTAGAAGATGGAGGAGTGGAACTAGAGGGATGATTGAAAACCTTCCCTTTAGACTAATCATCTGGAGGAGTATCATAAGTATTTCCACGAGTCGTGACATTAATCGTCTTAAACATGTACACCTCAAAGGCACTTGTGGAAGCATCCCCATGGTGGGAATGACTTGCGTTGGCCCCTTGCATAGGGGCATGATTTTGTGCAACCAAATTTTGCTGCTAAACTGGTTGGGAGGTACCCTTAAGATATTTAGCGACAACCTCGTGATGAGGGAAATATTTCATGTAGTGGTCTTCCTTACAAATCATACAAGGAGATTTAGGCTTCCTTGTCAGTTGAGTATCAACTGACTTAAGATCATCCTACTCGTTAGAAGGTATCTTGGATTTACCCTTATTTTTATTCTTACCTCATGGTTGCTGAGATGAAGTGAATTGGATCGCATTCACCTCGAAGGTTTGAGCAGGAGCGAAAGTAGTGTTAGCGTTTGAAACATAACTAGGTTCTGGAGTAGGTATTGATGGATCATTTGATGAATGAGGAGTGCTAGGGATTAGGTTGTAAAGTGTGCCAGACTAGGAGTAAAACAAGTCCAAACACTGTGCACGACTGATAGCATGCTCCTTAATAACTAAATTTCCCATAGAAACATCATGGTCAATGGGAGGAAAGAGAAACTTTGTAAACCAATCCTTGAGAATTTGGTTAGGAATTGGATCCTTAATCAAATGTCTCTGTCACCTCCACTCATGAATATGATCGGATATGTGGGTGGAAGAGGATTGATGGAGTGAGGTAAAATGTTCTATGTTGGTATTGTACCGTATACGAAACTGAAAATGCATCAGGAAATCCATGGAAAGAGAATTAAATTCGACAAAGGAGTTATGCAATAGTTCAATATACCATTTCGTTGTTGCACCTGTAAGTGTTCTCTGAAACAGTATGCGACGAACGGAATCATCCATAAAAGAGTTGGAAGAACACCATAAATGGAAAGTCATAACATGATTGTTAGGATATTCCCCAGGTTTTCCTTCGAATTTTGGGATATCATATGGTAATTTGGAAAGGATGGCAGGCCTGAACGGGGCATGCAGGATGAAGTCGTTTGTCAAACATGACATATCTGGAAGATATAAAGTATCAAAGAACAGTAACTTTAAGTTAGGATGTTGATACTGGTGATAACCATATTGTGTGGGAACACCAGTAGGACCATATCCAAGTTGTGGCAATAAGGAAAAGCTAGATGGTCCTCCCATGTAAGGTGGTTGCCCGGGATGTCCACCCATGTAAGGTGGTTGTCCTGTTTTTCCACCCATGTATTTTGACGGAGCAGATGTACCTCCTACATATTGAAATTGACCTGATGGTCCCCCGATGTGATGTGGTTGGCATGATGTACCTCCCATATATTGTGATTGAAGGGGCTGTTTCATCAGAATCATGGGGTTTATGGATTGATAGGGTATAGTTCCTTGCGGAGGAATTCCCACCATATTGGGTTGAGCCCACAAAGGATTCAAAAACCCTGGATATGGATGTCCAATATACATGCCAATGGTAGTAGGTATATAATTGCAGGATTAACTTTTCCCCGGGCTTATTGGTGTTGCAATCATGTAGGTTTCCCCCTAGTAAAAAGTTTCCTTGGAACCGAAGGTTTCCCCCTAGCTGAAGGTTGGCCTCCCATCGAGGGTGTGCTAATCCATGATGTGTGAGATGGAGGATGGATATCTTATGCAACCTTGGTTGTGTGAATGAATTGACTGCCAACCATTTTACCTATGGAATGACCAAGTAAGGAACTTGGTGTGTGCATGTGCAGAAATAGTGAAGCAGGGATATGATCTAACTCATGTGTGAAGGGAGATGAATGTGCAAGTGGTTGATTTGGGGTTACCTAGGTCAATGATATTTTTGGTAAAGTAGAAGAACCAACAGTATCAACTACAATATTTGTGGAAAAAGATGATTTCCCAAGTCCTTTAGAAAAACTAAAAATCGGTGGGTTCATACCAAAAGATGGTGTAGTGGTTGAACCAAGTGGTAAATAATAAGAAGAATATGCATTTGAATATCTTGTAGATTGTGGATCAGTGAGTGGTAGGTTGAGTGGATCATTGAAAAGAGGATTCACGTAATATGCAAGGCTTTCTACGAAGGTTGGGACCGGTTCTTCAATGTGTTGGCCACTTCCAGGAGCAATGCTCCCAGTTTCAGAAGTATGATATGTGATTATTGCTTCATAAGAAAGATTATGTTGAGGTTCCTGAATGTCAGGTTCCATAATGTGAAATATTTGATCCTAAGGCCGAATACAAAAATCAAATAAACACACTCCTATGAAAACTAAAAGAAACCAACCAAGCAACAATAGGCTGAAGGATCTTCCGAATATGGGATATCAAGTTTCCAACGAAGAAGTGAGAAGCAATTACCACGACCTGCACCTAAAAAAACTTCTCGGTGCAAGAAATCCTTGCTTTCGTGGGATCACCCTCCAAGGGTACTAGGAGTGTGATAAAACGTCTTGCCCAGGTACCATGGGAATCCCCTCACAGTCACCTATGTAGATACCTAGGAAAGGCCACTAAGGATACCAACTCACATTTAGCCTCTGAGTGGGTACAGTCAACAGGAGAGACCAAATGGATGGGCAGGATATCAAAGTTCAAAGCTCTTCAAGAGAACTAAAGAAAAGTGGATCGGTAGACTCCAGAGGACCACGAATGGATTCAGAGTTTATGAAGCACCGAGACCAAATGAAACCAGTGGTTTCTCAAGAAAAAACCCCAATATACAATATGTCTGCTATGATTGGTTATTCTTTGGAGGGGTAATATTCGTTGCTCTCCTACACGCGACCTTGTGTTTATCCCTTGTGTGAGAGGGGGTTCTCGGATATGCTTATACAAAAGTTTGATTTATACTCTCTTTAGTGCTCTATAGTCTATTTAGTAGTCTTAGACAATTTACTCGCTTCACCTATTCCAAAGATCCTAATCCTATGCTACTGTTGGTGTGCTAAAACCAAAAAATGTTCTTTTTTTTTATTTTATTAATGTGTGGTTATTGATTTTAATGGATTTTAAGTCAAAGGGTTCATGGAGCTGAAAATGATGATGTGTAAGAGACTTGACTCTAATAGAATGGAAAAGAATGATATGAAAGTATATTCTTTCAATGAATTCTATGTACGGGAAGGATAAGAGTTCTATTATTCTTAACACAAGCAAGCACTCAAAAAAATGCAACATTCAATTTTGGGATCAAGATGATGCCAAACTACAAAGAAAATGTGTTCGAAAACCAGAATACACATGCAAAACTAGTTCTTTTCCAAACATAAACCAAAACAAATTTCCCAATGAATTCAAAAGTTTTTTGTTCGATTATGTATGTAAGGAGATATGCAAAATTTTCACTTCTTAACTTTCATATGAAAAAGATCTATGTTTGAAACAAAGAACTACGAGGAAAAAATAAATCAAACAAAGTGCACTCAAGAATGATGAGGACTAAAATAAAAAAATTAGGAGATAACCTACTTAATCAATACATCAAATATGCAAAAGAGAAAGAAGACAAGTAGTCATGAAAATCCTCAAAACAATGAGCAACAAGAAACAGAAATCAAGTTGGGTTGTGGTAAGCAAAAGGGTCCTAATCATCTAGAAAAGTGAGATGTTTCAAATGAAGACAAGAAGGCTCAATAACAAGAAACATTTGCAAACCCCATATGATGAAAAATCCCAAACAACCAAGCAATATGAAATATTTGCGAGACGAAGATCAGACAAACTCAAAGGCAGGAAGAACCAAGGGATCTTGTTAACCCTAGGGTACCTCAACTAGGAGAAAATTTTCAAACTTAAGGGAAAAATGTAAATGAGTGATAACTGTCAAATTTTCAAGAAAACAAAGTCAAATATATTTAAGGAGTCTCTGGGAAAAAATCCCCTCAATATTAGACTGAGAAAGAGCAAGCAGAAAAGGGGCAAAAAGGACAAAATAGGGGGACTGGCGCCCCTGTTTTCAAGAAGACAAAGTGCCAGTTAGGGGATTTTCACTTTGTAGGAGGCTATGGGGGGGTTCTAGTAAGATAATGGAACCCTTAGGAAGGCTTCTGGAGAGCGCTAGTGAGGTAGTTGGTGCCCTGGTATGAACTACAAGGGAGTGCCACTCTCCTAAAAAGTTAATAAAATTACTCAAAAAGGATAGAAACTCAGAAAATACAATCAATGAATCTGTTATATCTTCAGTGAATAATACAAAAGGGGAATTATATTAGAATCAAGTATAAAACAAGATCTAAATGGTAGGAAAATGATTATGATGATCCGAGGAAAGACTATTCAAAGTCCTTCTCTAGTGGAGTCAACAATTTCTATTATAGAATGTTTCCCTTGCGGACAGGTGGAGCCTCTCTTGGATTATAGACCCCTATACCTAGACATAAACACTATAGGTGGACACTAACATTCCTTTGAATTCATTTTAACCAATCAAAAAGAGAGAGGGATAAGGGGTGTGATTGTTACAGGGAAATCCCCCTACGGACAAGTGGATTCCATCTTGGGCTCTAGACTCCTAAGACCAATACAGAAAGGGTGCTAACGTTGGTCACTGACATCCTTTTAAATCTAGATAAACTAGTGTATAGAGAAGAGGAATAAAGGTATACCTTTTTAACGATGTTCGTCCTCACACAGTCTGAGTTGAGATTTGATCCCCAAGTTCCTTCATAAGTCCTGCAAACCAAACAAAGACATAACAAACTTCCTATTCTACTAAGATTAGCTTAAAACTAGATCTATTTACTAGTTACAAGATCATGTAGAAATAAACACAAGCTTGAAAGAAATAGGCCAAGAACATATGTATATTAATGAGAACAATAGAGAATACTTACAGACCTTTGATGAAGGTGCAGCGGCCTCTCCCAACTCTCCTTGTCCAACCCTTTGCTCAAGTAATCCACACACAAACTGATTATGCTTCAATGATATCTCCCTTATGAGATCATAAGTTTGATGCCTTCAATGTCCCTCCCTTTCACCATGAGGAGGCATCCTTATATAGGCTTGGAGAGACCTAAACACTTAATAGACTCTTGGGATAGGTTGAGGATTATTCTCCTTTAGTTGTGGATCGTCCCTAAGATCAAGGCTTGATATCAGATTCGAATCAAACCAACTCCAGAGATGAAGGGGATTCTTCCGTAATTTTCCTCAATAACCCAAAATTTTCTCAAACAGGATAGCGCTCCCCCAAAAGGGTGCATAGAGCATTGCAACGCCCCAAAGAAGGCTAGGGAGCGTCGGCACTCCCCGATAGTGGGTAGGGGAGTGCTACCCTTCAAAATTGATTTTTAAGTGGTTTATTTCATGGCAAAAGCTTTGTACTCATCATAAAATAATTTCTCTTTCTTAAAAAAGTCTTTGAAGGTGTCTTAAGTGTACTCATGATGTCATTAGAGACATGACGTAGGAAAGATGAAAGTATGATGTTTGTGTCACTTGCGACACTTGTGACAAAAATGCGACACTTGCAACACTTGTAACAACGACAAAAGGTCATCACTGAAGTGAGTAATTTTGATGTATAACAGTGATGCACCTTGTTTCGAAGTTTTTCCTCGTTTCTTCCAATCCGAGCTTGATCTCCAAAATCCCTGGCGTAACTTGATACCTGCAATGGGAAGAAAATAGAAACAAATATATCCTACTCTAGTGGAATAGGTAAAGCAAATTCATCTACAAATATTGAAGGAACAATAAACAAGCTCATGAAAGAATACATAAGCTTGAAGGAAATAGGCAAAGTATATTCAAATGAGAACCCAAAGAGAATACTTACAAACCATGGAGGATGATGCAACACTTCTCCAAGCTCCCCTCATCCAACCCTTGCACAAATATACCAATATTAGAGGTTTGATACCTGAAATCTTCCTCTAGATCAAAGGTTTGATATGCTCTAATACTCCATCTTTTTTCACCTTGGAAAGCCCTCAATATATAGGCTTGATAGGCAAAAAAACCATGATAAAATGAGGGGTATGGTTGAGAATATGGATCCTTGAGGCTCGGATCAGATCCTAGGATGAGGCCCAAGCATGAGGGTCAAACACAACTAACCCCGTCTCAAAGAGCTGGCCCGTAGATTAAGCTGGGGGAGATCCCCCCTTTCCCTCAACAATAATGGTGCTCCCCCCAAGTGAGAGACATGGCGCCACCCTAACAATGGTGCTCTCATATAGTGGTAGAGGGGGTGCCATGTGTGCACCATTAGTATGGACATCGGGGTTCCACCCTTCATAAATACTCAAAAAAGGGTCAAATTGTCCAAGGAAAAAGTATGTTTTGACCTAGAAATGATAATTTTTCTCCTCCCATATGAATTAGGAGCTATGAAAAATTGTTTTAATGGTGTCAGGGCATGGAGACACCTCACAAAGTGAGTGCAACACTTGGGAAGTTTCATACAACACTTGCGACAATGAATGCAACACTTACTAAGGTGAATACATCACTTTGCGATACTTTGCGACACTTAGGGTGCGAAACGTAAATCTGGAGTTTTGATGTGTAACACTTCCTACGTTGGATTATGAAAACATCCTTCTTTAAATGTTTCAAGTCTAGGATCCAACATGAATGGTTAGCCAATGCTTATGATATCCTTGGAAAAGTCTATTGCTAGAAGAGGGCCCAAAGGCCCTTCAATTTGGAATTCCAACAAGTTAATGACATTGTTGTCACATATATACAACTAGAATTAGATTCACTTATATACATATAGATTTATAATAACATATAATACCTTAGCTCTGCTCATTTAGATTGAGGTTGTAACACCCCAGTTTTGATCCCTAATGTAGCATTGTATATTTCTAAATATTATGAATGGCTAGGGGCCAAGCAATGTAATATGTAAACTTTGCACATTGAAAAACAATAAAGGGAAATACACCGCTAGTTGTTGATGGGTAAGAACTAGATTAATGGGGGGGATATGATTCAACAAGAGAGGGGTATTAATGGGGGTTTTCACATGCCTTCAATATTAATCCACCTTCATAAATTAGTTTTTTATTTATCTATTTATAGCTTTGACTTATTAAACACTCAATAATTGAATTCATGTAAGAGGTTGGGTGAGGAAGTTATCCCACTCAATTATAATAGCATGGGCTAAGTGTAATAATCCCTTGGGGGAAGAGTAAGAGTTAATCAATCATGGGAGAAGAGGATAATTTGAGTTGGAAGAAGAATAATTTTTACAGTTGAGAAAAAGGTGAGGAAAAATAGAGCTGAGTGTTGGGAAAGAGTGGGAGTCCATAGTGGGTATTGAGGATAGATTGATGAATTTGGTAATTATGATGAGAATGGAGATCTCGTACCTATAAGTATTTTCTTTTGAGCAATCACCCAATGAGCATTTGCATGAGCACTCTTGTTGCAACTGGTTTTCTTAGAGCTCCCAATAAATAGATTCTTGGATGGTCTATGCTGAAGCCCTAGAGGGGATGGATATTTTTTTAGGGAATGCAGTGTAGAGATGATAATCTCATCCCTTGGGTTGTGTAGATTGATGGGGAAGATAGTTGGGCA
>JASDQU010736055.1:64798-74859 GCA_032191745.1 Picea mariana
TTCAGAGGTTATCTGATATGCAGTCCCAGACTTTGTTTTTGGTTCAGTTATTTCAGTTTACGCCTTAGGATAGATAGATATAAATGTCTTATAGCTCTAGACAATAGAACCAGTTTTAGGACTATGACTGCTCGTCCCGGTTTCCTTCGGGCGGGACGTAGCAGAGACAATTTGGTCAAATTTTGTTTATGCTACAAACAGGGAGATACCTGGACATGGATGCCCAACTATCCCGGTTTCCTGCTTAGGCGGGACAGCTGGCGTCACCTACAGACATGTATTTTGTCTATATTAATACAATAGGTTCCAACCTTTTACTTAAAAAAAAAAAATAAGAATTCTTGTTCATTAGTTTTGTCAGAGGAATAGGAATTTTCAGTTTGGCTAATTCACTTTCCAAGATGAAAGTGGTAGAAGTTCTGCCTTGGTTTTGAAATTCTGATTTATCAGCCACATTTTTCTGTGCAGTAGTATTCGACTGACTTGTGGATGCCACCTCAGTTTGAGTTTTCCTTGATAAAGATTTGAGAGTTCTTTTTGCAGGGGTCTCTGAACTTTTCTTTTCAGGAACTTTCTTAGGATCAGTATATGAGGTTTTCTTAGTTTCATCATCTTTCTTAGTTGGGTTGTTGTTATATTTCTTACTCCTCAAGTTGTATTGTCTGTGGACTTCCATTATTGCATTTTTGAAGGCTTGGTGTTCATACTCTTCCTAATTTACTTCAGTTCGCGAAAGGAGAAACAAGTCTTGTTCTTCATGAGTAAGAAAGATGGAATCATTATCGTTAACCCCCATAAGATTTATGTGAATGTCATCCAACTCCTCAATTATCTCTTCCTCTTGATCAACATAGTTTTCTTGAAGAGGTGGCCTAATCTGTTGATCAGGACCTCTTTGTTCCCTTTGGTCTCTAGGCTCTCTCTATCTGATATGGGGAGGGAATTTGGATTTTCGAATCTGAGGAGCAGGTTGATTCTCTCTAGGTGGGTTTCTATCTCTGATTTATAGTCTTTCCATTAATCTTCCCACAGTTCTGACCAAAGAATCAATTATGTCATCTGAGGTGGAGGTGGAAGGTTCTTCTTTAGTTGTAACTCTCCTTTCATTTCTATGTCTGGATCTCCTAGCCAACATTTTCTTCAACACTTACAACTTGCTTCTGCATATCTTCTAGAGTGGCATAATTTATTTCTCTCAGTTGGTAGGACATATCAACATCGAAACCATCAGGGAACTTGATTAAGGCCAAGCCTTGAGGAGGTTTGATATTAGCAGGAATTTCATTATAGATATTATTAAAATGAATGCCATAGTCTTGTATTGTTTCCCCTTGATTTATTTTGATATTTTCATATTCAGATAAAATCTGGAGAAGTTTTTTCTTTACCTCCCATCTGTTGAGAAAGGTTTGGTGAAAAGAAGCAATATCAACAATGCTAGAAGCATGTAATTATTTAAACCATTTTTTGACCTCGCCAGTTAAACTTTGTGCAAAGAGTCTCATCTCGAAAGCTGCCTCGTCAACTTCCTGTAAATTTAAGAAACCATTCATTTTATCCATGTGATGTGCATTAAGGACTCTGGTACCATCAAACTGAGGAATCCTGGTTTGATAGTCCTGGGGCATGTTATGTAAGGGATCAACTAACACCAGGGGAGCATATCTCGCTACCATGATTGGTGGAGGAGGTTTAATGACAACCTATGTGATTGGTGGGGGAGTGACAGAAGATGTAGAGGACGTAGGGTTAGGAGGTATAGACTGAGATGCTTGAGGATTGACATAAGCTGTAGCAATAGAAATAGCAGA
The DNA here is from genome assembly GCA_032191745.1 of Picea mariana. Taxonomy (NCBI): domain Eukaryota; kingdom Viridiplantae; phylum Streptophyta; class Pinopsida; order Pinales; family Pinaceae; genus Picea; species Picea mariana. The sequence goes on from JASDQU010736055.1 coordinate 66,610, forward strand.
AAGCTCAACAGATTGTTGAAAATGGGCTTTATACAAGGCTTGGTTAAAATTTGATGCTAGATCTTGTAGTTTCTCAAACTCTTGAAGGATCTGATGATCAAATTTTGTTCCACGAGAGATTCTTTCAGGGGTTCTAGGTTGGAGGATGTTTTGATCTAGTACTATTTCAATCACAAAGCTATCAGATTTGGTTGTGAAAAGGATCTGCTCAAAAGATAGATCAAACTCAATGTCCTGGATTGTGACAAGATTCTCTGGAAGGGAAGTATCCCTTTGGAGAGGACTGTTGCTTCCTTGACCTTCTACTGTATTTCCTTTTCTGATTAATTTTTCCAGATTATCTATTATTGTTACAGGTTCTAGATCAGGGTGAGATCTAGTGTGAATTATTTTTGGAGCCAAAACTTAAACTTTTAAGAAATATAATTAAATATGTACAAATTTCAACAACCTCTGAACATTTATCTCTTAAAAGTTAGATCTTTAATTGTTCAGAAATAAAGTTTTCTTTATCTAGGGAAGAGAAATCATAAAGATGGAAAATTTGTTCAGTTCCCTAGTATGGTCGCCACTATATTAGCACTTTGTAATTCCAAGAGGTTTTCAAGGGTAGAATAAATTGACAGAGGTAACTTACTAAAACCACTTTTGAAATTGGGATCTATCCCTGCCAGTTTTAGAGAGGGATCTCTATGTAGGATTTAGATCTGTTTGAGTTTCAGATATTAGGCTAGTTAAAATAATCCGAGTTTGTTGTTTTGTTTATAAAGATTGGCTGAAGTATTGCATTAAACATCCATTGGTCTATGGGGTATGTATTAAAGATTAAGATTAGATACAGTTTTTATAAGATTTCTTCACAGGGAGAGATAGTGAAGAAGTTGGATCTATTAGAATTAAAAGTGATGAAAAAGAACGAACAAATGAGAGATTCAACCAAGCAAAGAAGTAGTTAAGAATTTATTTACTTAATATAAGATGAATAACATGTAGATCACTAAAAGACTAGAAACAAAGTGCATGAGACAAATTATGTTCATTAACTTCCCTTTAATGATTAGAAACAAAAAACATAGTGATTACAGAGTAAGATAAACATTAACAGAGAAAGATAAACATCACCAACATCCAAACACAATAATCATGTGAATAGCCTTTTTATTACTGGTCGATATTTTTGAAAAGATTACAAAGATAGCTCCTTGGGCACAAAAATCAACCCTCAATACTTCTAAATGAGAAGTATTTATACAACAATTACATCTGATCCTGTCTTTAATGATCACGGTATTGTGGAGAAAAATCTAACTAACTAGATTACATATTACAAAATAATAGGAATGTTGGTGATCTGTTCGAATCCTTAGTGTTGATTCTAGGGGAAGTAGTTGGTGATTCATCACTTTGACTTGACTGTCTTCCTCATTCTAGCTCGACATTCCACCTCACCTTTACTCAAATAAAGCACATAGGTCTTCCAACCCTTCTTTGACTAGGGATGGAAACCTTGAGTAACCTTCTGTATGTTTCGTCCATATCAGTGTACTTGGAAAAAGTAGGCTTTGTGATGAAAATGTATTTTATCTCATGTTGGATGTTAAGGTCCAACTGTAAAGTTTCTAAGAAAGCCTTTCCAGTAATGCTCCCTTGTATGCCTGCAAATTTAGAACCATCTTTTGCTACTGCAAGGATCTTCTGTTTGTAGTCTGACAGAGTAATGAGCTTATCATTTATTGCTATTAATCCTGGAAGTCCCTTCTTTTGCATTGAATCGACCTTGCTAAAAAATATTTTCACTCCAACGTCCATTGTCTGAGATTTCTCTTCTAGTTGCAGCATTAATCCTTTCTTGGTCAAAACCTTTTTTACCTCAAGGATGGTATTTGTCATGTATTCAATTTCCAATGCCTCTAACTCCTCTTTGGTCTTGGAGTTTAAGAACCTGATGACTTTAGTGGCCTCTCTCCCAATTCCTCTCTTATCTTGTTAATTGCTTGTCTAGCTCTATGCACTAGTTCATACTGTTCAAACACAATTTGTATGAGTGGCCATATCTCTATAATTGACTTGCTGATATCCATCCAGATGTTTTCCTTGGCTTCATAAAATGTTTTGGCCATGGCAGTCTCCTTCTGTATCTTTTGTATTTCTTGAGTGAGTCTTTGTGATTTGTGCATCTCTGTGTTGTAGCTAGACTGGAACATGGATTTCACCTTCTGGAGGTTTTCAATCTCTTCTTGAAATATTTTAATTTATTCTCCTTGTAGGGTCATGTCTTCCATTGACTTCACCAATTTCTCAGAAGCATATGAAACTGTCACTGGAATGGCTAATGGGATTTATGTTGTTGTGGTTTCTGTTGTACTAAATCTTGTGAGAGGAACTGCTTCCAGTGGGATAACATCCATCTGTGTGCTCTATTCTTTCTCTTTCACTAAATTATCCAGCTCGACCTCCATCTCCTTTATTTGTGTGTTTTTCTCCATTATCAGTTTCAACATCTCCTCCTTGTGGCCTTCGTGCTCAACCATTTCCTTTGCTTGTGAATCTTCAATGGCTGGAAGTTTCAGTTGTTTCCTTCAATATGTTATGTCAACATTTTTCTTCTTTACTAGTTCCTCGGCTGCATTGACTTTGGTTGGATTATAGCCAATTTTCAGTACCAGTTATTCTAAGGATTTGATCTTATTATCCTTGGCTAAGGAAGATATCTTTTCCAGTTTCAACTGAGACTAGAAATTGTTTAAAGAGACCTGCAATTTTTTAGCAGTCAAGGATGTATTTGTTAAGGTGGAGAATATCATCTCCCCTATTTGCATGTGCATGTCCATATGATCTGCAGGATGAAATTATTTCACATCAAACTCAAATGATGCCTTCTTGTAATAAAAAATTTTCTTAGGATGAGGGACATGTGCCTGCAAGAACGCCATATGCATCCTTCCTTTCTTTGTGTCGAATGCTGACAGTAACCTGTGTTGAGTTTTGGATGTCTACTTCCAGAACTAGGAATATGTGTTGTTAGTTAGCAGCTTATTCTTCTATTTGATCAAGTTGTACTTCTCAAAGATATTAAGTCCTACAGGCTCCTGTGAGGACTTAGCTGACAGTGTGGTATCTGCTTGCTTTTTGGATGAGGAAGTGGACACTATGTGTTGGTTGTCTGAGAAGACTAATGAATGTGTTCCCTCCATAACTATGGTGGAATGAGTTTATTCTTCTCTAGACCTGTCAAGTGTATGGCTAGTCTTGGTCCTCTTCCTATAGACTTGGAAATCTTCTGCTGACACCTCTGTGACTGAAGGAGAGACTTCTTTCCTGGCTCTCTTTTCTGCGTGTACCTGTGGAGTATTGGTATGTGAAATGTTGGAAGGTGAAGGTTGTTGTTATGTATCCAACAAAGTATTTTCTTGCCACTTTGTCTGATTCATGAAATTTTCAATTTCAGGCTTTGGTACGTGAGAATAAGGAGAGATCTTATTTTTAGGCCTAGTTTCTGCTATAATTCCACAGGGTTCATAATGCCACGGGAAGCTTAGGATGAGATTCATTTCCTGTAAAATATTATTGGCTTCTTCTCCTGTAGCTCTGATGTTGCATATAAAAGAACCTATCTAGCCTTTGATCCTGAGTTGTTTCTTCTTCTTGAATGCCATGAAGTGGATATCATCAGAATTGATCATCTGTCTGATGTATTCCAAGGAGAATATTCTGGAAGGTAGGTAATTCACAACCATAGACCCTGATTTCTGTATGGTTATGGTAAAGGTACGAGTCCCCTGTTTTGGTTAAGTCTGACAGGTGCAGAATCCTTTGGACTTCCTCATTTATTCTTGGTTTTGTTTTTCTGCTGAGCATGCATACCATTGGATGGTAGAATTGGTCAATGAACTGTTTGAAGTTGAACTCAGATGATTTCTTCCTCACTATTGATGTCGAAGAGGTCACTGGTTGAGGATTTTTGTCTTGATCCAACTTCTGGAGGACAAAGGAGAATTTGTCTGCCTGGAAGAAGAGGAACATGTACACTAGCACTAAGGAGTACCTGAACATTCCCTTTGTAGAGAATTTGAAAAGTTGTTCATGTATAATGTCAGCTAGAAATTGACTCTAATCAAATTGAGTTGTAGCCTTTTCTTCTTTGGAGAAAATGGACAGAAAACCCAAAATGGGTTCATCTACCCATTCATCAGAGTAATATCCTATCATGAAACATAAGGAGGAAATGATTTGGTTTCCTTTGACTGAGAATATGGAAGAAGGATATGGAGGATTCTTTTTAGACAACTGTGCATCTTTAGGTAAGAAGATTTTGAAAATCTAGGCTCTTTAAGGAAAGGAAAGCTTCTGATAAAGTTTGGTTAGAATTTCAATGGAGAAGGGGGTGATAGAGTCGGTTATGGGTATTTGCATCATTTGGTTTATTGTTTCAGGGGTGATGGTGAACATAGTTTCACCAGATAAAGACACAATGGCCCTTTGGCTAGGAGGGTAGTGATATTGACACTTCAGGGCGAACTTGGGGAAATGGTAGGTCTAGGGAAACATTTCCAGTGGGAGATTGGACTCTCAGAGTCCGATCTCATCACTCTGGTCCAGGAATATATCTTTGAGCCAGAAGTGTAATTCAAAGAAATCGAATTCACACTTCGGCTCTACAATTCAATAATAATTATCGGCCAGGGGGATGCAATCCAAATCGATGGGAGGAGGGAGGAAAGTATTTTCTTCTGTTTGAGCGGATTTGGATTTGGGCGCCATAATCAAATGGAGATCTGAAAATGAAAACAAGTATGGTCTGTGATTACCTGACTTGATGGCATCTGTTGATAGTGATATTGGTGGAGTTTAATCCTGAGAATGGGAAATGGTGGTGTTGACTATGTATCGGTGAACAGTGCGCGAATGGTGAAAGAATAGAGTTAAATGGTGTAGGGAGGTGTCCATTATGGAGCGGGTGATGAGCTAGACGGATAACAGTCACGGGGAGTGACATTGATTGGCCAATGGATGGATGAAAGTGATGTGGAGGGTATTGAATGGAAAATGGGTAGATAGGATGGGATGTGTGACAGGTGAGTGGAGTGTGATGTGTTTACATAGTAGTGGAGTGCAGTAGCAGAGTGTGGTGGCGGTATTGATGATTGGTTTGGCGGTTTATCAAAAATGAGTGAGGGGGGTCTGAGTAAATGTGGAGGTGACATGTTATGCAGGGGTCGCGCCAAAAAAAACACTAACTCAGACCCCCCCCNGAGGGTCCGATATCCACGACAGACCGTTGATTTAGGAGCATTTTGATCTACCGCTAAGATTAGTGCGCCTTTTAGCCACAAAGTGCCAAATTGTCAAATCACCATGAAACTTAGGATAAAAGCATATTGTGGGTAGCGCTAGCTCCCCCTTTTTCAATGTTTTCACCAAGGGGTCAAAAACACATCAATTTAACTCAAAACAAAGGCATTTAATCAACCTTTTGCAAATTTTTATTGAAATAAAACATGCTAACCTAGATCCTAATATAATTACCTAACACATTAACCTAGTTTAAACTGTTGGGTCAATAATTACTCTAACCTAAGATATTTGACCAAGCTTAGACTATTTGGTCAAACTTATTCACTAACCTACCTACTTTGGCCAAGATTAAACTGTTTGGCCAAGTTTATTCACTATCCTATCAACATAAATTTAAAAGGGTTTAATCATGGTTAGACAGTATGAATCAAACCAAATTTATTCCATGGGGTTTTATCTTTTTGTCTTTTATTTTTTATACCCTCTTTTGATTTTTTATTATTTTAATTTGATTTGAGTTTCTTTTTCTTTCTTTTCTTTTTATTTTTCTTTCTTTTTCTTGTAAATCATTTGCGGAACAAAATGTTATTTACAATACAATGAAACTAGAAGAAGAGATTAGAATCACCAGGCGATCCTATGAAACATAGGGTTATAACAAGAGGAAAAATAAAGAATTAAATAAAAATAGAAAATGAAAATAGGACAAAAAGACTAAGGAATGGGAAATGAAAGGTCAGGATTGTTGGTCTTCCCATTACCCAAATCTCCCTATTTATCTTGCAATTGCACTCTCAAAGATATTTATTTTTATTTATGGCCAAGGAGAGGATGATGCACAAAGAACCATTTGACTACATTGTAAATCTGACTATTGAAACGTGACTTAGAAAACCATTTGATGTTGGTTTTTTTCCTTTAGGTTTACCTAGGTAAAATCATTGTGTCCATTATGTGATTGATGTTATATGTAATGAGAATCACATATATGTTATGGATATATTAATCTTATTCATTTTTAATTAATGCTATCATTTTAATGGAAGTTGCTATTGTGTTAATGGTTTCCTAGTATTTTTTAATGGTGTAAGATTTCATCTCTCAGTTGTGCCTGAAGAATTCCTTCAAAGTTTCACTCTGCATTTTTCTGAGATGGATCCAATAGCTCTAGAATTCATACGATTCATTTCACTCTAAAATTCAAGATAAATGGCTCAAATAATATGGCTATTTCATTATTGTAGAGACTTTCCAATTCTAGTTTTCTTTGTTTATTGACTATTAGAGAAGGGGAAAATGTCTTGATTTATTGTCATGTCTGCTACAAGACATCATCTTGTTTTTTGATGGATCAATTGATGTTTGTAGTCACTTTAGAGACCGTACATTTCTCCAAAAAGCAATTGAATCCACCTACAATTCATATAGGTTGATTCTACAATCTTAGGGGTCATACATGGGTCATATTCCTAGTGCACTAGTGGCTTCTTCTTTCCCTGGGGTCGCCCTTCCTCTTCCTACATATGATTTGATGGAATTTTTTGTTGTTTCCCTTATATTGGAGTGGTAATTTGTGCCACATACTCAGAGCTTGACTTTTGTTTTAATTGTTGTTCCCTTAACAGTTTGGCATTGGTATATTTGTCCCATTCACCACCTTTTGATGAAGCCAATTATCACATTACTACTTAACTCTCATCTCATACAAATACAAATGAACGTGGTCATGTTAATAATGCTTCCTGGGTTGACATTCTTATTAATGGTTTTACCTTTTATTAAGTGTTGGAGTTGTAAATATACATTTATATTAGTTTTTGTTGGATTTTCTCTTACGGTCATTGGGGGAATGAGACCATAGGGAGAACCATATATGATCCATTATAATTTCCAAATTACAATTGAAAGAATAATTAAAGAGGCACAAGCTAGTTTTTATTTGAAGTAGACCATTGAAAGCACATGAATCCTATATATTGAGATGAGTTTTATTTCAAGCATGGTTTACATAATAAATCATTCTCTCACATGTATTAATCCATAGAAATTTTATATAGGTGATTTTTTTAGCTACCAACTCATATGTGTGTAGTTTAATTGGTATTGAAGTTTAAGGGAGTTGAGTATAGATACAATATAGTTTGGTATGAGATATTCCATTCCCTTTTGTTGGCATTGTGTTCTAAATTTTATTTGTTGAATAAATCTTAATTCATTACACTACCATTACTTGGAAGAATATAAACATATCAATGAGAATTTCCTTGTATTGGTTCATTGAGTGGAGTTCTCAGATTTCCAAACATGGCATAACAATTTGGTAGCATTATTCATTTTGTCTGGAAACAAGTCAAGAGAATGTACATTTTTATCTTAATGCAACAGAGGTCGATCTATTGTTGGCAATAGAAGCATAGTCACTTGAACTAGTTGATGGTTATTATTGACCTATGGTACCAAAGCAATAACAAAGCCTTGAACCCAGGCCTAAGTAGAGCCTTCATGCCCATATAGTGATCAAAGAAGCATATTATTCGCCTTGATCATCTTGATAGATTATGTTTAGTTGGATATCAATGTGTAAAGGAATTGCAACGGATATAAAGTATTTGTAGAGTATTGTTTTTTATTGGCTTGATTACTATTGTGTTGTTAGATAATTAATGTGTGTATGTTACACCAAAGAGAAGGCCATACCTCTAATACTGAAGAGTAGTTTCCCTCCAAAATAACTAAGAATAGAGGCCTTCTAGCCTTTCAAAAAATAGAGATCTTTTCATAAGCTAGAGAAATAAAGATCAAAGGGTTAAATCCACTAAGTATCCATGTTGGTGAAGTGAGTGATTTGTAAGACCATAATTTATGGATCATCCTATTTAAAAAGACACAATTAAACTACCTATGCATTTAATATGTCAAACTAAGATTCAAATGCTTGTGAGATATTGTGTACTT
>JASDQU010736055.1:115641-126598 GCA_032191745.1 Picea mariana
CCTTATTAATATTGACCTTTATTACATCCGAATACATTGATCTACCTATGTGTGGGTTAGGACCTTAACATAAGCAATGGCATATTTATGAAGAACTTGAATATATTGATCTCTACTTCCATACATATTTTCAAACTTTTCCCACCGTTCCTTAGTTTTAGAACCATTGAATGTTAAAAGAGTAGAGTGTGGGAAAACCTATGTAATGTACCCAACTCCCACGCTAAGTCCCGCTACTACCAAAATCGACTAACATATCGATTCAAATGCAAAAAACACATGCATCATGACATACATGCTTGTGCTGTTATCATTAATTCCTAAAAACGTGAATGTAAATTATTTAAACATGCATAGAAGAAATTGTACATACAAAATATAGAGTAAATGTAGCATTCAATCATATTATTAAAATTGTAAATGACACAGTGATCAAAACACTTATCTTTTAAAAACGCTTTACACAACCAAATACATACGATAGGTGTTCCACCTAACCATAGGATCTTTTTCACCAACTCTCTCTACAACAAGACACCCCTAAGATGAGGATATGATTCCACAAGGATGGATAAGATCCTACGGGTGTCTAAAATCCATTGTAACAACCCAAATTCTGAATAAAACATAGTGATGCGACTCCTACAAAAATTCCAACCACCCATATCTCTTCCCCATCAATCTGCACAACCCAAGGGATGAGATTTCCTTATTTGCAACACAATCCCTCAAACAATCTCCATCCCCTCTAGGGATCTAATACAAACTAGCCAAGAATATCTCTAATGAGAGATCCAAGAAATCCATCTATAACAAGAGTGCATAGACATCATTTTCAAATGCTCTTTGGGTGATTTCTTCGCAAAAAACATGTACAAGCATAATAACCCCATTCTCTACATAATTACCAACTTCATAAAGCTATCCTCAATACGAACTATGGTTTCCCACTCTTTCCAAACACTCAAATTTATTTTTCCTCAAGTGTAAAAATTGTTCTTCTTCCTACTCGAATTTTCCTCTTCTTCCATGATTGCTTGACTCTTACTCTTCCCACAAGGATGATTACACTCAACCCATGCTATCATAACTGAGTGGGATGAGTTTCTCACCCAACCTTTCACATGAATTCAATTATTGAGTGTTTAATAAGTTAAAGGGATAAGTAGCTAAATGATAAATTAATTTATGAAGGTGGCTTAAGACTAAAGGCATATGAAAACCCTGCAAAACCCCCATTAATCACCCTCTCTTATGGAATCATATACCCACCATTACTATGCTCCTTACCCATCTACATTTAGTAGTGTATTTCATTTTATTATTTTTCAATGTATAATGTTTACATATTATATTGCTTGGCCCCTAACCATTCATAATATTTAGAAATATACAATGCTACATTGGGGATATTGTGCGCCCACACAACACCCTCCCTAATTCTTGTTTTCAAATTTTCTCTAAGAGAAGAAATTGGGCCCCCCTACTTTACTTTTTCATTGGAAATCCTTTTAAATTCTCTCATGCAAATGGAAAATCCCATGTCTCTCTTCTCACTCTCCATACTTTACCATTTCAGTTATTTTAAAGAAGATGTTGACCCGACAATACATTGTATATTGGTGAGCTTCCTCTTTCCTCTGTTGATACACTATGTAGCATTATTCTTCCTCACCAATATAGGTTGTATCGGCAAACATCCTTCTTCCTTTGTCGATACAATCCATATCAACAACTTGGGTTTTTCTTCACTGATATACAAGTTGAACTAACACTTAAATTTTTTCTAACATCTTGCTCTTGTATCAGTGGTTGATCTTTCATCAATCAATGATACATCAGAAACCATCATCTCTCTATCACGAATACGCAAGAAGGGCCAAAACTTGGACATTTTATTTCTCCACTTTCTAGTGTATAGACATCGATTATTTATGGGTGTCAATACATCGGCACCATCAGTGCTGGACCAACGATACACTGACAATCAATATTTCACCTTCATTGATACATGGTGTATCAATGAGGTTCATATCATCTTCGTCAATACATGGTGTATCGACAATATTCATATCATCTTTTCTGATCAATCATGTATCAACAAGATTCATTCCTTTCCCTTCGATGCACAATGTTTGTTGGCAAGTTTCCCTCTTCTATCATTGATATGCTATCAAAAATATTTTGACCCCTCATTGACACTTATCATATCAGTAGCGATCTTCCTTTTCTTGTGAACACATACCTTGTCTATAAGACACCTTCATATTGAGGCCACTCCTTAATTCCTCCAGCTCATATCCTTATCATTACACTCGTTAGTCAGGTTCCTATCATTTCCAATGATTAAGCATTCCATGACTATCTGGAAAACTAATGATTTATTTCCTACCTTTCCTAATATACTTTGTGTTGCAGTCATGATTGACTATGTTTGTGTCACCAACATCATTCATTGGAAATACCATAATAGCTTGTATACTTTGCACTTCTTGATTTTACGACTAAACATGATCATGAAAGTGTTATCTATTGTCAAGTGGGTTAATTACAACATCTATTAGACTTATACTAGCTTTGAATTGCATCTCAAATGATAATTGGTCCCCCCATCTCCTAAATAGTGTTAAGCACTCCAAACATCAGTTGATTTTTTTTGTGGGATTATATTTTTGATCCACTGATAGATGACCTTAGCTCCAATGGATGAATCATGAGCATGCATAACACAGATAACACAGGAACTCACTTAACTAAATTTGGGAAAATCATAAGAAATAATGGGACCCAAAATTTCATTGAAAAACACCTTTGCTTGCAATTTTTAGGCACTGGTTAAAATCTTGTTTTCATCCCCGAAGTAGGATAATTGTAAGATTCATGCAATTACGATTCCAACACAACTAATAGTATCAAAATCTAAGGCCTAGAAGTGTCATACCAATCACCATGGATTCCTCTCCCAAGTCATCCTAGTTAGTCGTGACACCGTTGGTGTGTTTGAATGGCATGGTAAGTTATCTCACCAGAAGCATAGTCCCATGCTCTTTGTAATGAAAAAAATGGTACCCCAATCAGACATTGTATGAGCAAGTTATGAATCTTTGAAATCATGCCCCAAGTGTCAAAATCACCTTTAACAAAGTGGTTTCTCAATGGTGTTTGACTCATGCCAGTGTGCAAAATCATGTTGGACAAAAATTCTTAAAAGGAAACTATTTTAAAATTAATGATTTAAATTCAAATTTAAATTGTTTAAACTTAAAAATAATTTAAATATAACTTAGTTCAAATTGAAAATAAGTTTAAAAAGAGGATAATTAAATAGGCATGGTTTGAAGACAAGGTTTAAGGCAACGTGATAGTGTGGATGGTTGGAAAGTGAGTCACATGATGAGTTGGAGAAGGGGAGGGGGGCCACAACCCACAAGCCCCTCCCCTTCCTTTACATTATATAGTTATAAATTAACCCCCCATTGCATACAAACCAACTCACACATAAAATAAATGACAATGCATGCTTACCGGAGCTCCATAGATGATCCAATCTCGATATGTGTCGGCCACCATGAACTGATCCATTTTAATACCTTGGACACGTTTGTGTAATATTCGTTGATACATCATGAGCGAATCATCCAAGATGGTGTTTCTAATGCTGACATAACAAAAGGTTGAATGACACTATTTGAGAGGTTTTAAGTCTATCATAGTTTTAACTTGCTCTTGGTGATGGTAAGTTGGAGAGGGGGAGCTGGGGGACACAACCCAAAACTCTCCTCCTTCCTTAGTATATAGTTTGTGCACATTGAAGTGGATAGAAGGAGGGGGTTTGCATACCCCCCCATGCATATGTTGAACCATATTTTTTATTAAGATTTTGCGAGGTGAGGTGGAGTGAAAGGGTGGGGGCTCACAACCACCCCCCTTTTTAAAATATTTTAATTTTTTTTAATATTTCCTCCTTGAATATTTACACATTAAAATTCCTCACACTCTTCCAAAACCAAAATCAAACCAAGTTCCAACACTTGATATAGTCCCATGACCGACGCACTAGTTGATTTCGAACTCTGATTCCACACATAGTACACCGATGATATGGAAAGATGGTCTAAGCCCAGATACTGCAATTATCCAATGTGGTTTTAATGAGAATGATGGATATTATTCAACACTTCAATACTTGCCTCAATCCTCGCTTCCACCAGTGAAGGAGATCACCCATTCCTCTTCAATACACCAAGTTTAGGAGGAATCGCTTCATATTCATCGACATAATGGAGATAATCGCTTCATCTTCACCAACATATCAAAGCTAATCACTTCATCTTTGTCAATACACCGAAGTTGATCTTTCTTCTCACTCTGATATAGGGACAAGTCCTCACAAAACTACCTTATTTTGGCCATAATGTTTGACTTCGATACTCATTTCACACATTGTTTATACCGTTGGGAAGGAATTTCCATGATACACAACTTCATAGTTATATGATTTGGGATATTCCTCACCAATTTTTCATGTTTTTTCAGGATTAAGCTTTGGAACATTATCAACATCCTTGGAGAACACAATAATTCAACCAAGAGCAGAGGAATCAAGAATCAAACTCAAGGATTCATATATGAACTCTCACCTAGTTAATTTTCTAGTTCTATAGTTTCAAATGCATGGTTTTGAAAGTTTATTTCGAGGTTATTATATGGTCATTCATCAATTGTGTGTTGAATGGTGCTAGGTACCAATTCTAAAGGAAGTTCATACTTAGTGATCCAGATAGGTAGCATGTGAGGGAAGAAAACAATGAAAGAGCAATTGTTGCACATCATGAAAATCTACCAGTATGCAACAGTACCCTAAAAAATGTGATCTACCATCGAAGATGATAGAGCAACAACAAAAATGATAGTTGTTGCAGTATCAAGGGAGCAATGAAAGGGAATTGAAATCAAATGGCCAAAGAATAATTTTGAATCCCATGATTGTCGAATATAAAAATTGGAGGGAGAAGCATTTCCCAATGTCCAGATCAGTCATCATGGTGGATGAGGTGCACTACGGACAAAATCTATGATGGACCACCAGCACTAAAAGACAAATTCAAAATGTAATTGCATATGATACATTATATTATAAACATTTATTTTTCTCCCATTCCCTCATCATTTCAAAGATGACAAGGAAAAGAGTTTGTAAATGAAAATTCACGAGGGAAGGAAGAAGAACAAGAGTCAAGTTGAATATCAATAAATGCAGGGATTGGATCCGAGTAAAGTGTTTTTGGCTCTTTAAGCTTACATGTACTATTACTGAAACTTTTAATGAGGAGAAGCTTGTTTGACAAAGCTATTTTCTGGAGAACTCTGATTCTCATGTTGGACGTATTGTGGACTATCCCGTTGCATTTTTCTCAACACTTGTGTTGTGTAAGGATGTACTTCATATTGTAGACTATTATTATGTATGGTGGTTACATTCTTATTTATGTTCTTCAGGGAATATTTTTCTAAATTCGTGTGCATAGAATTGTAAATGATTGTTTAAATCCTACACCATTTTGTGTTTGCAGATATTTATTCATATTCTTGTTTATGTTTTGTGTGAAATATTTCTCAACCCATTGAGAGGATCATTTCTGGTTATATGTTTTATTTCTAGTTACCTTTTTCGTCTGGACACATGAATCTTATATTAGTTGCATTTCATTATTTAGATTAGAAACCTTCATCTATGGATTGGGCCATAATCGATAAACCCCAAACTAGAAATGTCTGTCGAGCCATAATCTTGATTGGTTCCCTATTCCAAATGGTGAGAGTTCTAATTGGGACTTCATATCGAGGGTAACCCCTGCTATTGACAAAGGGAATTTTTCCCATGTCGATAGAATTGGCACTAGAAGGAGAGTCAGATGGAAATCCTACAAATGTGGAGTCATTTCATTAAAAACTTTTAACAAACCCATGACTCCTCTATGTATATATGTATGGGATAACCCTTTGAGTATTTTGATACCTTCAGGGGGAATCTCAGTCAATATAGTTTGATGCAGGAGCATCATCAGAAAGCACACGTGGAGAGAAAACTCAGCGCCTTAACGCGCCTTTGAATCATTTAGGAATATGAAACACTGGTGTTTCCTGCAAATATTTCTTGAACTGATTGAAAACTGAAGAAGATCAAAATGCTTGGGATTGAATGATCTATGAGTGATCTAGGAGTTTCACTCCTAGAATTTAATGTAACGGTGCTTAAGGGGTAGTTAGATTCTTTAGAGAAGATAGGTAGCCGGAGGGAACCCTAGAAATTTTCCTGTATATGTAGATGCATTGTATGCCCAAATGAGGTTGTTGGAGGAGAAATGTTACTGAATAGGAGATAGTTGCAAGTTAGTTAGAAATCCTCAGAGGAGGAAATAGGAGATAGAATAGTTCTTTGAGGGAGCTTGAGAGAGTCGAGACTCTGTTACAGTCCAGCCTGCACATATTGTAATCAGACATTCATCTTAATAGAAAGAAATAAGTTTTTACTGCATATGAACTTTTTGTGTGTTTATGTGTATCTGATGAATAATATCTGTGTATGTTTATGTATGTTGTAGATGCATGATAGGTTTCATCTGTAGTAGGAAGATAGATTTCTCTATATTTTTTTAAGTTTAAAATATTGCTCTGGGTTTGTAGGTTGTGCAAGGAGTGCACAATAGAACATTGCAGGTTTTGTAGCCAGCGCAAGGAGTGCACATATGAACTCTATGGAGTTAGAAAAGAACGTGCCACGAGGGCGCACCAGAGTGATAACAACTTAGGGGAAGCCTCTAGGTTGTTGAATACCTTAGAGCAGAAATTGTGTAGAGGAAGCACAGAGAGACGAAATCACTGAGAACTATGTAGAGATCTTCTAGACGAGCATTGAGTACGTGAAAGTGTGCACAGAAGAACTCTTTGTCAAGTTCAAAGAGAAGAGTATCAGAGGAAGGCACTCATGAGTTACTAAACACTCTGTAAATCTCTACAAGTGTGCATCGAGTAAAAGTTGTCGAGAGGGAACAAGAATCCCTTTGAGGAATAAAGGGACTGAAATATTAGAACTTGAGTAAGCAAAATCTCAAAGAGAGACAATGCAAGGAGTGCACGTAGAAGTGAATTTACTTCAAGTTCACAAGCTCAAGAGGAGTAGTGCAAGTTTGCATGCAGAGAGCAAGTATGCGCCAAAGCCGAGGTCAAATTTCATTGTCAAAGCTCAGGAGGAAAAGCATAGACGAGACCCAAGATAGTCAGGTTTGCAACAGAAGGTTAAAAGGCCACAACCTTTGAATGCTTACAAATTTTCCCAAGTCCACGATAACAAGGAAGCTTAGGAGGAGGACCGACAACAATCATCATATCCGCTGCAGGAAGAGATTTGGACCATCAGATCAGGGTCCAGGATGAAGGAGGAATGCACGAGGAGAAGGACAGATCCAATCCATCAGATTTGGGTGTGAAGGGCCAACAATCGTTGGATCCAGGTAAAGTGCATGAGCCTTAACCCTTTGTGTGCAAAGGAGAGTGGACTTGCCGAAGTCCCAGAGTCCCGAAGTGAACAGGGACCGTCCATCATCGAGGTTGACAGGTGGTGTAAGATCCATAACTTCGGAGCAAGAGCACTTCGAAGGTTTTGTAGTCAAGGAGCAGGCTAAATCATTGAGTAGTCGAAGAGCCGAAGTGAATCTGGACCATTAGATCCAGAGGGACATGTGGCAAAAATCCGTTGTCTTCGGGTGAAAGCACTCCAAGAGGAATGAGTGTGTAGGAGTTTGAAACTCTTGAAGCCTAAAGAGCCTAAGTGGATCATGGTCATTGGACCTAGGGGGGACACGCGTCGACAGATATTGAACTCCGGGTGAAAGCACTCTGGGAGAAAGTGAGCGTGGAGAAGTTGATACTTCTGAAGGCTGAAGTCCTGAAGTGGACTAGAGCCATTTATTTGAGGAGGACACATGGCAGGAGATCTGCCATTTAGGAGAAAAGTCACTCCAGGAGAATAAGGAGTGTGTTGGACAATAAATCTTGAAGGTCGGAGAGTCAGAGTTAATCTGAGTCATTTGTTCTCTGAGGATAGATGTCAACAGATCTTCCACTTCGAAAGAAAGCCATTTAGGAGGAAGCAAGGGTGGAGAATTTGAAATTCCCAAATCCTGAATTGCCGAAGCAAATCACGATCATCGATTTGAAAGGGACATGTATCAATAGATCATGGAAATCTAGGAGAGCATTCTTCGAAGAGAAGGAAAGAAAAGGAGGCTGATATCGATCGTCGGCTAAGATGCACCATCTGAGATCACAAGATCGATGGTAGTGCTTGATTGTGGGGACAAAAGGTGCTCGAACTTTAAAAATCCTAGAGCGGGACACAATTGAAACCATGGTATTCCTAAAGGGATATGTGGCATCTGATAGTGAATTGTGGGGAGAAAATCGGTGTGGTATCAAACCACTCTTGGCCACCCCGCAATCACATGTTTATGTGAGGACACAACCCGAGGTCATATGTGAAGGAAAGGACCTAGTGAGGGGAGCTAGTGTTTGTTATTTAAATTTTTCGAAGAGGCCAGGAAAGATCCCATGGGTTTGACAGAACCTACACTTTGAAGGAAGGGGGACCTGTGTAGATTGACTGGGTCTAATAAAGGCTTGAAGAGTAGATCTGAATTTTTGATTTGAACGATCCTAGACCGGGAGGTCGAGCAACCCCGAGGAGAGAGCGGAGGGGTCTGCATCAAGTGGTATCAGAGCTTGCTTTCATTTGTAGATTTCAGGTGAAGGAGATGAAGGGGATAGTCTGACTACATCAAGTAGTATCATAGGGTTAATTTCACCTGTGGACAGTGGGTGAAGAAGGAGACATAGTACTGATGCTTTGTGCGAAGGATTGTTCTAAGTGTGCAACAACAAATTGAATAGCCAGGTGAGTTGTGGGAGAAGATGGAGATGCTCTTAGCTGCAGAGTGAACAGAAGACTTGCCAGGATGGCAAGTAGAAGGTGAAAATGGCTACTAAAGGCCATGGGCATGGTCAAGGAAAGAACATCCAGCAGAAAAGTAAAGCATAAATTGACAAGGAGATCATTGAGATAAGAGAAATAATGGAATAGATGACATGGAGGATGCAGGAGGAAGCAAAGGTACATTGGACATATGAATGGCCTTTGAAGAGGAAAATGAAGTGGCCTATCTAGAAGTTGTTAGCCAAAAGGTAGCAGTAAGTAGTGAGGAAGAGGCATGCTGAAAACCTCAGTGGCATAGAGGAGAAAGTGATTCACATTTGTGAACAAGAAATTGGGAAGAACCTCAGTGATGAGGAGGAGATGAGATTGTCTAGAGATCTCATGAACTGCCAGGAGGGAAGAGATAAATTCTTAGATTTCCATATGGGCGATGAGATGAGATCAAGCAAAGATCTCATAGACTACCATGAGGGAAGGACTGAAATCCCAATTTTTTAGGTGGGCAGGGGAAAGGTGAAATTGTCTGAATGTATCAAGAGATCATAAGAGAGTTCATATCAACAAGGGGTGATGACAGATGAAATGGAGGTAAAGGATATGCCTCATCTATATGAAGATTCATGTGGAGTTGCAGGCCATGTGAATGAAGATGATGAGAATTTAAATACTTCCATTAGAGTGGGGGAGGATCAGAGGTATAGTCTGATCATTGGAGGAATCAGTATATTCCTACCAATCAGCCCAGCGGAGGCCAATGCACATGCTGAGAGTGCAACAACAGCAAAAGAAGGACAGCCAGTGATGATTGTTGTGATGAAGGAGAAGATATCAAAATCTTCCCAAGGAGAAGAGAAAGAGGAGCACACATTTGATGTTCTCACTCAGTGGGAGATGGAGTTGAATATGTTGGAGGATTGGTTGAACAATACAAAACCGTAATATGGATACCAAGAGACAATCATGCAGATTGTAGAAGAAGAGAATTCAACAGAATTGCTCAAAAATTTCATCGCGGGAGCTTAATAGGAGATGACTGCAGCACTAGATCCTGCAGCAGAAGAGGAAGAAGACAACATAGATTTTGTTGAGTTGTATGAGGAACTGGAAGCTCTAGAGAGAAGGGTAAATATGAAGAGTAGGAATATCCAACAAGTAAAGTTAGAAATAGGTGGAGGAGCATACCAGGCTGGGGAGCAGCTGGAGGAAGTCAAAGTTGAACCAACACAAGAGGAGATGATAGCAGTCAATCTGTCAAAGGAGGAAGTTGAGCAACAACTCAGTGGTGAGACTGCAGAACTGGATTCTGCAACAGAGTGGCCATCTAGGGTCACCGAAGATGAATATAACATGAAGGGTTAGATTGATCAGATTGGTAAGGAAGAGAAAGAGAACACATTTCAATGTGCCCAGGGGATGGAGAAAGAAGAGCATTCGGTGGAATTGCTCAAAATTTTCAGCCAAGGAGATTAACATAAGGCAACTGTATAATTGGGATCTACAATAGAAGGAGATGATCATTAAGATGAATGGCCCAAAATTTTCATCCAGGAAGTTGAGAAAGAGATAACTATAGAATGTGAACCTACAACAGAGGAGAAAGCAATAGATAGCATGGATCTTGTTCAGAAAATGTTGGAAGAACCACAATGCTTTTGAGAGCTTGTCGACGTTTCGGATCCACAACGGGATCCATCTTCAGGACAAAAAAGCCTGAGGAAAAAAAGAGAGGAACCCCTAATAAATAATGATGAGGCGGGTGGAAAACTAAGGTCGGCAAAGTGAAACCCTATATTTGAGGAGATTTTTCAAAAAAGTATTTAATAGTGGTTTAGTTAATTAATGGGTTAAGTGGTTTAATTTGATAACCCGACGGTGTTAATATTAAATTCTAGGTTAAATCTAGGGTTAATTTGATGAGGTAATATTAATATTATTAGTGGTTTAATTTGATAACCATATGGTGTT
>JASDQU010736055.1:140862-153301 GCA_032191745.1 Picea mariana
GGGGGGGGGGAGGGGGGGTTGAATTAGTGACATCATTGATTTATCAATTTTTATTTTATTAACACAATCAATAGTTTAACACAATATTTATCATGCCCAATTGGGAAAACCACAAACACTTCTCTTATTAACTGCAAAATTATGTATTTACATGTTACAAAGAAGGAATATATTCTTCCTCTTAGATCGACACCCACTGATCAGGATGCACCCACACCCCTGTTCACTAGCTCCAACTAGTAGGAGGGTTCAAGCCCTTGTTTAGTCAGCTACAACTGACAAGGAAACACCTACTCTCTTGCATGAACCAACCTGCCCTTGCACCACCTTGCCTCCCTTAATTTTAGAATATGGAAAAACTTATGTATTATATATTGACTACTCCTCTCTCTGCTTCTGTCATTTGATCTTCAATGTAACTTTTGCAACCCAATAAGTCTTCTATATCAAACACTAATCATATTTAACTACTGCTGTGTATTATTGATCTTCAATGTGTCTGCTGCAGTCACATTTCTTCAATTCTGAATCCACACACACACACACACACACACACACACACACACACACACACCTGAATTCATTATGAATTTTCATGGTAAATTCACACTTTTTCATCACACCTCTGTCTATTACATAATTACTCTTTTACATAACATAGTCATGTTTTATAACAAACATTTCTTTAAACTTATCTCTTTGATATTTTTATTTTAAATCAAATAGTTATTTAAGCTATGATTAATTCAACCAGACCTTAAGCTTTCTTCTCAATATCATATTTCACATGCTGTAACAACTCCTTTATTGGTGGTATAATTTATTAAACCGGATGACAAGGATTCCATAAAAACATTTCTCTGACTGTGTACAATTCAAATCTTTACTAGTATTACACTATATTTTTATATAGATTCTTCCAGGATTTTTCGTATTTAAACTACTCAACATCAATTGTGTTTTTGGAGCAATCTTACAAGATTTTTATCGTATAAAATGATGCTAACATTTTCTTTGTGTGTATGCAGGGTTTGGCTATATGTTGATGAGCCTATACATTTGGCAGCATGCCAAATATTTGATAGAATTAGCGTATTTTAATATTTTAAAACTTTTATCAGACTGCGCAACAAATGTTGGTGACTCTCCAAACTTGGCTTTATGCCAAAAATCTAGTTAATTCTAGTAGTCTTTACGTTGGTTCCACTAACCAACTTAGCCAATGAATCTTAAGACCCCATTCGCCCATATGGATAATACCCCCACAATTTGTATAAATAAAAAATTTCAACGAGCGGACGAGATCATTTTTATTGGAAATCCAACGGTTGTTATCATTTTTACCAAAAGGTAGGGCGCCTGAAAGGTCGGGCTCCAGGCTGGTGAACTTTTCATGGATTCCAAACACCTAGAGCCCCCACCATACCCTTGCACTACATGCCAAATATGTTTACTGAGGGCTATGGTTATAAACCCATATAAATACTTTTGCGTTATGCATGTGGGACTAAAAATCAACAGACGTTTAATCAACACCGTCGATCTATGGATCAGACGAATGCAGAGTCTCTAAGGATTTCTCTGTATCGATCGACTATTGTCTTCAAATGCAAGCTTCATCTACATAATTAGAGAGAAATTGAAAAAAGAAGGCCATTATGGCCTCTCGCTGAGCATTAAGAGTACTCGGAGGACCGATTACACCATGCACATTACCATCATACAGTTTCATTTCCATATGGAGGGCACCCATCCAGTCACCTGCATTTTGGAGAGATTGAATTCGTTTCATTTCAATAAGGCTCTCAAACCATTCACATTCCAAGAAAAGCGCTTCATGAGAATGGTTAAATGATTCCGAATCTTGTCTGATTCAAGGTCCCAATTGCTGAAGTGTATGATGCCTTTTAAATGGTCACTCTTCAACTGCAAGAAAATGTACTTCACAACATCCACACTAAGATTCTCTACAACATCAAAATCATAAAATGGCATCATCCTTGAAAGGGCTGTGATTTTCATCGTTCGATATACTTGAGATACCTGTTGTATCACTCTCAAAGAAGTTATCCTTTCTAAAGCATGAATGTATTGCTCCACTGCTCACTTTGGTGAAGTATGTCGATGCGTAACACCACTCTTCTCAATTTTGTCTTAATCCAGACATCAAAAGAAGTACTCAGTAGAATCATGATCTTCCTCTTTGATGTGAATTACCATTTTGACCAAATATTAAGGTCCTAACAAAAGGAATCAATATCATGGCAAGCAAAAGTCTAGTTTGTGCATGCTTTGAAAATTTTTGATCCATTTTCAAATTTTACATTTAAAAATATCTTGCCAATATAATATTATGTTCTGCTTTATTATATTCATTGACTTCTGAAGTCTGCATGCAAGAGGAGTGTGATCAAAAATACCTTAGCATCTTCAATAGTTCGGTCATAGCATACTCCTGCCCTAGAATTTGGCAAACTAACTTACACACCAGT
This sequence comes from Picea mariana, assembly GCA_032191745.1. NCBI lineage: Eukaryota > Viridiplantae > Streptophyta > Pinopsida > Pinales > Pinaceae > Picea > Picea mariana. Next base: position 143,355 of record JASDQU010736055.1, read on the forward strand.
CCAAGAGTGGAAGCCTTGATATTATCCTTTGAAATGGTTAGTTCTTTATGAAACATGGAAACAGATAAAACATTCTTGCCTAAATGCCATAGTGCTACTGCATTCATTTGCAAACCTTCATTGTCCAACATACCATCCTTTTCCAAGTTTTCACGCTTATTAACAACATCTTTTTCTTTCCATGCCTGGCAAAGGGCTTGAGCTAGATTAAATGACACATTTGTAGTTCTGTCCTTCTCTAACACAGTCTCAAATTTCTAAATTTGATCTTCAATCTTCTTCTACTATCTCACAATTGCTTGATTGTGCAATAACATCAACAAATTGCTTGATTTTGTTGTATTGCTTCTTGTATTTGTTGTATTGCTTCTTTGAGTTATTGTGAAATAACTATTTACATGTAGCCCTAGCATAGTCAAATTTCCCACAGTAATTTGGAGCATAGAATATGGTGACCAATTGTCTGTCTTCATAGGGTTTTGTCAATATTCCTCATTATGATCATGTAGCAATACTGATCAATATATTTTCCTGTTTGACAAACCTTGGATCTTGTCATTGTACTTTGTTTTCTTTCATGTTCTTGTATGCCACATACATCTTGCTGTGTCCATGATAGGGCTTGTCTTACTATAGTAACAGAGTGCCTTAATGCACATTGTTATTTTGTCAATGCCAATGAACAACATTGTCTCTCATCTTTTTGACATAAGTGGCAATGCCATCAATGCCAACTTGTATTTCCATATTACCAACAAAGATGAGAAGACGAAAGGGGTAAGACATGTGAAAAGTGGCAAGTATGGATGGGATGGTATGATGACTCTTCAAGGAGACCCTCTAGTAGCAACCCTATCCCCGAGGGCGACCCACTTATTAAGACAAAATGTTGACCACCAAGGTGAAATGACAAAGGCATAATTTCCAAGCAAACCTTTTCAAAATAAAGAAAATACCCTTTGTAACATGTTCAAATGCTTCATTTATTAGAATGACACTTACCACAACACCAGACTTGTTACCTCATGTAGAACAACATGTTGTAGACATGTTATCCTTTGTGAGCCAAGTTGGTGTGGTGGATGTTTCTACCATCAATCAAATGGTGACGTGTGGTAAGAGAGGGGTCTTTTCATACTCTTCTTCCTCTCATTACTCCATGTATACAACCTGAGGGCCTTGAGACATCATCTCCTTAGTTATCCCTAGGAATGGGGGATAAGGGAACCCTGATTTTCATAATAAAAACATCTCGTTGTTGGTTTTCCCTTAGGTGTTTTTCCATGGGTATTTACCCAAAAATATTTGTGTACATGTGTTTGGTTTCTTGATTGATTTCTGTTGCAATTTATAATTAAGAATCTCAGTGTGCTTTTATTCAGTAGATATGCATTTTATTTCTACAAGGATTTACTATGAATTAATTGTTGTGACTGGGGTTTAAGAAATTTAACAATTTCAGTATAGTAACCAAGGAATGATCACATCCCCTCCTTTTCTAATGAAGTTCTAGCATTTTTAGAAGTGTTTGAAAGATTGCAAGTACTAGAAAACCACATATGTCGAGGTTCTCATTCACTCTGTGGTGAGAACATGTCCCCATGTTGAAGCTAGATGTTACCCCCCCAACCTAGGCGTAACTAGAGAATATCATGTCTCATGGCCCACAATGAAGATAGTGATCTCATTGATGATGATGACCAACATCTCTACCCATGGCAACACAATATCCCCCCTCAAATTGTCTATTGTGCTTCAAATCAACCAAGCTCATCACATATAGTCACACATTGTATGGGATATGGTAAGCCAACATCACCATGAGGTACGTTAGTCTTTTTTTTGTACAAGGTGTTGTACTTAACATACTAGGCATGTGAATGAGGATCATTGGTTGAAATTGGATAATGGATCATAAGCTTAAGATGTTATGTTTGTTTCCTTGTTTCATGTTGGTGGCCAACATCTGTGCCCTAGTCCCGTGTTGTCACCGCCAAGGAAAAGGGTTACTACTGGGGGGGGGGCTCACAAGGGTAACATTCCATTTCCTCTCCATACTTAACACTCATCATCCTATGGCCCTTATAAGGTGTTGCAAAAGAATGGTACTATGGCATACAAATTGGAGTTGCCTGCATCTTCCCGAGTACACCCAGTTTTCCATGTTTCATGCTTAAAGAAGGTTATAGGTGACAATATCCCAATTCAAACTATATTTCCAGAACTTGACGAGGAAGGAAAAATCATATTGGAGCCTAAAGACATCACTGACACAAGAATTTGCCAGCTGAGGAATAGATCCATTTTAGAGTATCTCATTAAATGGAGGAAACTACTAGCTGAAGATTCCACTTGGGAAGATTAGTCTTTCATACAAAAGCATACAGAGTTACTCAAGCGTTGTGGACAACACTTGTCTCAAGGGGAGGGGCATGTTAAGCCATAAATAGTGGCTCATTACCCCTTAATTGGGGCATATTAGATTAGTAATGTTATTTTATTTATGTCGGCTTTAGTCCATTAGTTGTAATTATACCTCCTAGTCTCCTATATATACCAAGGAGATATTTTCATTTTGAATCATCTTTTAATTGAACATTTATGTGGGCATAAGGAGGTTGCCCCCTCGAAGAGGCTTATTATCTAAATTTATCTCTTTTTCAAGGCGTTGAGTACTTATTCTGAGGTTTTTCTATGCTATATTGATATTTGGTTCCTAACATGAAGAGTCCAGGTTGTGGCATGAGAGGTTTCGACATCTGAATTTTAAATATTTAGATCATCTTAGTAAGGGTGGAATGGTATATGTATTACCCCACATTTAGTACATAGATGGAGTTTGCCAGGACTGCATACTAGGAAAACATCCTACGGAGAAGTTCAACATAGGTAAAGCATGGAAGGCATCATCACTTCTAGAATTGGTTCACAGTGACATTAGAGGTACTTTTCCACACCCATTGATTAGTAAATCTACTCATGTTCTCACTTTAATTGATGATTTTTTGATATATACATGGGTCTACTTTCTAAAATTAAAATCTGAGGTATTTGAGTGTCTCAAAGATTTCAAGCATATAGTTGAGAACCAAACAAGGAAGAGGATTAAGAAGCTTTGTACAAAAAATGGAGGAGAGTATGTGAACACAGATGTTGAGCATATTTGTTTAGAATCAGGTATAAAGTTACGACATACAATTCCCTATACTCCACAACAGAATGAGGTAGCGGAGAGAAAGAACAAAACATTGAAAGAGATGACCAATTGTATGTTGCAGGCTAGAGCACTACCTCTAAATTTATGGGATGGAATTATCAAATGTGAAACCTACATTCAAAATAGAGTTCCTCATAAATTAGTCAAGGGAGTCACTCCATATGAGGCTTGGAGCAGGAAGAAACTGAAAGTCACTCACTTTAGAATTTTTAGTTCCTGTGCATGGGCTAGGATCCCTTACGATTGGAGGAAAGATATGAAAACTCAAAGTAAGGAGTGTATTTTTGTTGGATATCCATAGGGAGTGAAGGGATACAAGTTGTTGTATACTACTTCATATACACTATTCATTCAAAGGAGTGTTAATTTTGAAGAGGGTCCTTCATAGGTACTTCTAGAGCAGCCCACACCTCCATCTCCATTGCCACTAGTTGCGGAACTTCGTGAGACTCATTTCGATCATATTTATGATCAGATATTTGAATCTGATATATATGATATTTCTTATCAGCAACAAGAATTTGCAGGTCCATAACATCGAATACGATGGGCACAACAGACTCTTCAGGAAGCAAGTGATCTAGTGAGTGATCCTGCCGATCCACGAAGAACCAGGTCTCAGTTTGTGGACATTCTGAATGATCTTACTACCATGGAGCCATTGATGCCTATTATTTATTGTTATATGGTACTTGGATCGGATCCTTAGTCTTATGCAAAGGCTAAAGGAAACCCTCATTGGGAGGAAGCTATGAAAGAGGAGTACAATTCCCTGATAGAGAACAACACATGGGAGTTGGTTCCTCTACCTTCCAACATGAATCTTGTTAGATGTAAGTGGATTTTCAATATAAATATGGTCTTTTATGGATATATTACAAATTATAAGGCTCAATTAGTATCTAAAGGTTTCTCACTGGTACAAGACATTGACTATGAAGAGACTTTTGCACTGGTTTCCAAGATTGATTCCATTTGGTTCGCTCTAGCTATTGCAACAACTAGAAAGTGGGAGGTACACCATATGGATGAGAAGAATACATTTTTACATGGAAATATTGATGAGGAGATATATATGGATCAGCCAAAGGGACATGTTCAAGGTGCATCATTAGTTTGCAGGTTGATGAAGTCATTGTATGGACTTAAGCAAACACCTCGGGCATGGTATGCTAAAATAGAATATTATCTTCTCTCTAGAGGTTTTCTTAGATGTAGATCAGATCCTAATGTGTATATTATGAGGAACACATATTCTCTTCTATTGATAGTTCTATATGTAGATGATTTACTTATCACAGGGAACTCATCCTCCATTTTTGTAGTGAAGACCGCTTTGCATGACAGGCTTTCTATGAAATATATGGGATTGTTACATTACATTCTTGGTATTGAAATCAACTAGAATGATTCAGGAATCAAGATGTATTAGTCAAAGTATGCTAGAGATATACTTAATAGGTTTCAGATCGCAGATTGCAATCCATCTCCAACACCCTTTCAGTCAGGGTTTAGACTAGAGAATGTCGACGCATTACCTTTGGTTGATTGTATTAGATATTGATAGTTGGTGGGGAGTCTTCTCTACCTTACACACTCTTGAAAAAAAATATCTTATGCAATTGGTTCAGTTTCCAGGTACATGCAGGAGCCTCATGAGCTTCACTAGAAGGCATCAAAGAGGATTCTCAGATATGTCAAGGGGACTACCAGTTTTGGTATACACTATGCAACATGATCTTTCTTGGATCTTTTTGGTTACACAGACTAAGATTGGGAAGGTGATAGAACTAATCTAAAGTCCACTTTAGGATTTTTCTTTTACCTTATATCATGACCTATCTGTTGTTCAAGTAAGAAGAAATCAACAATTTCTTTATCATCAACAAAGGCAGAGTACATGCGTGCAGTGAATGTTACTACTCAGGCTATTTGGTTGCATCACTTTCTTACAGAGTTGGGAGTTCATTTTCATCGTCTGATAGTTATATGGTGTGATAATCAGAGTACTCTCAAGTTGTGTAGAGACCTAGTTTAGGGGCAACATACCAAGCACATCGAGGTTAATATGAACTTTATTCAAGGATAGTTTTAGGATGGAGTCATTGATATGTAGTTTTGTCCACCTTCAGAGTATGTGGTAGACATATTCACAAAGACTTTCACGAACAAAAGTTTGTCTCATTGAGGGAAATTTTAGGAGTGAGGGATACATCATCTTAGCAGCTAAACATGCTAGCATTATTTTCTTGTTAGAATCATATTTTGANTTTGGTTCCTATTGGTTTTCCCTTTTTACCTCACTTTTGTTCAGTTGTTATGCATCTATAATTGTACATGAGTACCTAACATGGCTTCATATTGTCGAGAATCATCATTTTGCACACCCCGGTTGTGTTTCGGGGGGGTGTTGGGCATAGATGATTTTAGGGGCGAAATTTCGCTCATGGGCGAAATTAAGGGGCCTCCTATTTTTTATTGGGTGAATTTTTTGTATTAGACTAATTTTTTTAAACTTATATCACTAGCCCACAATTTATTTTAGGGGAAAAATCGTGTACATGGTTAGCTCGTGTTTTTAGGAGGGATAGAGGAAAAAAAATTATATTTTTCCTCTAAAATTTGGAGGGACAAGCTTCCATTAGCCAAATTTCTAGAAGTATGGGAATTTCTGATAGCTTCTTCACCCTGCCATTTGGTAAAATCAGGGTTTATTGTTTAATTTGCCTCGATTTTGTGGTATGGGCACTAGGTAGCTACAATCTTCCCTTTTCCCGATTTCCAAAGAACAAGGGGATTTCTGAGAGCATTTTGGCCCTCCCACCTAGTATAAATTGTATGTGATCTACCCATATATGCATTGGGTTCAAATCATAGCTTTGTTACTTGTCTGGTTGAAGGTTCATGAGAACTACAGAGTCTAGTGAGTGAAATTTTCTTCTTTATACCATCCCGAAAAACTCTAATTCCCTGGGGCCTGGTTTACCTTTCATATCTTGAATCTTTGTTCTTATTTCCCCTCGATGGAATGGAAAAAAGGGAAAGGGATGCTAGTGGTGGAGCCCCCTGCTCAAAGCAACATAAATTAGAGTTTGTTACGGTTATTCCAACCCGCTCGGAAGGTGTCGCGTGAGGCTTTGGCGATGAATAATTACTAGGGTTTATGTTCGTCTTGATAGGTATTTACACGGTCCTTCATCTCAACACGTTTCCTCATAGCAAAGAATTATGAATCATATTGGTAAAATTAGAACAATGCTCTATTTTGTAACTTGACAGTTAGTTCATGGATTTAATATTCTAAAAGCTCAAAGGTTTGGTTTAAAGGAAACTTTCACTTATTATGTATCTTTTGAATGCTTTATCTAAAAAAGAAATCACTTACAAAACTTAGAAATTCAATGTATTTAATCAAACAATTATACCTTTGAATGAAAATTATGCAATTGATCTTGAGTCCTGTACTTCTGCAATTACTATATTGTATGCTTAAGGAAATACAAAGCCTCCCTATTAATTAATGTTAGTCTCCACATTCTACATATTTCCATGCATTAAAAAAATCTAGAGACATCAAAAGAGAGTTGAAATTCAATGAAATCTCAGAATTCTCTCTACGTATTCACATAACAACTCAATTGTGTACTTTCATTCAGAGAATGAAAGGTGATTTACAACCACAGTTGGGGAACATTCCCATTACCTCATGTTTCATGTTACATTTCAACCAACCAAGGAATTTAACATTAAAACACACCAATTTCCAATCTCCAATACCTTTGTTGATTCTATACCTGCAGAGGCAGTTAGGGAAACAACTAAAGTAGTTGTTGTGTTGTTGTACTCACTGCAAATGTATCCTAACATTCTATAGTCGTGCCTTCATTTTCCAGTTCAATCTTCACTACTCCTTTAGGGTTCCTTTGTTCTCAATCACACTCCACATTCATATCATGTATTACATCATTCAGACATGAACAAGAACCAGATGATTGGCTAGTTTGGCCATGCATTCAACTCCAAGACTCCATGTGACGATGCAAAGACTTACCCCAACTTAAACAGAGAGGAATCCTAATATTGCTGGTGATTCACTGGTGGGAAAAGGAATCCTAATATTTCCACACTTGATTTGGGAGTAGTTCATCTAATTTGGTTTAGGAGACATCAAGCTTTCTGCTTCTAGTGAATTCGAGCTAATGTTTTTAATAGATTTTTAACAAAGTTGTTCAAGAGGTGAAAATGGTCATTTCTTTGTCTTAAGCTATCAACAACATACAAGCTCAAGTTCAACATCTGAATGATGTATATATATATATAACTTACTCAAGTTGAGTGAGACAACTCACTTTTCTTCTTCCATTGCCAACCATGTAGTTCTCATCACGTTGCAAACTGGACATGACTCTTCCCAAACCTTGGGCAATATTCAGCATGAAACGAGAAAAGTGTTGATCAGAGAGTTCTTTTGGATTCATCGCATAGGTTTTTTGATTTTCGACGTTTCGGACCAAACTAGTGTGGTCCATCATCAGGAAAGCGTTTGTGAGAAATGAAAGAAAAAATGATATAACAGGTATATAAATAATTGAAAAGTTTTTATAAGGAGCCGACTTATTGAAAATGAAATCAAGAATTATAAAATTTTAGAAATTATAATTGTTTGTTTAAATAATTAATTATTTGTTTGTTTAATAATTAATTATTTGTTTGTTTATTAATTTTGTATTTAATAAGAGCCGACTGGAAAATGTTTATAAATTAATATTTAGAATTATTCATATTGGCTAGGGTAGGGATTCAATTTTGACTAATTTTCCATCCATCATCTCTGTTTAGATTATTAGGTTGTTTTTCAATTTCGATTGCTTCTCTGAATTTCCTATTGTGATAGTGATCTATCTTGGCAAGGATTTTGGTCTCTTCAATACAAATGTGATGTTTAGTTTTATCTGAGTGTTCTGCGAGAGCTGAGGGATGAGTGCGATTGTGTTTGATGTCAGCGGCATGTTCTTGAATCCTAATTCTAAAGGAACAACCTTTTTCTCCTATGTATTGTTTACCACATGAACATGGGATCATATAGACGCCTTTATGTTCGATGGGATCAACAAAGTCTTTGACTGACCTAAGGGAATTCCTAATAGTGTTTAGGGGTTTGAAAGTTTCCCTAATGTTTTTCTTCTTTAAAATTCTCGCAAGTTTGTCTGTTGTTCCTTATATGTAGGGTAAGTAAACCTTAGACACATCATTATTTGTTTTTTCTTTATTCCTAGGTGTTTTGGTGGCATTTTGAAAAGCTTTCATTACCTGATGTTTTTTTATAGCCATTATTTTTAAAAACATCGAGGAGGTGATTTTTCTCTTCCTCTAGGTGTTCATCATCAGAAATTCTGAAGGCTCTAGTGGCTAAGGTGTTTAGAACACCTAGTTTTTGGGAGGGGTGATGATGGGAATAGACATGAAGGTATTGTTCAATGTGGGTTTTCTTCCTATAAACTTGATGGGATAAGGATCCATCAGGTTTTTTTGTGACTTTGACATCTAGAAAATGAAGACTATCATTATTTTCAACCTCCATAGTGAACTTGATGTGATCGGATTGTTTATTAAGGTGAGTCACACATTCATATAATTTGTCACAACCATGAGGCCAGATGAAAAAGGTATCATCAACAAACCTATTCCAATATTTAGGTTTGAAGGGTGAGGAGTTTAGGGCATTGTTTTCTAAATCTTCCATGAATAAATTGGCTATGATGGGAGAGAGGGGGGATCCCATAGCGACCCCACGGGTTTGTTCATAAACGTCGCCTTGGAAACTAAAGAAAGTGGATTTCAAACAAAGCTCAACTAAGTTGGCAGTGCCTAGGTCAGTGATGTTTTTGATGACTTTCATTGCTCCGTCAATTAATTATTTAAACAAACAATTATAATTTCTAAAATTTTATAATTCTTGATTTCATTTTCAATAAGTCGGCTCCTTATAAAAACTTTTCAAGTATTTATATACCTGTTATATCCTTTTTCCCTTCATTTCTCACAAATGCTTTCCTGATGATGGACCACACTAGTTTGGTCCGAAACGTCGAAAATAAAAAAACCTATGCGATGAATCCGAAAGAACTCTCCGATAAAAACAATGGTCGCAAAAGTCTTAGAACGAAAAGAAAAGTGTTATTGTTGGAACCGCTCCAAGACTCTAGGGTGCTTCTTAAACTGGTACTATCATTAAGAAAAGGCTTGGAAGTTGATTTCTTTTCCATCTCTATGAAATTATTTTGGAAAGGCTTCAAACTACATTCCTTGTACCATGAAAATGTTCGGTCATCAAAATAGGCCACCTATATGATCCTTATTACAACATATTTTCACAAATTCTGATGTGATTGAAGGATCTCAAAGATAACTAGGGAACCATGGGTGCTACATTACATTACCCCATATTAAATTCCTAAAATAAAATTGATGCTCCATGGGCATGCAATTACAAGAACCTACTAGCTCTACATGAGTAATTGGCATAGAATGTTTTTCATCACCAAAAATGTTGTTTTCTGTAAATTGGCTAAAACTTCTTTGTGTCTTTCCACTTATACCTACATAGATGGATTCTCTGTAGTGTTAAGTTCTTCTTAGTAATAGGTAAGAGTTCCCATATATGAGCATGATTACTATGTTTCCTACTAGTATCCTTACTTTCATATACCCATTTTCCATGTTTGAATAT
>JASDQU010736055.1:153391-172355 GCA_032191745.1 Picea mariana
ATATATATATATATATATATATATGACTAAGGTTATTATACACTCTTAACTCCTACAATTGTTCTAACAATCTCTTACACCTTCTTTTTTATTTCCTGAAAAAACAACTATTCCAGACTTCACCTCATCAAAATTTTGATTGAGGGTTGCACTCTTACCAACTCTAGTGTTCCCAAGTACCATGATTGTTCATATGAACATTTAAATCAAGGCCATCCTACCCAAATACTTCTTTCTTTTCTACAGTTGCACTAGCTCTGTCAAAGGTAAGGGCTCTAGTTTTGCTAGAATTTATACTTCCTCTTAGTTTCTCAACCAAAACAAACTTGTACAAGACCTATGCAGTGAACACATTGCATGGATTATAAAAATATGTCTCTCTATATACTAGATTCCTATATATTTCATACATGAAAAAATTTGAGCATGAGTCCTAGTGATTTCCAAGGATTCATAAGGGAATATTCAACAACTTTCTAAAATGAGTGAGAAATTTATGACTATAAAACCATGATATATTGGATATCTTGTCTTACAAATATGGTTAAGCACTTTTCCTACCAAAATCCTCTTGGGAAATGTTCATATCAATGTTATCTCTTGTGTCCTCTGCTTTATTCAAGGATCTGCACTGCCTTGTGCCATTATTAGTGTTATTGTTGGAACTGCTCCAAGACTCCACTGTGTTTCTTAAACTGGTACTTCTATCATCACAAGGAGGAGCCAATGTAAAATTAGCCTTTTCCTTCAGTCCTCTGAGTGATATGGATGCACTATCATATTCCCAAATATACCATAGGGATAGATACCCAAATTTAAGTCTTCCTATATTTTTGTTCTCCCTGTAATAACCCACCCCAAGCTCAACCAATGCCTTTCTTTTTTCTTCCTGTCATCATTTCTCAAATAAAACATCTAGTAAGAAGTGCCTAATTTATTTGCACAAGCATTTATGTCCATCATACAACTAACAGCATGAAAATTTTAAATTTTCTAACAAGAAGTAGAAAAAGTATGTTTCTTTCATACCATCTGCAAGTTCAGATATCCTTTGCAACAATAATATGGCGATAGTCACTGGTTCAGTGTTATACTTAAGGCAAGAATCCAAAAGACCCATTGCTTCCTCTACAATGATTCCTTCACGCATACATAGAAAATATAGCAAAGGTATTTACATCACTCAACTAAATCTATAAAATGTTAGGATGTATAAGGAATCTAACTTTGAATGCTTTATATCTTAGCAATATCACCTTCACTCTACAAAATCACCATTAACTCTGATCAATCTCCTTTTCTTCATCACTTGTATCATCTTGTTATCATTCATCAATTATTTTAAAGATATTCATTGTCTCCTCTCAAGGTTCATCCTACAAACCTAAGATGTTGAAACCTTATCATGAATGTGAGAATGTGCTACGCAGTTTCAAAAACCTAGTCCCCAGTTCCAAACCCTCAATACAACTAGACTGTTACCTGAGTCAATATATGTAATCACTTACATACACTACAAAAAAAAAAAAAAAAAAATATTTGGCTTGATGCAACTTACCTTATCAAGTGAGTGTGGGATAAACCTCGTTAAAAACTCACAAAACTCCAAATCCTAGTTAAAAAAAAAGGGTAAATGAAAGGCCTTTGGTTGGGCCATGTTAATCATCAGAATATGCACAAGTCATGGAAAATTCAAAATTGTAGAAAAGGTTAGTGTAACAAAATTCATGATACATACAGTTAGTTGAATGGATTTAATATTCTAAAATCTCAAAGGTTTGGTTTAAAGGAAACTTGCACTTATTATGTATCTTTTTGAATACTTTACCTCAAAAGGAAATCACTTACAAAACTTAGAAATTCAGTGGATTTAATCAAACAATGATACCTTTGAATGAAATTTATGCAATTGATTTGGAGCCTTGTACTGTTGCAATTATTATAATGTATGCTCAAGGAAATACAAAGCCTCCCTGTTAATTAATGTTAGTCTCCACAGTCTACATATTTCCATGCATTAAATAAAGATAGAGACATCAAAAGAGAGTAGAAATTCATTGAAATATCAGAATTCTCTCTACTTATTCACAAAACAACTCAATTGTGTACTTGCATTCAAAGAATGAAAGGTGCTTTATAGCCACAGTTGGGGAGCATGCCCATTACCTCATGTTTCATGTTACATTCCAACCAAACAAGAAATTTAACATTAAAACACATGAGTTTCCAATCTCCAATACCTTTGTTGATTCTGTACCTGCAGAGGCAGTTAGGGAAGCAACTAAAGCAGTTGTTGTGTTGTTGTACTCACTACAAATATATCCTAACATTCTATAGCCGTGCCTGCATTTTCCAGTCCAATCTTCACTACTCATTTAGGGTTCCTTTGTTCTCAATCACTCTCCACATTTATATCATGTATTACATCATTCAGACATGAACAAGAACCAAATGATTGGCTAGTTTGGCCATGAATTCAGCTCCATGAATCCATGTGACGACGTAAAGCCTTACCCCAACTTCAACAGAGAGGAATCCTAATCTTGCTGGTGATTTAATGGTGGGAAAAGGAATCCTAATATTTCCACACTTGATTTGGGAGTAGTTCATCTAATTTGGTTTAGGAGACATCAAGCTTTCTGCTTCTAGTGAATCTGAGCTAATGTTTTTAATAGCCTTTTAACAAAGTTGTTCAAGAGGTGAAAATGGTCATTTCTTTGTCTTAAGCTATCAACAACATACAAGCTCAAGTTCAACATCTGAATGATGTAATACAAGATATAAACATTAAAAAAACAAAAACAAATATGGCCAACTTACTCAAGTTGAGTGAGACAACTCACTTTTCTTCTTCCATTGCCAACCATGTAGTTCTCATCATGTTGCAAACTAGACATGACTCTTCCCAAACCTTGGGAAATATTCAGCATGAAACAAGAAAAGTGTTATTGTTGGAACTGCTCCAAGACTCCAGAGTGCTGCTTAAACTGGTACTATCATTAAAAAAAGGCCTTTATCATGAAATTATTATGACGCCTTATCTTGATGTGACCCCATGTTCTTGTTTTGATTGTGGCTTTTGATTGAAGTTCATTGGCATGTTTCATGTCACATGCTTTGTGACACTAAACAAAGTTCTCTCCCCTCCAACTTTAGTTTTCAACAACTATGTTGAGAAGGAATAATTGAACTAAGGGTGATAGGTTATATAGAACTTAGGGTGATATTTTAAATGATCATATGATATGATATGCAAATCTAAAAAATATAACCACTTAAAACAAGTAGATGTGACATACCTTTATAGTAAGTATTTGATTTGCATTTTGATGGTGGAATGATTTGCATGTTGTAGGTAAAATGACGGAGTTTGGAAACCTTCTTGTAGGTTGAAATAATGATTTGGAGCTGGATTATTGGTCTCTATGACTTCATGTAGTAAACCCTTTTCTTGATTTGTTTGATTCTACAGGCTAGTGTCATCTATAAATTCTTGTAGAAGGTGGTGACATTGTAACATCTATAGGTGCACTTTCTTGTAGGGATTGGATATAGGTGCATATTTCTATAGGTTCCTATAGAATCATTGGTTAACATGCTTGTAGCATGAGTCTTCTATAGACTCTTGTAGGAACCTGTAGGTCAACACTTCTAAAGCAATATTCTTTTAAACTAAGTGTAAAAAACTATAGATGGGCACTTCTGTAGTGTCCAATAGAACTATTATATTGGTGGAGAATCATGTGGATGAATTGAGGGAGTATGAAGTGAGTAAATTTTGGATGAATGGGATATGTAAAGTGGTTTTGAGTTGATGGATGGTTGTATATAATGTATGTAAATTGAATGAATAGTGAATTAGTAGATGGAAATTGTAAGATGGAGGGAATGAATAATAGGTAAAATGGATGGTATAGAAATGGATATGTAATGAATAAAAGGCACGGGTAATTGGAATAAATTCATACTATGCATATAGTGTTGGTGATTGCATCAGGTAAAAGTAATGAGAAATTTATTTGATATACGTTAGGCTATCTGCTTTGTCTTAAATACTTGGAATTGAATTTTGAACTATTGAAATGATTATTTCAATAGCTTGGCAATATTGTATGCATTGATCTTGAATTCTCTTCTGTCACATGTATTACTTTTGTAGGTTGACCATCTTTTCAACATTAGGTTGACTAATTTCATGAAGTGTAATAATTAGATTTTCTTGAATATCTATTGGTTGTAACTTTGATTGTATTGTTGTGGTAATCTTGAGTATCTTCATGGAGCATCTCTCTGTTGAAAAATTGTTGAGGTGGTTTGTTGTCCTCACGTTTCTTTGAATATCTTTTGGAAATTTTGTATGATATATCCAATGTTTTTATTAACTCCATTATAGAATTGGGGTGTTTTCCTTTATATTTGGAGATTCAAACATATCTTTAAAAAACTCATATCTCTGATGCACAAATTAGGATAAATAGTTGTGGTGAAGGATGCATCCATTGTGGTTGATCTCTCCATGGGGATTTTTTTCACTTAAACTCAACAAATATATGAAAGGACTTTTCATTCATACATGTGAAAATTTGTGACAGTATACATTTTTCCTTAGTAAGCTTGAAATATGATTTCCTCTATTTTTGTGGGCTTCATGATGGAATTTGTTCCTTTGATTTTCTTTGAAACCTAATGTTTGTTGTGTCTTTGTAATATTACTTGAGTTCTTGTTGGACTATTTCCTTCACTGTGTCTTTCAAAGGTGGATTCTTTGTTTCAAGTTTCATTACCAATGGTTTTCGTGTTTCTTCGTAACTTAACCATAAACTCAAGTTAAAAAACACCTATTCCATACTTCACCTCATCAAAATTTTGATTGAGGTTTTCACTCTTACCAACTCTAGTGTTCCCAAGTACCATGATTGTACAGGTGAACACTGAAATCAAGGCCCTCCTTCTCAACTACTTCTTTCTTTTCTACAATTGCACTAGCTCTGTCAAAGGTAAGGGATCCAATTTTGATATGAATTATCCAATATTTTGAGCACGAGTCCAATAGATGAAAACATACTTGTTGGCACACAGGGGCAGACCCAGGGTTCAACGCTTCAACAACACACCAACAAAACCCTAACTATCGGCCCTTTTGGAAACACCTGCGAAGCAGATGAAGTATCACCCGAGGTAGAGGCAGGGGTGGTTGATCCATAAACGGGTCGAGTACTACTCTCCCAAATGTTTACAATGTGAGGATCTTTAAATTGACTATGGCTTATATAGGTTTTATTGAGCATATTAGTTCATTTATCATAATGCATTAAAACACATAAACATAAGTAAATGAACATAGAATAGGGAAAAACACATGAAGGCAAATAAGAGAGAGACAACCAATGTTGATAACGAAGTTCACCCCTCCACCTCTGGGGCTACGTCTCTAGACCTGCTCCAACTGGAATGCAGATCTTCTATATTCCTTCTTCAAAGTGAGCTCTCAAAACTCTCTTACATTCAAGGACTATGGCTCTTCATTAGCTCAGCACTATGGATTTCAATAGCTAAGAACTCTATCCTCTCTTCTCCTTCTCAACATGGCTCACATAAGGAATATATATAGTTTTTCCTTACTCACTCTCTAACTAAGAGAATTAATTACAAGATCCACAATTGTAGGATCTGATTACAAAGAAGGAAAAACAAGATCCTTAAAAGTAGGATCTTCAACCATCTTAGGCTAAAAAATGGAAAAGTCTCAAAACTACCCAAAGACTTTCCAACCATGCCCTTGATACTCTCAACCTACAATTGAGAAAAAATGGCAAATTGGTGTGAGGTGGTTTCTCACATGAAAACCAATTTCCATAATTAATAAATGAATAATATGTGAGACGAATTTTCTCTCACAAATATTAATCATTTTAATTACAAGTGAATAATAATAATGCATGAGTTATTAAAGCTCATAAAATGCATAATTAAATGCATGAGCACTTCATAAAGCATTAATCAAACTAATATGAAAAATGCATGAAGTATTTTTCCCACAAATGCATAATTAAATGCATGAGAAAAACTCAAGAAAGCATCATTTAAATCCACTTAAACACTTTTGTCGCCACCTTTAAATCAACATGGCGCTAAGTTCTTTCACGTGCAGAGATCCATTCGGATCAGTGGTTGCAGGACTCCAGTGTCTACAACCTTAGCTGGGACATAGATATGTGATTGTAACACCTTAACAAAGCACTTAGTAGTTACAGTTCATTAGTATTCAACCTTTGTCTACAACACAGATAAACCCTAATTACAGTGCAACGCAGTATTCATCCAGATCTAATATATTCAAGCACTAAGCATAACAACACAGATCAGATCTAGCATATTATTCATATCATTAGGCACTAGCTATCATATTCATCTAAGAATTTGTAATTACACTAAGCATGAATCATATAAAAAATATAACAACCATAATGCACAAAGAAACCACAATGCATAAAGCAACCACAACACAAGATATATGTGGTTCACCCCCGGCCTAGGGCTATGTCCACCAACTCTTCTTCTCTTTATTGTCTTCTGTCAATCTTCTACATGCACAGAGCCACACGATCCTACTCCGCATAGGACAGGAGGTCTATGCGCACTTCGCTAGATCCTCCTTCCCTGAGCTAGGTCACAACAAAAAGCCTTTACACAGTATATTACAGTCACTTGCACTTAGCTTTGCAAGTTCTCAACACAACATGCACAAAGCATGTAAAACTGTCACTTGCACTTAGAACATCATCACACAAATGTCTATATCATCCTTAGCACTTAGCAAGGTACCAAGCCCCTCTTTACATCGCCTAGACATCTATTTATACATTGTAAAAGGGCCTAAACATGGGTAAACCCATGAGCTGACATCCCCATACCCGTTACATAAGACCAAAACCCAAAAATCCCTAATCAAGGGGCCGAGATCCCACAATATTTGCTTTGACTTGCGCTCTGCCTTCGACAACCTGTCGAAGTCCCAAAATAAATCAAACATGACCAAGGATCCTCAAAACTTGGTCAAGGGCCAACAGGCCCCCAAAACTCACCTATGACTCATATCAAGTCACTCTGATCTGGGTAGCTCTGTTTCAAAAGCCTCAAGTCTGGCTTGAGATGCTTCGACTTGCTGTTGCGCCAAGGTCTCCTACTCGACAAAATCTTGGATAACTGCTTCATTGACTAGTCCCTCTAAGTGCTGCTGACTGCAGTGACTAATTGTTCCAGCTCTTCTCCTCGAATTTCTATCTCCTCAAATAGTTGGCAAGCTGCATCCTGGACTAGATGGAGCCTTTGAGTCACTTCCATGACTTTGGTCTATATGGTATGGACCTGCTGTTGACCAGTGCGCTGTTCCTGATATATTTTCATTCTTTCAACTGCTGATAGGAGCTTCAGTTGTGCCTATACTGTCGCTGTTTTCTTCTTTGCCTCCTGGAGCTGGGACTCCAATGTCTTTAGTTCAGGATCCTCAGTAAGTCGTTCATAAGTCTGCGCACTGTGATCACTGAGCTTTTTATATTCCATGGCGAAGGTCTTGATTCTCTCAAATGCGCTCTGAGAAGTTACTTCTCTTTGATCTCTCACATCCTGCAGAGTGTTCGACACTATTTGTATCTCTAAGTATGCTATTCTTTGTTGAAAATGTTGGATGGATTTAGCAAGCCGCGCTACTTGATGCTCCACTGGTTCTTCCGCTTTTTTCTCTAATCCTCTCGTAGAGCGAAGTGCTCTGTTGACTACTTCTTTTACTCCAACCTGCTCGGCGAGCAACTCTTCCTTCTCTCGCTGGATTTGTGCTTTCTCTTCTTTGAATTTTGACCGGAGGGTAGCCTTCTCCTGCTGCACAATCCTTTGTTTCTCTATTACTTCCTCTTGTGCTTGCTTCAGGGCCACTGCGGCCTGTTCTGTTTCTTCCTAGGAGTGACGAAGGTGAGCTTCGGTCACATCGTCTATTCTACAGAGTTGGGTAGGCTTGTCTCCCAACTCTGGTTCTTTTGATGGTGGGGGCATAGTGGACACTACGTGGCTGGAGTGAAGGGCCTGCTGTACCCCTCGTGGTTCTGTTGAAATTATATCATACATGTCTTCTTGTTTGGCTTTGTTATTTTGCAAAATGTCCTACGAGGCATCTAATATAGTTGCGATGATGAAGTCGAAGTCATCGAGCGTGAGCACAGTCTGTAACTTGGTCTTACTAGCTTTGGATTTCTTCCACGAGACAGGTTTCGTGGGAGAAACCTTTCTTTTCTTAGATGGATAAGTCTCATCAACAAGATCCCTAAGCGGTGTTACTTCGCCTTGCTTCTGCTGATTTTCTTTCCCATTGTTCTCTTCTTTATCTACTTCGTCGTTACCTCCTCCTCTAGGTGATTCTGAAGTAGTTTCTTCTAATGCACTGCTCAGGTTATGTACCTCTTCTTTCTTCTTTTTCTGTGGGTTCCAGGTGTGTCATTTTTTTCGCGATTGGCCTCCGGACTTCCGATTAGTTCAGGATCGAAAAATTCTGCAGGGTCAATAGGGATAAGGAGATCTGCAAGCCAGTCCTTAGTTATCTCTTCTAGGTCCTCTTCTGTGAGCTTATAGTATGACTAAAGTTCTTCTTTACTCTCGTCTGTGCGCGTAGTGATATAAATAAAATGCTGATCTGCACATAAATTCATAAGGGACCTGAACCGGTGTACTAGAGTGTTTGGCGTCATACGAGGGAAAACTTCAATATCCCTCTTTAACTGGAGATAGTATGTAGGGAATACTATGTTCGACTGCCACTGTAACCTCCTGCAACTTTTATAGCTTTGATCTCTTCTTACTGAGCTTTCTAGCTTTATTCCCTGTGATCTGTGTCTTGGTATTCCTCTTTCCATTTTGATTCTTATCTGTACTCAACATAGTAACTTCACACTGATGAGATTCTATCATAGGGTTCAAGGGTAATACTTCTTTTCTGTTTGGGGTAGGTGCTCTACTTTCCTGTACAGGTAGATGTTTTAGGTCTGCTTGTGTTCTTTCAACTTCGATAGCCAGATTTCTAGTCCTAAGTTGCTTCGACTTGTCCTTCTATTCTTCTATCAAGTGCACTATTTTCCTAGTCATGAAATCTTTTAATTCTTGTTTTTGTTTGTTTGTTCTAGGGCCTCTTCTTCTTTTCTCCAGATCTGATCCTTCTCAATCTACGTTTTTCCTAATAACATAGAAAATGGGGCATTGTCCTCAATGAATTTAACAACCTCAAATTCTTCCACTGTCAAAGTTCCATGATCACACATAGAGGTCTAGGTAAGTCTTCCACATAGGGTTATCAATTTTCCTCTAAATAATCCTATTCCTCCTAATGAAGGAACCATAGTAGGCCTTCCTAAAATTTCCCAAGTTCTTTCTGTCATGGAATTCACCTGTGTTTCCTCGTCTAGAACACAGTCTATGTCGAAGTATCCTATTCTTGCTTCTATAAGTTATCTTTATTTGAAGATCTCTGATAAGTTGATATTTCTGTGATCATTCAGGGTTTCTTTCATTCGTAGTAATACAGTTTCTGATTCTTTCTGGGGTTCTACCGTGGTCTTAGTTTCTTGGTCTTCCTTAGGGTTTTCTGGTTTCAGATTCATTCTTTCAACCTTAGCAATCATTCTAGGGAAATCCAAAATTTCATGGTCCATATCTTTACAAAAAATATAACTAGGTCTTCTATCAGGGCAATCCTTAGGAAGATGGTTCGATTTTCTACAACTGTAACAAAGAGTTAGTCCTCTCTTTCTCTTAAATGATCCCCAAATTTTTCTTTACTTCGCACTAGGGTCACCGTCCATAATTAACCTGCAAAAAATTCTTCCTAGGATCCTGCATCCATTTGTTAGTCCAAACATTCTTTCTATGCATAGGAATAATATATCTTTCATTATTTCTATCAGATTTACTCATATCAAATCTTCTTTCTTCTAGCCGTGCCCTAGTTTTCAAGCTAGGAATTTTTTTATCAAACATACCTAGATCCATACTTTTGAAACAAAAATTTTCACTTATCTTACGTTTGTCAAAGCATAAAGCTCTCAGATATTACCTCTTTAAATAAAAAATTTCACTGATATTACCTCTATCAGAGCACAAAGCTTTCAGATCTTACCTCTTTTCTTTAGATTTGCCTCCCTTCTTAGCACAAAACTTCGTAAATCAAGTAGACTGCTGTGCACTAAAGCAACAGATCTACATATATAGCTTTCTTTCTTTTCCTCAGTTCCCAACAATCATAGTTTCAGGTCCCGACAACAGAACCATTTGTTGGCACACATGGGCAAACCTAGGGTTCAACGCTTCAACAACGCACCAATAAAACCCTAACTACCGACCCTTTCGGCAACACCTGCGAAGCAAATTAAGTCTCACCCAAGGTAGAGGCAGGGGTGGTTGCATGACTCCAGTGTCTGCAACCTTAGATGGGACACAAATCTGTGATTGTAACACCTTAATAAAACACTTAGCAGTTATAGTTCATTAGTATTCATCCTTTGTCTACAACGCAAATAAACCCTAATTACAACGCAACACAATATTCATCCAGATCTAATATATTCAAGCACTAAGCATATAAAAAACAGATCAGATCTACCATCTTATTCACATCATTAGATGCTAGCTATCATATTCATCTAAGAATTCCTCATTACACTAAGAATGAATCCTATAAACAATATAACAACCATAATGCACAAAGCAACCACAACACAGGATATATGTGGTTCACCCCCAACCTGGGGCTATGTCCACCAACTCTTCTTCTTTTTATTGTGTTTTGTTAATATTCTACATGCACAGAGCCACAAAATCCTACTCCGCATAAGACATGAGGTCTGTGCACACTTCACTATATCCTCCTTCCCCAAGCTACATCATAACACAAATCCTTTACACAGTCTCTTACAGTCACTTGCACTTAGCTCTGCAAGTTCTCAACACATCATGCACAAAGCATGTACAAATATCACTTGCACTTAGCACATCATCACATAGATGTCTATATCGTCCTTAGCACTTAGCAAGTTAACAAGCCCCTCTTTACATCACCTAGACATCTATTTATACATTACAAAAGGGCCTAAACATGGATAAACCCATGGGCCGACATCCCGATACCTATTACATAAGCCCAAAACCCAAAAATCCATAATCAAGGGGCTGATATCCCGTGATCTCCGCTTCGACTTGCGCTCCACCTTTGATAGCCTATTGAAGTCCCAAAATAGGTCAAACATGACGAAGGATCCTCAAAACTTGGTCAAGGGCCAACAATACTAGATTCCTATATATTGTATAGATGAAAACATTTGAGCATGAGTCCTAGTGATTAGAAAGGTATGTTCCTAACATAAGTTTTTTTATTGCATGATGTGGATGAGGAAGACAAGGAATACCTACTATGTGGTCATAGTGAGAGGCTAGCTATGGATTTTGGGTTGATCAATAATGCACTCGAACTATTATAATACTATTTGAATTTCCAAAAGCCTTTGTGTGTGTGGTGATTGCCACATTGCCAACAAATTCATCTCTATGGTTGCTGAAAGGGAAACTGTAGTCAGTAATGGATATAGAAGCATTATAAGGTTGTATTCAATAGATAGTATAACACAACTATCCTAAAAATATAAAATGGTTACAAGATGAAGATTAGCATGAGATAATTAATGTTGTTAATTGGTAGATGTTGAATCATAGAAAATATATACAATAAAGGATAAGTTAGATAATATGTTTTTACAAAAAAAGATAATAAATATAAATAGATACAGATATTCTATACTTGGTAGGAATTTTACTAATTTTATATTATTTCTCTTGTAGGTTTCACTTTTGGCTTCTAGATCAATTTGAAATTTCAATTGTGGAATATTTATTGAGATGTGTTATCACTCCAAGAGTCACTCCTATACTGTAAGTGAGGGTAAGCTTGGTAACATAGAAACAAAAAGACTTGATTGGTTTTGTGGATCAAGAAAAAGAAAACAAGGAAGGAAAATGACAGTAAGCTACTGCAAATCAATGATAAACCATTGGGCTATGGAGTCAAACAAACACCCTACTCATTAAATAAAATCAATCTGCATATCAGATAAAGGTTTGTTAAATAGGGGAAGAAAAAGATAACACAAAGAAGAACATCCATAAATCAAAGATTCTCTCTGCATAAATGAATCCAAAGGTACTTGAATGTAAACAATGACCAATAGGCAAGATACATCAGATCCCCATATGCTCAAGAATCCATTAATCAAAGGAAACCATGATCCTCACGGTGTATAATTAATTTAAGTAAGAAGCCAAATTAGAAAAGAAAACAAGAGATACAATCTGATAACACAGATATCATGAACCTTCAATAACAGAAATGTTTACAAGAACAAAAGCCCCTCAGGGTTACAATGATCACAGACAAAGTGCCTCCTACAACTCTCTCATCCCTCTTGCTCATGAATCCAACCCCCCTACTCCCCTGTACAATTAATATATATCCATATTTGTCCTTTCCATCTCACATATTCGAATTCCAAGCCCTTTCCCAAAATAGAAACAACTACAAACAAAAAATGACACATTTTAACTAATTTCTTGCTTTTCAGGAAGCGAAATTCTGAAAAATATCGTTCCAAACTCCACTTGTAATTCTCAAACCATAATAGTTGTGTAAAATATGAGAACAATTTTTGTATACAAGCTCATTATGAACAAAAACCTCTCTCAATTTCTTTAAATTCATCTCCATCTGGCCGCAACAAGTGTCACAAAACATGTCTCAAACAGGAAATCATGAAAACTGAAAACATAGGGCTCAAAGATTCTTTCGAATCTCCCAATCGTGACACCTATGTGAAAAATGAAAGAGGTTAATTTTCTTGGGTCTTTTCTTGACAATAACCTCCTTTGGATTTTTAAAATTATTTTATTTCACCCGAAAATCCTCCTGGAAGTCAACTGGTAAAAAATGCCAGTTCAACAGTCTTAAAACAGAGTTTCAACAGCATGTTCCATAACACCACTTCTATGTCAAATAATGCTCTAACCATAGCACATTTTGAAAAACTAAGAGAGGTTTTTGTTATATGGTATGTTATGAACAAAAAAGTCCTCCAGTTTTCAAAAATACCTTCTCAATTGTTGATAATCCAAGTTTTAAGTTAGTTACTCAAAACTGGCATAAGCGTCCAAAAATAACTCTGCACAATTTGGTCTCTGCCAAAATTTTGGTAGCGCCCGCCTGTGTGTCTGCGTGAAATTGGGTAGCACCATCATAATTCAAAGCTACCTCACTTAAACATTGACAGAATGGGTAGCAACCTCGGGTATTAGCAGCGCCATTAGTTTTAGGAGATTTGGCAACGTTTTAGGTAGTAAAATGACAAACCATGCTATATAGACAATTCCTTAGCGCCATGACACTATAGAATGTTTGTGCTCTTCTGTATGATGAGACTAATCAAGAACTTTGTGTTCATAGGTTAGAAACCTATATATGCCTGTAGAGGTTATTTAGTTTCTTATGGAGAGGCAAGCCTCTTCTGACTGCAAATTCTTTTGCTAACATAGACTCCATGGGGGATGGAGACCTCCCTGTGAGGCTTCAAGAACATGAAATTCTAGTGCCTTATCCAGATCCCAACCTTTAACCTGTGCAAACTGCTCTGACCTGTGACCTTCAATTGAAACCAAATGCAAACTGAAAACTAACTGCTGAAAGAGATGCTTAGGGTGCTGAGCTTATTTCACACAACCTTCCTACCTTAAGCTAGCCCCTATGTTGTTTGATCAAGTGAAATGAAAAATCCAATGGAGCCATGCAAGAATCTCATCCATTGGTTGGATCCTTTGCATGTGTTTCTTCGAAAGAAACAAGGAATACCTAATTAAAGGCAATGCATCTAAGAGTTTGAAATCAATTTCATCACTGACCAAATCTGAAAACTTAAGCTCACTCATTGACTGCAAACATATTGCAAAAGGATATTGCATCTCATGAAGAAAAACCTCTTGTTGATCAACACATATAAACCAATTATCTTCGGTTTCATATGTTTTTTTTTTGTTTCAATCCTTTATACTCACCATCAGTATGGAAAGAGTTTGAAAATGACCCCTGATGTCCTTCAAAATAAATGTTATTTTGATTTTCAAAGGAAGAAAGGAAAATAGTTTGCAGACCAACTTGTTCTTGAAATAAAGTTTTAGGAAACGAATGGTTCAAATAGAAAATTGCCTGACTATTGTCATATCCATGATCACTTAAAATATTTATATCTTCATCATCTTCACTTTCAAATTCACAACTACTTGATGGCAGAAAACTTGAATTGGTAAAACCTTCCGCATAACAAACTATGGGATCAATAAGATCTTCAGAAGGCTGTTGGTTTATAAGATGGTGAACTCTCTTTTTCAGAAATTGGAATGAAGAGAAGCATAGGGGTAGAGCATTTCCTTCAACAAACTTGCTACCTTTTTGTTGTCTATCATCATGGATGAAATGTGTGGGTTGTAAACCTTCATAAGACTACTGAAAAGAATCATCTCCCGAAGATGAACCTACAAATGGTTGCTCTAGAAGAAAAATGTCATAATCATCATAATACTCGTCATAAGGAGGTAAATTGGAAACCTCTTGAATATCCATAGCAAGAGTATTTTTATCAACAGCTGGTGAGTCAGCCACTTGATCATCAATCATTACAACTTCCTCTTTAGAATAATGCTCACAAGAGGATGACAAAACAAGGTTTACATCATATGAATTTTGATCAATTAGAAACATATAGTTGTCAATGCAGTCATCAACTATTTCATCTTCAATATTGTTTGAAAACTTCTCTTGAATTTGACATGCAAACCTGTTCATTGAAACATCTTCAATCCTTGAAGAATCTGATTCATAATTTAACACATACTTACATCCTTGCTGTTGTCCTAGATTTGATTCACACTCACTATTTTCTTGTTGAAAATCTGAAATGTACTGACAGTTACCTTGTTCATGTGCATGCAGATTTTCAAAGTCAACCCACTCTCGGATCCTTCTGGAAGCAGAAATGTTCTCCTCCACTCCTTGAGCATATTCAAACTACTGTCTTAGGGATGAAGACCTCCTTTCTAACAGGAGAAGGAAAATTTCTGAATGAAGACCCATAACATAATACATCATGGTAGCTGTCTCTGTAGGCCAGATCTCCAAAGGCATGACATGATAAATGCTATAGAATCTTCTATTAAAAATAGACAAAGCTTCGTCCTCCTCTCTCCTCAAAGCATAAAAATCAGCAAGGTATGAATCTAATGATTTGTTATCACCCCAATACTTCAAAAACAAATTAGAGAACTCAGTCCAAGAGCTAATGGAATCAACTCTCAGACCCTTAAACCAAACAACAACATCTATAAACAAAGACTTAGAGAACAATCTCATGATCACATTTTCATGAACAATCTTGAACCGATCAACAAAGTTTTCAAAGGATTCCAAGTGCCTCTCAACTGAAACTTGATTCTCTCCAAAAAATTGGGGAAGATACTCAAGGCAGTCAAGAGGATAAGGATGAAGAAGAAAGGGCAACCTTAAAGGCTTGAACATCTTCATTCTGATTTTAATTTGAAAGGCAGTGGGCTGATCATAAAAGTTAATAGGTTGATGACAAGGTTCATCGATAATGCCAAAAGGTCCTGACCTCTGGATAGGTTTGGAATCAGTTTTGACCTTTGTAAGGTTACATGGCTGATCATATTCAAGGGAGATTTGAATACAATGATCATCTTTATTAAAGAGCTTAGGTAAAGATACTGAATCAACATCTACAATACAAGAAGTATGCAAATATTCTTCTTCTAAAGATGGATATATAAAAGAAGGATGATGATCATACGAATATACAAAACAAAAGATAATTCTCTTAATGTGTGAAGGGAAAAACATGAAAGAGCTGATAAAGAACATAAAAAGTTCATGTAGAAGACTAATGAACTAATATCTGGGTTTAGAATTCAACCCCTTCATCTTTCTGTCAACCAGATCCTTTCCAGTGGAGTCTTTAGTCGTGGAGTCGCCAGGCAGATTGATACAGTCAATTCAATGCCCTTCCTTTGTCTGCCATCAAAGTTGGATCAATGTCGTTCTCCCAGGGAAATTTTCTTCACTTCCGCTCCTCGTAAATGACGTCAATTATGTTGTCACTCCAAGATTCACTCCGAGAATGCAAGTGAGGCTAAGCTTGGTAACATAGAAATGAAAAGACTTGATTGGTTTTGTGGATCAAGAAAAAGAAAACAAGGAAGGAAAAGGACAACAAGCTGTGTTGGGTATGTGTTATATTCTTTGCATGAGTAGAAGTGTCTGAGCGTCTGTGCCGGGTGCGCAGGGGGGTGCAGGGGGGAAGAGACCCTCGTGTGGGGGTTCGGGGGTAGCACCCTCAATTTTTTTTTTTTTTTTGCATCGAGACCACATTATATTTAGGTGGTTTTTTGACACATGGTTTCTTTGCCGATGGTTTTCTATTTCCAGTTAATGAATTAGGGTTTTGGACTAATCCAGGTCATTGGGTTAGGGCTTTGGATGCCGCTGGCTCCTATATGTATTTTGTATTGTAAACATTGTAACACAATGAATGAATATAAAATATGCTGGTTTTTGCCGGTTTGGGTTTCCAGGGGAAAAATCTCTGTGTAATGTTTGTATTTGCCATTGTATCTTTATGTTCTTTTCTGAATATTTGTTTGCAGTAGATATTGTACAAGGTTAGAATTTACATTTGGTATCAGAGATTTATTAGCTTCAAGGGGATGCCTTTGTGGTCAAGGGTTTGGCTCAAGACTGTGATAAGCCTTGTTACAGTGGGAGATCCGTGGTACTATTTTTCAGGTGAAAAGAAATGGCAAGCAATTCAAAGATGGAGATCGAGAAGTTTAATGGGAAAATCTTTGAGCTGTGGAAGCTAAAGATGGAAGATCTTTTGGTGGACAAAGATCAGTGGATCGTGGTAGATCCAGGTACTGCACCTACAGGAACTTTTGCATATGACTGGAAAAAGATGGATCGGAAGGCAAAGAGCACAATCTTACTGTGTCTTTCCAATTCAGTATTACTGAATGTGTCAGAGGAAGCTACAACCAAGGATTTATGGGAAAAGTTGGGGAAGTTGTATAAGTCTAAGTCCCTGGTAAATAAACTATTCCTGAGAAAGAAGCTGTATAACTTGAGGATGAGAGATGGAGACTTGGTGGCAGAGCATTTGAATGCCTTCAATACTGTGGTAAGTCAGTTAGTATCTGTTGAGATTAAAATTTCAGATGAAGAGAAATGTATCAATTTGTTGTGTTCTTTACCAGACTCGTGGGATAGTCTGGTTGTGGTCATAGGTATTAATAGAACTTCTTTGAAGTTTGAAGAAGTGGTCTCATCCTTTTTGTCTGAGCAGATGAGACGAAAGAATATGGAAGGACATAGCACATAAACATATTTGCAAGAGGACGTTCCCAAGAAAGAAATAGATCTAATTTCTCAAGTGGGAGATCTAAGTCTAAGGGTAGATCTAAATCTCCTGGAAAGTTTGTAAGGGTATGTTGGAGGTGTGGAAAAGAAGGGCACTACAAGAAGCAATGTAGATCCAAAGTTGAGAAAAAGAAGGGATCTGAAGAATCTTCTTCTACAAAAGAAAAGACCTCCAAGGAAGCAGGAGGGGATGTGTACTTGGCCTCTTCAAACACACATGCAGATCATGAGGCATGGTTGATTGACTCTGCTGCATCCTTTCATATGACTCCCCACAAGAGTGGTTCTGCAAATATGAAAAGTATGATGGAGGTAATGTTTTCTTAGGTAATGATTCGACAACCAGAATCATAGGAAGAGGAAGGGTCAAGTTGAGAATAATACATGGAAGGACTAGAACACTGCCTGGTGTTATAAACATCCCAGGTATGGCCAGAAATTTGATTTCTGTAAGCAAAATGGAAGATGCAACGGTAAAAACAATTTTTGAAAAGGGAACTTGTAGGATGGTTTGAGGAGCAATGGTGTTGATGAAGGGAGTTCGGTTTGGAACTCTGTATAAGCTTCTAGGAAGCACTATTAGTGATGGGTGTAATAGCTCCATTGTTCCTGATATTGAAGTTGAAGAAGAAAGGAATCCTACAGTCTCTGAAGAAAAGGTTATGTTGTGGCATCAAAGACTTGGGCATATCGGAGAGAAGGGTCTTTGACTACTACACGGTAAAGGTATGGTTGAAGGTATGTGTAACTACTCTCTGGATTTTGATTTCTGTGAACATTGTATATATGGGAAGCAAAATCAGGTAAGATTCCCCTCCAGTGCAACGAGGGCAGAAGGAATTTTACAGCTAGTTCACAGTGATTTTTTTGGACCTGTGTCGGTCCCATCATTGGGAAAATCTATGTACTATGTCTCATTTATAGAATACTTCTCAAGGAAAACTTAGATATATTTACTCAGGAAGAAATCTGAAGTCTTTGATACGTTTAAAGAGTTTAAGGCTCTTGTTGAGAATCAAATAGAGAAACAAATTAAGGTGCTGAGGACAGATAATGGAGAAGAGTTCTGCGGGAATGAATTTGAAGAATTCTGTAAGAAGTACGGTATAGAAAGGCATACAAATACTCCATATACACCTTAGCAGAATGGAGTTGCAGAAAGGATGATCAAGACGCTGATGGAAAAAGCAAGGTGCATGCTTAGTGGTGACGGGATAGGGTAAGAATTCAGGGTAGAGGCAGTGGGTACTGCATGTTATTTGGTTAACAGATCACCCTCATCAGCATTGAATGATAAGACTCCACAAGAGGTATGGACTGGTAAGGAAACTTCTGTCACACATCTTAAGGTATTTGGCTGTGATGCATATGTTCATGTTCCAAAGGAAAACAAGAGTAAGCTGGATA
>JASDQU010736055.1:172405-185455 GCA_032191745.1 Picea mariana
CATATGTTCATGTTCCAAAGGAAAATAGGAGTAAGTTGGATAAGGAGGCTGAAAAATGTATCTTTATTGGATATAAAGATGGTCTCAAAGGTTATAAGCTTTGGAACCCAGAAACTAAGAAGGTAGTGTATAGCCGAGATGTGGTATTTAGAGAAATGAAGGATGTTGTTAAACATGAAGTCTTACCAAGTAAGGAAGAACCAGAGAAGATAGAGTTTGATTTAAAGGATGATGAATCAGACTCTACAGAAGAACGTGAATAAGAAGAAGAAGATCCTCATACTCCAGTATTGAGGAGATCAGATTGAGAAAGAAGGCTACCGGAAAGGTATAGTCCATCTGATTTTCGTTCAAATTTTTCTTTGTCTATTATTGATGATGATCCTAGAACTATCAGGGAGGCAGTGGATTCAGAGGATTGAAATCTCTGGAAAAGGGCCATGGAAGAAGAAATGAAATCTTTGGATAAGAATGAGGTTTGGGATCTAGTGGAGTTGCCAACTGGAAGAAATCCCATTGTCAACAAATGGGTATTTAAAAAGAAGCTGAATGCAGAAGGAAAAGTGGAGAAATACAAAGCTTAGTTAGTAGCAAAGGGTTATTCCTAGGTTGAGAGAATTGATTTTGGTGAGATTTTTTATCCTGTTGCCAAGTTAACCTCCATAAGATTTATGTTATTTATTGCTGCTACATTTGATTTTGAAATAGAACAAATGGATGTGAAGACAACATTCCTACATGGGGATCTGGAAGAAGAAATCTATATGAAGCAACCAGAAGGTTATGTTGTGAAGGGAAAGAAGGAGCTGGTATGCAAGCTGAAAAAATCCCCGTATGGTTTAAAACAATCACCAAGGACGTGGTATCAAAAATTTGATACTTATATGCTGGGACTTGGCTTCACAAGAATTAAAGAGGATCACTGTGTGTATTTTAAATTAATTGGTGATCATTTGATTTATTTGGTCTTGTATGTGGATGACATGTTGTTGATAGGAAACGACAAGGAGATTATCCAGGATGTGGAAACTCAGTTGTCCTCTAAATTTGACATGAAGGATCTCAGTGCTTCAAATTTCATTTTGGGCATGTAAATTAAAAGAGATCGGAAAAAGAGGAAACTCTGGTTAAATCAGAGAAAATATGTCGAGATAATATTGCAGAGGTTTAATATGCAGAAATGCAAACCGGTCAAGGTTCCTATTCCTGTTGGTGTAAAGTTATCTGCAGATCAGTGTCCCAAGAAACATGAATAAGAGGAGGACATGTCTCGTGTTCCATATGCTAGTGCAGTTGGTAGTTTGATGTATGCAACGGTTTGTACTAGACCGAACATTGCACATGCAGTGGGATTTTTGAGCAGGTATATGTCAAAACCAGGGAAGGAGCATTGGACAACAGTAAAAAGGGTTTTCAGGTATTTGCTTGACACTACTAGCTATGGATTGTGCTATGAAGGAAGACCAATATTGGACAAAGTGGTGGATATACATGGATTTGTGGATGCAGACTGGGCAGGAGATCTGGATCATAGGAGATCTACAAGTGGGTATGTATTTAACCTGTTTGGAGGAGCAATAAGTTGGATGAGCAAAAGACAAGTTGTAGTGGCACTTTCAACTACAGAAGTTGAATACATGGCAGCCACTCATGCAAGTAAGGAAGCATTATGGTTACAATGATTGTGTTCAAGTATTGGGTTGGTACAAAAAGATATAAGGATAGATTGTGATAGTCAGAGTGCAATTTTTCTGGCAAATAACCCAACTCATCATTCAAAGACAAAACCTATTGATATTCAATATCACTTTGTGAGAGACATGGTTGAAGAAAATAAAGTATTGCTGATGAAGGTGGACACTTTGAAGAATGTTGTAGATTCATTAAAAAAATCTATGAGCACTGAGAAGTTCTCTTGGTGAAGAGGATCCATGGGCATTGCTACCCTGGATTGTTGATTATGTAACCCTGTAACCCCTTGTGTGCAAAGAAAAAAAGAAGTGGGAGAATTATGGGTATGTGTTATATTCTTTACATGAGTAGTGGGGGTTAGAGGGGGGGTNTGCATCGGGACCACATTATATTTAGGTGGTTTTTTGGCACATGGTTTCTTTGCCGATGGTTTTCTATTTTCGATTAAGGAATTAGGGTTTTGGACTAATCCAGGTCATTGGTTTAGGGTTTTGGATGCCGCTAGCTCCTATATGTATTTTGTATTTTAAACATTGTAACACAATGAATGAATATAGAATATGCTGGTTTTCCCGGTTTGGGTTTCCAGGGGAAAAATCTCTGTGTAATGTTTGTATTTGTTGTTGTATCTTTTCTGTTCTTTTGTGAATATCTGTTTACAGTAGATATTATACAAGGTTAGAATTTACAAGCTGTTGTAAATCAATGATGAACCATTGGGCTATGGAGTCAAGAAAACACCCTGCTCATTAAATGAAATCAATTTGCATATCAGATAAAGGTTTGTTAAATAGGGGAAGAAAAAGATAACACAAAGAAGAACATCCATAAAACAAAGATCCTCTATGCATAAATGAATCCAAAGGTACTTGAATGTAAACATTGACTAATAGGCAAGATACATCAGAGCCTTAGATGCTCAAGAATCCATTAATAAAAGGAAACCATGATCCTCAAGGTGTACAATTTATTTAAGTAAGAAGACAAATTAGAAAAGAAAATAAAAGATACAATATGATAAAACAAATATCATGAACCTTCAATAACATACATGTTTACAAAAACAAAATCCCCTCAGGATTACAATGATCATAGGAAAAGTGCCTCCTAAAGCTCTCTCATCTCTCTTGTGTTGATACTGAGAGGGGGGTGAATCAATATCAAGTACAATTTAAAATCCTTTTCAACTTATACTTAAACCATTCAATTATATCCAATGATAAATGAACAATAGTATAAGAGTTACACCAATACACCACAATACACCATGCACAATATATGAGAAATAATCAATAGTTATTGTTCAAGGGAAGTAATGACTTCCAAAGGTAGCTACAACTTCCAAATGTAAAGGAAGGGATGAACCTACAAGAGGAATATACAATCCTCCAATATCAAGAGAGGGTTTAACTCTCCATCCTTGCCCCTTCCTTCCACCCAAGAATATATGAGAGATAATAAAACTTTACATTCAATCATCACCATCAACCAACCATCACATAGAACTTGATAATGCTTCATGATAATTCTTCAACTTCTACAATTCTTCAATTCTTGGAATACTCTGATCCTATAGATAATATTACTCAATGTATTTTCTGAAATTTTTCCAAGTTTCACTCCTTGAATCCTCCCCAAAAGGAAGTTATAGAAAGAATGGTAGACCTTATTCAATTCTGGTTTATTCAGGAGACCAAACTTGTATAGAATTCCCCACGCTCAATATTTAACATCAGATTCTAAACCTCACACAAAAGAAACTAAATTCCGTACTCTTTCCAATGAAATTGGTCCCATGTCAGTTGGATTCTCTATGAAGAAGTTATGAATGTTTTACCTGGAACACTTGTTTATTGACTAGCTTCAGGACTGGTAAAAAACCCTATCTTCCACAGAGTGTATCTCCATAATTATAGTGAATCAAGAGCTGAAACTTTTACCACAGGTACCTTGACATGTCTTCTCAATACTATAGCAATTTCACCATCTGAATCATTCTAGAAAATTTTTTATAGAGAAAATGGTAATATGACCTGAAAATAACATACCTTAGAACACATCACCAAAAGACTTCATCGTCCCTTGATATCCAACCTTCTTTAGTTTTGATTTTCTCTTAAATTGTACTTGTGTTTCAAATGAATGTATAATGATATTTATTTATACCATTTATGTCACTTCCTTTTAACATTAGGGCTGACTTGACACTTTATTATTTTGTAATTCATTTCTTCAATTATGTTCAGGGCCTACATGTACTTCCTTCTTCAATTCACTTTGTCATCTTAAAAAATTCATTTCTCCTCAACCATGAGGATCCACGTGATGTTCCACATACCACCGGAAACAACATGATGTATACTATCTATCCATGGGTGTTGTATCTTCATGTGCATTGTCCTTCATGTCCAAATACCTTCATCAATCTTGCGGTCCAAAGCCAATGACTAGGGTTGACATCAATGAAAACAACCAATGTTCCAACAATATCCCCCTTTGTCATTGATGGAAACATTCATGCTCCCCCTATCATTATGATACCAATTTCTCTCCCCCTTTGACATCAATGGAAAAGGGTAGGGCTGCTCCCCCTGAGTTTAATGGAAAAATGTAACTCTCTTCTTTGGGGATTCTCCCCCTGAACATGTGGCACTCAATAATACTTCATCCTTATTTTTGGTCTTTGAGACTTTTTCCTCCTTAGAATACTTTTGTGTGGCTTATGTATTCTCTCTCTTCTTCATGTCTAGGATGTATATGTTGTTCGGTCTTCTTGTTGCAGTTGCAACCAATCTTCCTGAGTTATTTTCTCTGATTTTACATTTTTGGGAGTCAAACATAAGAGTTTATCCTTGATCACACATTTTACTAACACTGAGTAGATTATGATTCAAGTCTTCAACCAATAGAACATTATTTGATTTTACATTTTTTCTTTCAAGCTCTACTACACCTTCTCCAAGTATTTTGGCAGATGAGTCATCTCCAAATGCAACATTTCCACCCTTTCTCTTCAAGCTAATGAATTTTTCTTGATCCTCGGTCATGTGTGAAGAACATCCACTGTCTATGTACCATTCATCTTCTTCTTTACATTCTTCAACGGTTAATGCTATTCAACAATCTTCATTGTTTGGAATCTCTTTCCTTCTCCACATTGTGGTTGGCATAGGGACATCTTCATTCATATATCTGCAATCTCGTGTTTTGTGACCAAGATAATTGCATTTGTAGCACACAATATTTTTGTCCATCAATGGGTAAAATGAATTATAAATTTTGTTGACAAATCCACGATTATTTCCATATATTTTGTTTACACCATTCATGTTTCTTGCGTATTTGTTCCTTTCATTGATCCTGCAATTAATTGCCTTTGTCCAAAATTTTTGCAAGTATAACAATGACCAAGAAAGAAATTTTGATACATGGGAATAAGTGACCTTCTTTGTGATGTAGTCCATCTGGGTTCATGATCTACTTTTTTGTAGTTTCCTTCATACTTATTGAAGATTCTTTGATTCCTAAAGGTAGGAGGTCTTCTTCGATATTCATCTTTTTTGTAATCATTCCTTCTTTCTGGTATCCTGGTCCACTTCTCCTCAACTGTCTGTGTAGCTCTTTCTTCAACCTTCTTATTGGTATTTTCATATTCTTTGTAAGTTTCACCCATGCATCCAAGATGTGTTAATTCTTTTGGCACTTGAAAGTTTCTTAAGCTCTTCCTCAATAAGACAACTTCTTGTTCAAGTTTCTCACAATCTTCTTCTTTCTTCATCATTTGGACCTTTTTTACTTCTACTATTCTTCTTGCTTCTTCGAGTAGAGTTTTCAAGGAAATGGTTTCTTCTCTTAGTTTCTGAAAGTCTTCTAATTTTTTCTTTAAGCTTACAACTGTCTTTTCATAACTATTCAATTCACTTCTTAATTTTCTATGTGTGTCTTTGAGCTTGCTATGTTCAATCTCAACATGCTTCAATTTTTTAAGATTCTCATCTTCTTGTTGAATCATTTCTACTTCATGATTTTATTCTTCTTCATTGTCATCTCTTTCAATCCTTGGATGAGGACATTCAAATTCAACATGTCCTATTCCTTCACAATTAAAGAAAAATAACTGACCTCTATTTGCTTCATTGAAATCTGAGATGTTGAAATTTTCTTCAACTTCTTTTTCTTCTTCTGTTTCTTCATTTGCATAAAGGTCTTGTAGCTTGTCCCAAATCTCTTTTGCTGATGCACATGATCCCACCTTAGATTTCATTGAATCTGTCAATCCATCCAGGATGGTATCTATTGCCAATTTGTTATTCATTTTTGCTTCCTTCTGAGCTGCAGTATTTGGTTTCTTTAAAGGATTGTATCCTAAAGCAACTGAGAACCAAACATCTTCCCCAAGATCTTTCAAGTAAGTTTCCATTCTATTACTCTAGTATTCAAAATTGCTTCCATCAAATGGTGGAATCTCATTTGGAATGTTGTCTTCCATTTCTGCTTAGGATCTTCTTTCCAGTGGTTAAACTGTATTGAAGGTAACCTGCTCTGATACCAATTGTTGATACTGAGAAGGGGGTGAATCAATATCAAGTACAATTTAAAACCTTTTTAAAATTATACTTAAACCATTCAATTATATCCAATGAACAATGAACATAAGAGTTACACCAATACACCACAGTACACCATGCACAATATATGGGAAATAATCAATAGTTATTGTTCAAGGGAAGTAATAACTTCCAAAGGTAGCTACAACTTCCAAATGTAAAGGGAGGGATAAACCTCCAAAAGGAATATACAATCCTCCAATATCAAGAGAGGGTTTAAATATCCATCCTTGCCCCTTCCTTCCACCCAATAATATATGAGATATAATAAAACTTTACATTCAATCATCACCATCAACCAACCATCACATAGAACTTGATAATGCTTCATGAGAATTCTTCAACTTATGCAATTCTTCAATTCTTGGAATACTTTGATCCTATAGATAATATTACTCAATGTATTTTCTAAAACTTCTACAAGTTTCACTCCTTGTATCCTCCCCAAAAGGAAGTTATAGAAAGAATGGTAGACCTTATTCAATTCTGGTTTATTCAGGAGACCAAACTTGTACAGAATGCCCCGTTCTCAATATTTAACATCAGATTCTGAAACTCATACAAAAGAAACTAAATTCCATACTCTTTCCAATGAAATTGGTCCCACATCATTTGGATTCTCTATGAATAAGTTATGACTGTTTTACCTGGAACACCTGTTTATTGACTAGCTCCAGGACTAGTAAAAAACCCTATCTTCCACATAGTGTATCTCCATAATTATAGTGAATCAAGAGCTGAAATTTTTTACCATAGGTACCTTGAAATGTCTTCTCAATACCATAGCAATTTCACCATCTGAATCATTCTATAAAAAAAGTTATAGAGAAAATGGTAAGATGACCTAAAAATAACATACCTTACAACACATCATCAAAAGACTTCATCTTCCCTTGAAATCCGACCTTCTTTACTCCTGATTTCCTTTGAAATTGTACTTTTATTTAAAATGAATGTATAATGATATTTATTTATACCATTTATGTCACTTCCTTTTAACATTAGGGCCGACCTGACACTTTCTTATTTTGTAATTCTTTTCTTTAATTATCTTCAGGGCCTACATGTACTTCCTTCTTCAATTCACTTTGTCATCTTCAAAAATTCATTTCTCCTCAACCATGAGGATCCACGTGATGTTACACATACCAACGGAAACAATATAACGTATAATATCCATCCATGGGTGTTGTATATTCATGTGCATTGTCCTTCATGTCCAAATACCTTCATCAATCTTGCAGTCCAAAACCAATGACTAGGGTTGACATCAATGACAACAACCAATCTTCCAACATCTTGCTCATGAATCCAACCCCCATAACCTATTGTACAATGAAAATATATCCATATGGGTTTCCAGCTCACCTGTTCGAAATCCAACCCCTTTCCCAAAATAGAAACAACTACAAATAGAAAATGACACGTTTTAACTAATTTCCTGCTTTTCAGGAGGCAAAATTCTGAAAAATAGGCTTCCAAACTCCACTTGTAATTATCAAACCATAATAACTGTGTGAAATATGAGAACATGTTTTTTATATAATCTTGTTATGAACAAAAACCTCTCTCATTTTCTTTAAATTCATCTCCAGCTGGCCGCAACAGGTGTCACAAAAACATGTCTCAAACAAAAAATCACAAAAACTGAAAACATAGGGCTCAAAGATTCTTTTGAATCTCCCAATCCGTGACACCTGTATGAAAAATGAAAGAGGTTAATTTTCTTGGGTCTGTTCTTGACAATAACCTCCTTTTGATTTTTAAAATTCATTTTATTTCACCCGAAAATCCTCCTAGAAGTCAACTAGTCAAAAAGGCTAGTTCAAAAGTCTTAAAAAAAAATTTCAAGAACATGTTCTGTAGCAACACTTCTATGTCAAATAAATATCTAACCATAGCACATTTTGAAACAATGAGAGAGTTTTTTTTTATTTGGTATGTGATGAACAAAAACCTCCTCCGGGATTCAAAAATACCTTCTCAATTGTTCATAATCCAAGTTTTAAGTTAGTTACTCAAAACTGGCATAAGCGTCCAAAAATAACTCTACACAATTTTCGTCTTTGCCAAAATTTCGGTAGCACCCTCCCGTGTGTCTACATGAAATTGGGTAGTGCCATCATAATTCAAAGATACATCACTTCAACGTTCAAATAATGGGTAGAAACCTTGGGCATTAGCAACGCCATTAGTTTTAGGAGTTTTGACAACGTTTTAGGTAGTAAAATGGCAGACCATGCTATATAGACAATTCCTCAACACCATGGCACTATGGAATGTTTGTGCTCTTCTATATGATGAGACTAATCAATAACTTTGAATTGATAGGTTAGAAGCTTGTATATGCCTGTAGAGGTTATTTAGTTGCTTATGGAGAGGCAAGCCTCTTCTGGCTACAAATTCTTGTGTTAACAAGATGTCAAACACCGATCTTGGGAAGAAAAGATCAAGACAAAATGATCTATCATCATAATTTCAAAGACCTCAATCCAAGGATCCACATTCTCTTCATGCTTCAAGTTAATTTGAGAAACCTATCACTGAAAGAGATGTCAACTCTTGTGAGAATGCATCTAATATCCAAATAATAAACAAGGAAATATGTTCCTCTAGTGATCAAAGTGAGATAAATGCATTTTCACCAGAAATTGGCAGTACAAATGTCGAAAATATTTCATTGGAAAATAACACAACCAATTCACGGAAAAGACAAAAAGGCCAATGGGACATAGGGAGAGGATTCCAACCAGATTGTGTCTCAAAATTTCCATTTATTGAACCATTACCTCCAAAAAATGAGAAACATAAACCAGAAGTTAGATGCAATATATGTAGTTGGAAAATTGGCATGCCAACGACATTTCAGATGAAGTTAGATACAATTGAGAAGCATGTAGGAAAGGTGTATGAAAATAAAATTGCATATGGCGAGGAGAAATCTATTGTTAGATGGAAATCTTCCGAGGAATGTCGACATGTCAAATATGCTGATGAATATAATGAATATTTAATAAGTAAGGAAAAATTGGAGGCAGGTGGAGGAAGCATCACATCTCTATTCGAAAATATGATGGAAATAAATTTGTTATCCAAGACAATTCAATTAAGCACTGTATTTCACATCTTATCTAAAGGGCGTCCTATGACAGATTATCCAGATTACATGAAATATATATCTTTTCTTCAAATGCCAAACTTTCCATCTTCTCATTGGTCTTTAACGAGTGGTTGGGAATGAAAAAAATATCTAGCTCAAGTAGAAAAGGATGATATGAAAGAGAAGATTGCAAGTGCTAGGTTTTTGTCATTGTATTTGGATGAGTTTACAACTATTGATAATACTTCATGGATTTGTATGGATATTTATATGGTTAATGACCATATTAGGCATTCCTATCTACTCGGGGTTCATAAAATGAAGAAGAATCCTACAGCTGAAAATATTTATGAACTTGTTAATAATAGTTTGAAGGAAAGTGGTGGTATGGATCATTTAATGATTGCAAAAAAGTTGGTATGTGTTGGAGCGGATGGAGCATCAATAATGCAAGGACAAAGGAATGGCCTTTGTGTTAGACTACAACTATCGACTTCACTGTATATGTTGAGTATTCATTGTATGGCTTATAGGATGAATCTTGCATTTAAAATAGTAAGAAAGTTTCCATTGGTTTCAAAAGTTGAAGATCTTGTATGAGAGGCTTATGCATAATTTTCTCGTAGTCCCAAACGATTTTCAGAGTTTAAAAAGTTTGCTGACGGTGTTACAAATGGAAACAAGCTATTAAAAGATGTTGATACAAGATGGATCTCATTGAATGGACCAAGTCAAAGATTATTTAGTGAGTACCAGTCCTTGGTAGGGGTTATGTATGAACATTGCTTCAGTGTACATAAAGATCAAGATCTTCTCTTTTGACTAACTGACATAGAGACATTATTAACATTGGTTGGAATTCTTCCTATGCTAGATGAAATAAATTTCCTTGTGAAAATGTCTCAAAGTTGCACAATGTATATTGCAGAATACACAAATGAAAGAAAATTTGCATGCCTTTCATTGGATAATTTATGTACGATGCCAAATTCTTTCGCAGGTCCACGATTTACAAATTGGACTACGATCATTGATATCAAAAATACTGAAAATTATTTGAAGTTTGATGAAAAATGGATATTATGTATGGAAGTGTGTGGGTATATGGGACCTTTTCATTATATTGACAAGACAGGACAAACCACCAAAGAGCACCCTATGTCAAGAGACATATTTGACAATGTTGTCATTGCAGTGAGACACAACTTGATAGAAATTGCAAAGTCACTGTCATTAAAGATAAGAGAACGATTCCCTTGAGATGAATTGTTGGAGGCCATGTCTGTGGTGTACCCTGAATATTGGAACAATTAAAAATTTCAACCTACTTTAAAACGTGACTTTGTGCAAAAAATAAATACTTTAGTGGACCACTTTTGCAAGAAGGTTGAGATACATGGAGAATAGGTTGAAGGTATTTTGGATCAATCAAAATTGTTTCAACAAGCCACACACTTCGTTGAAACAATGTAGAATCAGTTTCCCGATTTGGAGAATCCTCTAGAATATGGTGCAGTAACAAGATCATGGACTATTTTAGGTGCTAGCCAATACTTACAGGAAAACATATCCGAATATTTCAAATTAGCGGATTGTGTCAAACCATGATTTTGGGATCAGTGGAGGATGAGAGAATGTTTAGTGCACTATCATTTTTGAATTCAAAGATGAGGAACAAGCTTGATAAACATATGGGTATATGTTTAAGATTATATGTAACAAAGTACGACATTACCAATTTTCCATATGAAAGAGCACTAGCTCTTTGGCGATCATATTGTGATAGAAGGGGAGAAAACAATATAACAAGTTTCTCTAATGAACTTGATACAAAACATAATTCTTTGGAGGCTCATAATGATAGTCCATCTAGAGAGGCTGTTGTCCGGAATGAAGAAAATGAGCACCAAGATGAGAACTGGGAAATTGATATACCGCAAGATTTGATCTAATCCAATATATATGAGGGCCTAGGGAACACTTATTTCGGTATATGTGTTCCATCAGTGGTGAAATAAATAGTGAATGGAATAACACAAATGATGTGATTCTTGTGATACATTTTCCCTCTATTTTTGGAGTAGGTCAGGAATTCTTTATCACAAGAAGATTACTATATGCCAATTTGAGGATGCATTTCAAGGAAAAATAGGTTCTATAATCTATATTTTGTGTTTTTCATTGTAAAATTGGAGCCACATTTTCTTGATGCAAGTTATTTTAAGATTGATGTTTTGATATTTAACTATTACATTATCTCTTTTTTGTATGTGACATGAAATGAAGTTGGAATTTGATGAAGATGGGACCTATCTCTTCACATACATAATGTCCTAGTATTAAAGGGTAGATACTCGATTTAACAAAAATTCCTCTAAGCAAGAATGGGCTCATTCAAGTAGATGAAATTTATTTGATGTCTTCTCTAATATGTTGATAAATATTAATGGTTTGTTTGTTTGTTTCATTTTGGAGCATTTTGTCAAGTTTGAAATTTTGTGTTTATTTTGGTTAAAAATGTGTTAGGCCCTTGAATGCTTCTAGTTCTCATTTGATGTTTGATTGAACCTTTTGTTATGGAATGATTGGCTTCATCTGATTTCCATTGAGTCAAGGGTTTGGGTTAAAGTTAAAGACCTTTGTTGAGTAAAAAACTATTTTTCATCTTTTTGTCATGACATTTATTTGAGAAACATGTGACATTTATTTGAGAAACATATGGTCTTAGGATTAATATACACCTTTAGTTATTTTGTGGGCACTCAATGTGTTCTCCATAATTATGATTATTTTTTTAATATGTTTGATGCTCAAGGAAATATTTTTTTATTTCCTTTCATTTTTTCGCATGACTTGAGCATCTTCACCTTTTAGGATCTACTATGTTTATTTTGTATTTTCTTTGAAAAGACTTGTTGATTATTTAGAAAGGGAAATGAGTTATAATTAGCTAAGCGAAGAGAAAAATGGTCAATGTACTAGGTTCCTATGCTTTCATCATAGGAAACCTATTAGCATGAGATTGACATTCCTCTAATGCAATTATACTTTTGATGCCAAGACTAAAAGAGTATTACATGTAGCCAGTGGAGGATGAGAGAATGTTTATTTCACTATCGTTCTCCATTCCATACCGTGAATAACAACACACATTTTCTTGTTTGTCATTTAAAGTTTGCTTGGTTGAAATATTAGTGTACACTACATCAATGAATTGATGTTTAGGGTATTGATGGTTGTATTACTCTTCAAAGCATCAATGTTAGGCCAATGACCAACACTATGAAGGTGGAAGTGAATGAAGGATAAGTATTAAGAATTACCAATACCAATACCAATACCAAAACCAATATCAATATGCATTGCCAATACCCTTATGCCTTGCCAATACCAATACCAATACCATTGCCAGTACCATACCATACCATACCAATACCAATACCATTGCATACCAATACCAATACCAATATTGCATACCATTGCATTACAATGATATGCATACCAATACCATTTCCAATACCATACCATACCATACCAATAACATTTCCAATACCAATACCAATACCATACCATTGCATACCAATATCAATACCATTGCAAACCACAATGATATGCATACCAATACCACACCAATACCAATACCAATACAAT
>JASDQU010736055.1:199859-231116 GCA_032191745.1 Picea mariana
TCAATGTGTTCTCCATAATTATGATTATTTTTTTAATATGTTTGATGCTCAAGGAAATATTTTTTTATTTCCTTTCATTTTTTCGCATGACTTGAGCATCTTCACCTTTTAGGATCTACTATGTTTATTTTGTATTTTCTTTGAAAAGACTTGTTGATTATTTAGAAAGGGAAATGAGTTATAATTAGCTAAGCGAAGAGAAAAATGGTCAATGTACTAGGTTCCTATGCTTTCATCATAGGAAACCTATTAGCATGAGATTGACATTCCTCTAATGCAATTATACTTTTGATGCCAAGACTAAAAGAGTATTACATGTAGCCAGTGGAGGATGAGAGAATGTTTATTTCACTATCGTTCTCCATTCCATACCGTGAATAACAACACACATTTTCTTGTTTGTCATTTAAAGTTTGCTTGGTTGAAATATTAGTGTACACTACATCAATGAATTGATGTTTAGGGTATTGATGGTTGTATTACTCTTCAAAGCATCAATGTTAGGCCAATGACCAACACTATGAAGGTGGAAGTGAATGAAGGATAAGTATTAAGAATTACCAATACCAATACCAATACCAAAACCAATATCAATATGCATTGCCAATACCCTTATGCCTTGCCAATACCAATACCAATACCATTGCCAGTACCATACCATACCATACCAATACCAATACCATTGCATACCAATACCAATACCAATATTGCATACCATTGCATTACAATGATATGCATACCAATACCATTTCCAATACCATACCATACCATACCAATAACATTTCCAATACCAATACCAATACCATACCATTGCATACCAATATCAATACCATTGCAAACCACAATGATATGCATACCAATACCACACCAATACCAATACCAATACAATACCATACCATACCAATACTAATGCAATACAATACCATACCATACCAATACCAATACCATAGCCAAAAACACCCGACAGAGTGTTCTTGAAAATTGACTTCATCTTCAGGAATTGCACTATGCCTTGTTGACAAAAACCCTAGTGACAAAGATACTCCAACAAATGGTTTTTTTGTCAATGGAATGATAGCGTAGGGGCCCCACTAGATGAAAACCAGTGCTCTTAATCCAATGCAACTGACAATTCGTGCATCCGAGTCCCGGTTTGAGTTTTATCATGAGTTGCAACTCGCCTCCTCAAGCCATTTAAGGACATGTGGTCAATTTGGTCCAGGGGCATAAAATCCAAACCGAGTAGCATAAAATACTTATGTAAGCTCCCACAAGTGTATTTGGTCAAGGCCTACATGACTACACTAGACAAAAAGACCCGACACAGTGTAACGTGTTTATGAAAATCGACCTCCTCTTTAGAAATTGCACTATACCTCATTGACCAAAACCCTAGTGTTGAAGATACTCCAACAAATGGTTTTCCGGTCGACAAAATGATAGCGTAGGAGACCCAATAGTTGAAACCAGGTGCTCCAGATCCAATGCAACTGACGGTTCATGCATCCGAGTCTTGGTTTGAGTTTTATCGATAGTTGCAACTTGCTTCCTCAAGCCATTCCAGGACATGTGGCCAATTTGGTCTATGGGCATAAAATCCAAATCGAGCAGCATAATGGAGTTTCATAAGTTCTTGCAAGTCTGTTTGGCCAAGGTCCATGCGAATACACTAGAAAAAAATTCTCGACAAAGTGTTCTTGAAAATCGACCTCATCTTCAGAAATTACACTATGCCTCATTGA
Source organism: Picea mariana (assembly GCA_032191745.1). Taxonomy (NCBI): domain Eukaryota; kingdom Viridiplantae; phylum Streptophyta; class Pinopsida; order Pinales; family Pinaceae; genus Picea; species Picea mariana. The sequence continues at coordinate 201,602 of JASDQU010736055.1, forward strand.
CCAAAACCCTAGTGCCATAGATACTCCAACAAATGTTTTTTCGGTCAACATAATGATAGTGTAGGGGTCCCACTAGATGAAACCCAATGCTCTTAATCCAATGCAACTGACGGTTCGTGCATCCAAGTCTTGGTTTGAGTTTTATCATGAGTTGCAACTCGGCTCCTCAAGCCATTCAGGGAGAGGTAGGGAAATCATTGCAAAGGCGTGGTCATCAATGTAGAGGAAGGGCCAAAACATGGAAACAAAAAACTTCAAGGCATCCAATGACAACCTACCCATAATGTGACCAACTAGCAATTATATTCATGCAAATGTGCACGTGTCCTATGTTGGAACACTATCATATGGAACATCTAGGTGGGAATTATACATGTGGAACATCCAAGTGTCAAGTGAGAGACCAGATATTATATTATGCATTTACCTATAGACAAGGTGGGTGATAACATATAATTCCTTTCTTTCCATTCATAGGAATAAGGTTTGCATAGTCCAATCAAAAGGATGCCACCCATTCTCTATTCTAAGTTGTATCGTCTTCCCTAAACCATACTAGTTCAGCTTTGTTTCAGGTCCCTCAAACTATAGAAATGGTGGTCAATCACGCATGCTCAAATATTTTGTTGCACATTCCATCACATCCTAATTAGTAAGGTTTGGAAAGGCATTACTATTTCTATTATGGGGGTTTCTCTTTTGATTTATTGTATTCTTGTCATTCTTGTTCTTTGATTGGTGATTTATTCCCTTACTTTATGCTTTAGAAAAAGATCAAAGGATTCCTTGTGAGCCTCAGGTGGCATGATGGTAAATCTTGTGGTTTCTTGAGTTGTTTATGGATGTTGTTTGAATGTTTGGTTTCTTGTATTCTCTAGATATTTTTGCATGGCCATTACTTTTCAAATACTCTCCTTCCTTATTTCAAGCAAGAACACAACACATAATAGTTTGGTGCATTCATACGTAAAATCAATCATTCGTTACATAAGGAGGATACGACCAAGCTTATCTTTGTCCTTGTCTTTATCTCTATCCCTGCTTATGTAGGCTCTGCACCAAGTTATTGACTAACTGTGGACAATGGTTATGTCTTAGCTACAAGAGTCTCTTGTAACATGCATATAAAGTCAAGGCATAAAATCAATTTCATTTCAAAGTGGTATGATAGCTTGAAGTATGTAGTGGTATGTGCCTAAGTTTCAATACGTATGCGATATGTCTCCCATTTCTAGGTGATAGGTGCTTATGTATTTGTATGGTTCTTGTATTTTCAAACCTTATGAGATACTATTGTGAATGATGAAACAGGAAGCAAGAAAGATGGTATTCATCCATCATTTAGCTACTTTCACTAAGGTTTGTTCCCATTTCTTAGGGCATTGTACTCTTTTTAAAGTTGCACAGACTAGATAAGGAGAAAAGATAATTTACCTACTATACTTGTAATCCTGAGATGACATAGATGTTAAGTTCCCAATTACAGATTATGCCTACTAACTAGATATTTTCTCTATTTCCTCACCTTATGAATTTGATTTCATTGAGAGACATTCTTCTGGTGGTTCATTTATATTTTCTGACAGAGAGTGCCTCTTTTTCTATATTTGTGGAAACTGGTATTGTTAGGATGGCCCCTCTACCTAGTAGCTATACATCTACATATGTTCTCAGAAGTTTTGTGCTACTATTTGGTTATTACTTTGGGGGTTCAAACAAACTATTTTGATAGTGAAAAAAAAAGTAGTATGTTGTTCTCAAATTCTCTCTACAACAATCATCAATTTGCTTCCTAAGTTTTGGAAAAATCACTGGTTTCCCCCTTAATAGGAAGATTACCATTTTAACACCTCACTAGTACAGTTTAGGGAGGATGTTAAAAAATAGCATAGAGAATGGGTGGCATCCTTTTGATTGGACTATGCAAACTTTATTCCTATGAATGGAAAGAAAGAAATTATATTTTATCATGCACCTTGTCTATAGGTAAATGCAGAATAGAAAATCTGGTCTCTGTTGTGAGGGAAATCTCCTTACAGACTAGAAAATAGGGTTATGCTTTGCATGCAGATATGACCAAGAGAAAATCTACTTTCTACCTTTTTCCCCAGACTTAAATCCTATTTCTTTTCAGTAAAACATGGCTAGATCAACCTACCTCATTCCAGGAGTTTGATGTTGAACCCTTGTCACACTTGATCACTTGTTCGTATTTCTCCTTCCAACACTGACCTTCATACAAGACAAGCAACAACTACACATGCATCTTACCTATAGACTAACAGGTTAGAAATTCAAACATGCATTTAACAAATTATGAATAACTCATGAATTGGGATGGGAAAAGAATTTTCTTTATTACTTTGAATGAGTCAACTTACAAAAAGTCAAGACCGACCACTGCTCTGTGAACCTAATCCTGGTCTTCTCTTCAACTATCCTCCAACTTCTTTGCTTTGTCTCTCTTCTGGCATAAGGATGGCTAAAGGGTTGGGACAATGGGAATATGCAAATGGGCAGAGTTTCTTTGCTATCTTTTTTCCTCTTCCAAATGGGACCCCTAGCCCTTCTTTTATAGGTTAGAGGAAGATAGGTATTTGGATGAACCCTCAGCCATGCATGGCTGAGAGTTTTAGTTAACTCACCTAGAGTTGTGTGTTCCGTCGGCAACTTTCCTTTTTTCATGCTTTTGTCGATCCACGCGGGCTGTTTGAGGTCAGCTAGCGTGTACACACGTGCAATAATGGAGTAGGGCACGTGGGCCTTTATAAAAGAGGATTTTTAAAGAGTTGTTCAACAGTGCTTTGACAACGAAAGGATCTGAGATGACCTGATGCCAAGTAAGCATGTATGGTGCAATTTAGGGTTATAACAGATGCCACCTAATGTGTGAGGTCAGAAGAGCATCTGATGGCCGAAATACATTACCAATCTTTACTGATGCGCTGAACGATTGAGCCCAAGGATCAGGAACCGGGAGGCGCCATCTGCAAAATAACAAATGTCTCACCGAGGAGGGCATACCCATGCTCGGGATAAAATAGAATCATGACTACCAATCAAATACATTGTAGATCCATGTCATATAATTATATAAAGAGTAGCCACGAACGATACACAGCGGATCTACAACTCGAAATTGAAAAGATATACATATAGAGTATCCATCTTCTAGAAGTTGATACAGCCTGATGGCTGGAGATGAGAACTTCAGAGCTCGAGCAACTACTTCAAAATCTTCAACACTCAGGTAGGAGTGTAATATGAGTGTACGACTGCACTACTCAGAGGTCTTCGATGGCTCGTCGGTCATGGACTTGATCATCAAAATGAAGGCTTCATTGATTTTGAATAAGGACTTGATTGGACATTCAGGATGGCTGGGTATGAGGAAAAGAGACAAATTGCAGAGGGGCCGACTCAGGCTTGGTGACAAACTTCCCTTGGACAATAGCATGACAAATGATGAGACTCAGGCAGCATGGCGTTAATCATAAGTCTACAAAGCAGGAGGCAACACAAACTCTCCATATGTTTGGAAGGATAACCAAACAGTGGAGGACACAACTCTATATAGCGAGAAAAATCTTCCTAAGGTCATACGACATCCCATAGTCTGATGAACAAACGGACAGATATGTTTTATCCAAGGGTGACTCATTATGCTGCCAATAAAGAAAATACTATTCCCTTTCTCTTTTTGGGGTATATTTGATTTTTTTGTCTTTTTCAATAAGTTTGGGAAAAAGAATAAAGGAATATTACGTTACAATGGATGAACAAGTGTTGCAAACATACAAGTTCAAGGCACAAGGACAAGACTGATGTTTTAGTAGAATGATACTCAGGAAAAATCCTCTGGGGGCCAAAGGTGTTAAGACGCAGAAACAAACTGTTACAAGGCTGGCGTATAAGATATACAAACGTGGTTAACAAAACACACAATGGTAATGTCCTTCAATGTAAGTTTAACGAGCCCAGAGAAGGTAAGATCGGTGGTTTTTCATATTTAGAGAGTCTGAAAAAACATAAAAGGAGACTCTGTTGGGGTACCTTTTTCGAACATAGTCTAGTCGGTTCAAAAAATGGGTAAACTAGCACTGATAAGACGTCTATTCAAAACCATTTTAACGAGTGTGACAATGAAATGATCACTTGGACATTTTTTCATTTTTAAGGAGTCTGAAAAAAGATTAACTATGGACTCCGTCAAGAATGTTCTTCTGGACCAGTTTAACGAGTGTGAAATAATAAGGTCACTCGACGATCTTTTCAATTTTAGGGATTCTGAAAAGAACTTAACTATGGACTCTGTGGGGGTTCCTTCTTCGTAAGTTTAGTCCCTCAGGCCTGAAAAAGGGATAAAATTATACCTGAGAGTACTCTTCTATAGATTTGACATTCCATAGAGTATACCTTTGTTCGTACAGTTGACTTTCCGGACTGAAAAAGGGGTAAACTACCGCCAGACAGACGTGACTTCAAATTTCAGTTTAACGAGCATGAAAGGCCACAAGATCGCTCGACAATATTTTCATATTTAGAGGATCTGAAAAGGGCTTGAAAGAAGACCCGTTACTTTTTAGGAGTCCTGAGGGTGAGGTCAAGAGAAAAGAAGAATCATGCAAATGAGGCTCAAACTTGTATTCAGGAAAAACTACAAGGACTCTTGAGCTTACAGTGTTTTTAGGGGCAGCATGAATACCATAATGCAACCAGGATCTACCTAGGGCATTCATGTTCTGGTAAGCTCTACCACCAAGTTGCGACACTTCTAAAGCAGAGATGATGGTTCTATGTCACAAACTGATGGGATCGATCCTATGGTAAAGGAAAAAGACAACGAGATTCAAAAATCAGGGTAGAAGCCTAACCTATATGTTCAAGTTGATCGCCGAATTTTTTTTCCATGGACCGTCAAAAAATACTCAAAACTAAAAAAAAAAATGGTCCCAATAACCGATCAAATTCCTCCTATGCAACTCCTGAATCACACTAAATGATTTTTGGTATAAAGAAAATGATAAGGTAGGCCAAAAAAGTGACAAAAAGAGGTCAAAAAGTCTATAAATAGAGGTTGGCAACTCATTATCACCATTGCTGATTTGGAAATTGACTCTGGAGCCAAAAGACCCCATTTGATTAAAGTGGTGATTCCGGGAGCTACAGTGGACGAAACGAACTTCTATTTGGACCAAGTAAGTGCAAACTCCCTTATCTTGCATTTTATGTCTTTAATTATGCATTAGGTTTCATTTTTTAGGGGGGGCGTCGACCTTTAAAAGGTCGGCCCTAGGTCCACGCAGGCTATCTCTGAACAGGCCACGTGTACACTCAGGCAGAGTAAAACCTACCTGCGTGTACATGCGACCGTCACCTAGAAAACACGCGTGGACCTCCCTTTATAGACAAAAAAATAAAATAAAATCAAAAAGCACTCACCCACCCTCTTGAACCTTGTTGTTTTGGCAGGATGTATTTCCACTGGAGGGAAAGGTAGCATGAACAAGTTGGTGATTTGGTTGCAGAAGATCCAAATGTTGTGGCCACGCTAATGCAATGTGGTTTTTTAAATTTCTTCCTATGTCCTTTTATGCGGGCACAACCGAGGCTACTGAATGCCTTGGTTGACTATTGGCACCCTGATGCAGAAACTTTCATGCTAGAGGGGCAATCACTGGTGCCCACCACCGAGGATATCTTCTTTTTGACTGGCCTCTCAAGGAGAGGGGAACCAGTCAATTTCAGGATGTTTCTGTCAGGGCTGCATAACATAGCAGAACCAATAGCCCTGTACCGTGAGGCTGGGACAAACCGTTCGAGCTCCCAGGTGCCTATAAGAAAGATCACTAACCTATCGCTGCAAGCGGTAGTATTTCTCATTGGGCGGATTACCGGTTCCTCGGCCTTGCATCAGGCGTCTTGCGCACATATGAACTATGTTGTCCAATGCTTGAATGCACAATTTTTTGACTAGAGTACTACACTGATGGAGTGTATGAAGAGGCAATTGACAGATTGTCGTTAGCGGACACAGAGGAACTTCGGGTTCAGGACTATTTTGTGTTCATTCTTTTTCGAGACAGTTCCGAGTTTTAGTCCTTGGGTAGTGGTACAAGGACATCAAGCCTCTTTTCCTGCTATTTGTAGATGGGCAGTATTACTGCCACGACAGGGTGGTGGAAGGACCAATGAATCCTTCGATGATGAATTTTTTGCATGGATGTCACGACAGATCTCGATTATAGAGGACTACCCCTATGCCAGAATTGATTTTCGAGAGGCCCGGAGATACCAGTACCTCCTGATGAGGAGCGAGGGGAGATGGGTAAGTCTCCACCTTCTTTTTTATTTTTTACTTTTTATGGATCATATGTAATGTTTATGTCATTTTTGTTATATATCATCATTTTTTTTATATGCCAGAGTATTTGACAGATATATGTTTGTTGCATGTACATGTGGGACCAGTGCGACCTATCGATTATGCAAGGAATAGGCGTCGTCCTCGGCCAGGGGCCGCAACCGCCGCTACCGGGGGACCGGCAGTAGCAGGAGACCTCCCAGTCAGGGAAGCTGAGAGGGTACTTAGATGAGTTGAGCAGAACTTTACTACACTCACTCGCACAGCCCCGATGGTAGAGATTGAGGACCTGCCGTCATCCATGCAGCCTCATGTAGTGGGGGTACCTCGGACATGGGTCCGATTGTTTAGGCATTTATCCCATGCTGTGGACCAGTATAACAGGGCCCATAGGCCTTGAACCTAGTTAGACATTTTACGTGCCATGAGCACTACTTGTATATATTTTTGAAGGCATAAGCCCTGTGACTTGTTATTGTTCCTATTTTTGAGGCGCTTGCGTCCATCGATGTACTCTGGTTACTTTATGATATTATATATGTTTTTTTGGTCTTTTGTGTCTTATGGATCATGTGTACAAATAATGTATTTACATGCTTATGTTAATGTTCTTTCATATGTGTGGAAGATGCCAATATAAAATTTGATTAGCTAGAGTATCTGTAACTTGGTTTAATCTCCTAGGAACATGAAAATATGTAATATAATCAAAGTTTAGTTCTAAGAGACGTATCCTAAGGAATCGTCGGTGTAAAGTTGGATCATGAACCCAATATACTCTGTTTAACTGAGACACAACCAGTTGAGCATCGAGATAGACCCGAAGATGAGAGATACCCAATGACAAAGTGTCATGAAGCAATTCAATGACTGCACTATACTTGGCGACATTATTTGTGGTGTCACTTAAGCATATACCTCCGGAAGATAACAACTGGCCTTGAGGTGTAAAGATTACCCAAGCTGTGGAGAAAAGCCTCTGAGTGTGTCAACTAGCACCGTCTGCATACCCAATGAACACCTCAGAATCACTTGACATCTGCCACAATGACGAAAGATAACATCAATGATATGTCCATAACACTTAAAAGAAACTAAAAAGTAATAGTACAAAGACTATACATTTGTTGCAAAAAGTTACCCATAGTGACCTGCCTATGAGTAATACTTCTTGAGGTAGAGCCCATTTCTAGGCTCCGCCAAATCATTCCCTTCGAAATAAACCAGACGATAGGCACCCTTTTTTAATACCTCTTTTATGATAAAAGGCCCGAACCACATGGGTTTGAATTTTCCTGCCCCTAGGGGTCCTTATCTTGGTCATAGACCAGGACAAGGTCGCCTTTAGAGAAAATCCAAGGACAAACGGACCTATCATATTGACACTTGACCTTATGTTTGTGTGCCTCGTTGGCCAGGGTCGTGTCACGACGTTGTTCATTGAGCTGCTCAAGGTATACTAACCGTTCTTCGAGTGGAGAAGTTTCTGGCAATAATTATATTGCCAATTTTAGAGATAGGATTTGACATTCGATGGGCAAGACTGCCTCCAGCCCATAAACGAGTTGAAAATGTGAGAAACCAGTTGTAGTCTTAACAGATGTTCGGTAAGCCCATAATGCCGAGTATAACATCAAATGCCAATTTGACTTGGCTGAGTTGATAGTTCGCTGTAGAATAGTCTTAAGAGTTTTGTTTACAGCTTCCACCTGCCCATTGTCTTGGGGGTAGTAGGGTGATGAATGTTCTTTCCTTAACCCAAGATTTTATGTTAATTCAGTCATCATCTGATTCTGAAGGTGACTGCCATGGTTAGTGAAAATCTCCCTCAGGACGCCAAACCTTGCTATGATCTGGTTGAATAAGAAGAGAGCAGTTGTCTCTCCATCATCTTTAAATGTCGGCATAGCTTCGACCCACTTTGCGAAGTAGTCTACAACTACGATGATATAGTTATGCCCCCTTGCTAAAGGAGGGTTGCAAGTAGTGTAATCAATCCCCCACTTGGTGAAGGGACCAACTGTGATGACAGGAAACATGGGAGCGGGATGTGCCTTCATCTTCCGAGAGAAGATTTAGCACGGATGGCACTTCTTGACCGATTCGATACAATCTTTGATAAGTGTCGGCCAGAAGTAAGTTGGTCGTAGAATATTTTGGGGTGTTTCCAACCCAGACAAATGACTGCCACAAGCTCCGGTATGTCAATCATTAAGCACGATAACTGCTTCCTCATGAGTGAGACATCGGCGTAGGATGCAGTCTACACCTCTCCGATACAATGTCTCTTCAATTATGAGATAATTCTTAGCCTAATGGCATATGCGTCGACGCTCATTGCGAGAAGTAGTGGTGGGGCACTTCAAAGTATGGAGATAGATAAGTATATCTCCATACCAGGGATCGGAAGATGTGATAAAAAACATATTTCTCCGGATAGGCGATTCTTCAGGCATAATGTCACCTGACTCAACCGAAAGTTTCAAAATGAGTTCTGCAAAGACCAGTGACTTTTTGGACTTTGCTGAAATGAATTCTAAGTCAAACTCTTGGAGGATGACTATCCATCTACTAATTTTTCCACCTATTACCCGTCGTGTCAACATGTATTGGAATGGATTCACGACAGCAATAACGGTGGTCTTGCGAAACAGAACATAATGACGGAACCGTTGAACAACATGAACTGCTGCCAATGCAAGTTTTTCGATATGAGAATAATTAAGTTTCGGTCCTATGAGGCCTCGACTCAGGTAATAGATCACATATTCTACGAACAAGTCATCTTCCTGAACTAAAACCATGCCAATGGTTGACTCTGCTGCAGCTAGATATAATAAGAAATATTTGTTATAGTTAGGTGGCCGGAGCAGAGGTGCAGTTGTGAGGGCATGTTTCAATGCATCGAAAGAGCATTGAGCTGCATCATCCCAACAAAAGGGAACATTTTTCTTCAGCAAGCGCATAAATCCCTTCGTGATTTCGGCATAGTTGGCGATGAAGCGTCGTAAAAAGTTCGCCTTTCCTTGTAGATTCTGAATTTGAAGGATTGTACGTAGGGGGAGAAACTGAATTATTGCCTCAACCTTGAGAGGATCAACCATGATCCTTGTTGTTGACACTATGAAACCTAACAATCATCCTGACGTTAAGTAGAAGCTGCACTTGTTTGGATTCAGGCGAATCCGAAAGTAGCGACAACGTTTAAAGATAAGTCGAAGATGTGTGGGATGATCTGTTCTCTTGCGAGATCGTGATGCTAAATCATTTAGATAGGCCTCGACTATATGCTTGAGGTCATGGAAAGAAAAAGACACGGCCCACTGAAAGGTTGCTCCAACATTTTTAAGACCAAAAGGCATCTTACGATATGCGAATGTACCCTAAGGACAAATGAATGTCGTTTTGTGTTGGTCTTAGGGTTTGATTTGTATTTGATTATATCCTGAAAAACCGTCCATGAAAGAAAAGGCTTCGCAACCAGCACATTCATCAATGATCTGGTCGATGAATGGTGTTGGAAAATTATCTTTGGGACATTCCTTGTTCAAATCACGGAAATCGGTACATACACGAATCATGCCTTGTTTTTTATTGACCGACACAGGATTTGACACCCATTGAGTCAAATGGATAGGATAGATAAAACCTACCTTCAACAATTTCTCAAACTCAACCTTAATGGTTGCTGCTTTCTTAGGATTAACTGGATGAAGCTTCTGCCGAACAGGCTTGGCATCAGGATACGTGGTGATCTCATGTTCAACTATTTTTGGATCGATACCTGGCATTTTCTCATAAGACCAGGCAAAAACGTCGCATAATTCTTTGAAAAGATCTGTCTAGATTTGAATCTCTTCGAGGGAGCAATCTGCTTCGATGAATACATTCTCCACGACGCCAGGGTTTCAAGAGAGATTGATCGGTATAGTTTCAACGATAGTTGTCGTATTGCCTTCAGCATAAATTTTGTGTGTAGCTAAGATATTAATAGGGCACGACTGATCTCCCGTCATGGTCATGGTGAATTCTCCTGCTTCAATTCGGCTTAACTCTGGGAGGAAGTATGATCTATGATGAAGATCTTCCCTGGGTTTATCCAGACTAGTCATTGCTTCATCAGAGGGAAATATTAAGTCCAATGAATTGATGTGAGTGAGAAAACCCTCAGCCCAAATAGGCTCTAGAAGAGGATATAACTCTTGTGCAGGCGCTGGATTAGTGTGGGTTGAAGTTTGTTGGACTAAGGAATACGCTACTTCAGCTGTGGACAAAGGCATGAACATGCCTGAATTCCCTGTCCCATCCATCGTGGCCGATGGGGAAGGAAGTGTCCATGGATCGTCGAAGTAAGTTGTGCGGAACGACAAAACTTGAAAAATCTCAACCTTATCGTGTTTGGATATAAAATTGATATCACCTTGAGGGGGAGGGTAATCGAAGGTACCCATCAAATATGGGCATAAACCAACCCTTACATTGACGACACCTAGTTGAAGATTATCAATCATCGGGACCGTGGATGCTCCCAAAGCAGGGTCAGGTCTGGAGAAGGACAATTGATCAATGGTCCCTATCTAGCCCTTGTGTCGAAACAACAAGACCCAAAAAACTGTAGCAACCACAGCTTGCATGGCATAAGTCCAACTCCTTCCTAATAAGAGGTTATAGTCGAGGGGAGCATCGACTACCTCTACTTCGACGCACACGGTCTTCCCTCCTAACTGCATGGGGAAAGAAGGAATGATACCATGTGGTTAGAAAGAACGTTCGTCGAAAGCGGTGAGGAGAGTAGGTGACAGAGACAAAACGGGTTGGCCCACGGCCTTCCAACATGCTAACGACATAACGCATGGTGAGGCGCCCTCATCAGCCACCGTGTGGAAGATATTCCGAGTAAAAGTTTTCATGGGATAAGCCACTACTATCTAAAATGCTACGTGGTAAGGTAGACAAGGTTTTAAATCGGTTGTATCCAGCATGATTGTACCTGGATTACAAGTCTCGGTAGATCCTAAAGCAGTTAACAAGGCTTTCCTCTGGGAAGGGTTGCTTTGGAGGACCTCCAAAGCGGACATCGCACAAGGGGTTTGTGATAAATCCTCCACCACAGAGTAGTTCTGGGCAGCCCTTGCGTTTGGGTTATGAGAAGATTTTTTAAATGGACCTTTGGAAATGCATGTCATTGTTTCTCCCAATGTCTTCTCAAGCTGTAGAGGAAGAGATGGGAGGTCAACTTCTTTACCCTTCTCAGAAGTTCTTGGTTTACTATAGTCATGTGCTCTAGTTGATATAAAAACATCACCCCTCACCATGTATACATTCACGGATGCAGGGTTGTTCGCAGGTGGAGGGGGTTCTTGGCTACCCCCTTCTGTGCTTGTCGAGGCTTGGGTTAGATTTTTCCCATGCTGAAATGGATTAGTCAACACAACAGGCTATTGCTGCGTCACAAAATTTTGGGCCTTTTCAAGCCGAGGTTACAGATGGATCGACTGGTCTTCCACGCACAAGTTGCATGGATACCTCGCCTTTTGTTTCTCAGTGTTGTCCCCACCAGCATTATCGGTAGGTTTTTTATCCCCCTTACCCTTCTTTCGTTGTTTTTTCTTCCCTTCAGGCTGCTGGGTGGCCTTTGGGTTAGTCGACTGCACTGTGTGTACCTCCGACGTTTTGGTAGGGGGAGCAGCCAAAGCAATAGTTTGGCTGGCCGTTGTGTGTTGTATAGATAACTGCTGCAATTGCTTCATCAATTGCTCAACAGGCTTTGTTTGTGCTGAATCAACAATACCATTGGCATGTGGTCCAACTCTCTGTCGAGTTTTGTCCAGTATTGAATGTGGCACATCTGGCAAGATGTTGTATAATAAACCAGACTGAGAATAGATGAGCTCAAACTGTTGAGCCCTCATGATGGCATCTTCTTCGGAGAAAACTCCTGACGTCGCGACGTCTTTGGATAACTGCGGGACCAAAGACTTAAGGAACCACTCAAGCAGGAATGCTGGTGGGATTGGCACCTTGATTAAACTCTTTCAGCGTCTCCATTCTCGGATGTGATCAAAGATATGGTCCACTGTTTTCTGTTCGAAATTGGTGAGCAACTTTGTGCTAGCGTCATATTTCACAGGTAACTGGAAATGGTTCAGGAAATCCATTGCCAGTTCGCCAAAGGAAGAATATCTTGAGCGATCGAGCTCAATGTACCATTTCGCGATGCTCCCAATGAGAGTACGTTGAAACAATCGCAACTGTACAGAGCCATCTTTCAATGAGTTAGATGAGCACCAAAGATGAAAGGTAGTCACATGATCTCCTGGATCTTCGTTAGGCTTGGCTTCAAACTTTGGAATGTCCAAAGGCAACTTCGTCGGCATAGGAGGCCAACACGAATTGTGACAAATATGGTCATTCAAGAACCTTGTCAAATCTGGCAAGTGTAAAGTCACCAGGAAAGGTAGTTTGGGTTGTTGGTGATAACCTGGAAAAAAGGGGCCTGGAGTTTGGTTGGCACCAGGTTGCCAGAAAAAGTTTGGCTGCTGGCCCAAATTCTGGTAGAAACCATGGCCCTGGCCAATGTATGGATTTTGCATATGTGGAGACATCATTGACTGATTTCCCAAATAGGACATAGATTGTTGGGAATACATTATATTCGAAGGGCTCTGGGAAGGGTTGCCCCATGTCGGTCCTATGGGGATAGGCATAGTAGTTTGTCTAGGGTTCCATTGATTGTGGAAAGAATTACCCCAGATTGGCATTCCGGACGAGGGAATGGATCCCTGCAAAGAATTCCAAGGCCCTGCTGCGGAAGAAGTTCCTAGGTTTGCCCCCTGTGCAGGAATAGTACCCTGCATAGGAGTAGATTGTCCAAAACTGGGATTGCCCCCAGTCGGGAAGGTGGCTAATGAGAAGGCGTTGTTACCAAATGTTCTGGCCAAAGAAAATGGTGTCGAACCTACCGACATACTATGCGAAGGTGGTCCTTGACTCCCCACTCCAAATAAACTATGGTGTGTAGGTTTCCCAACGGACTGCTGATGCGAGCCACCGAGTGAAGGGGACGAAGAAGGTATATGACCCCCTCTATAAGGAAAATCATTAAAAGGAGCAGGAGTGCCCCCCATGTGACCTTGCAGATGAGTGTTAGAGCTCCCTGCCCCCAGACCTAAAGTATGTAAAGTGGAGTAGGAAAGTACAGGACTTGTACCTGAACTAGGCATCCCGTATGAGAACAGAGGGCCTGTCGCATTTGGTGTGAAAGGGGTTGTGGCCACTGCCAAAGATGGGATTGGACCACTATGCGATGTAGAAGCGGTCGAGACCATGGTGGCTCGGACCGATGACAGTGGGTTAGGAGGCGAAGACTTTCCTGTGGTGACGACCGTAGAGGGAATTGAAGAATTCCCAGAAGAAGTAACAACATTTGTTTCCATTGCAATGTGTAGCACTGTCTGGCGCTCGTAAAATTGAATTGGTACGATGAAAGGTGCCAAGAACTCAATGGTTGAGGTTTCAACCGGGCCAAGAGCGTTTGCTTCAAGGTCCAAAACGGTCGATTCCTCTGAGTGTTGGTCGGGCACAATTTCTTGTAACCCAGTCGCTTCAAAAGACCCTTGTTGGTCTAGCTTTCGCCTTAATGGTGGCAGGGGTGGCTCCAGTGTAACCGATAACAAGACAAGAAGCCTTCGTGACCGACGGAGCTCGTGATCCTCCAATGTGTGAGAAGATAAAAGACACTCTAGGGTAGTCTAAACGCTCAAAAGTAACACACACTAAAAAAGTCCCTAGAAGATAAGACATGCAAACACTAAATTAATTGGAAGAACAGTTACAACAACCAACACTAGAGGAACTTATCGGTGCAAGTGCAACTCGAACACGGAAGCACCCTCCGGGTATACTCTACAAAGCGTGGCCTGATGTATTTCCTAGGTACCATGGTATACCCCCGCAGTCACCTGTGTATGTCCCTAAGAAAGATAGGAAATTAGGTTGCCAACGCGTGAATAGTCACCAGGCGGGTACAGTCGAAAGTCGAGTAGACCACAATGAGCAGGGTATCGAGCCCAAAACCTGTCAAGGGTATCGAAAGAAAGTGGTTCAGAAGACAACTAAGGACCTTGAACAGATTCGATACCCACGAAGCCCCATGGCAAATGCAATCGATGAAATCCCAAAACAAACCCTCTATATGTGTTCTCCACTACGATTGGTCCAACTTTGGAGGGGTTATCTCCGCTACCTTTCTGCACGTGATCTCATGTTTATCCCCTGTGTTAGAGGGGGGTCCCGGATAACTTCCATGATACTGGACTTAGACACTCCCTAACTCAGACTCCAATGTTTGATTTTAAATGGCCTTGAAGAGTTTCCTCTCCAACCTAATCCAAGGCCCTAATCCTGAACTAGTTGGTTAACCCTACAAACATAAAAGTCTAATAAATTTTATATTTAGCGTTAATTTTATGGATTTGTCTTATGTCAAGGGTTATGAAAGTGAAACTAATGATATGTAAAAGACGAAAGTAAAAATGAATAAAAACTGGAAACAAAAACTTTTACTTAATGCAAAATTTCAACAACTTTCCAAAATATATATATTTTTAAATTTTCTAAGATTTTGGACAACAAACTCAAAAGAAATTTCACTTGAATAAAAGCTACTTATGATCTAAGTAAACTGCAAAAACTTATGAAATAAACGACTTTTCCCTGGCTAATAATGCAGAAACACACTCTTCAACCAAACAAGAAAATGAAAAGATATTTTTTTTTATTTAAATGCTTGATAAAGCAAAAAAGGAAAAATACCAACAAACAAAAACCAAGAAAAACGATTCTGGCCTAATCGCAGATCACAAAGAATCACGTCAAAAAATCACACACTAGCAACTTTAAAAAATGACTCTCAGACTTGTCTAAAAACCCTAAAAAATTCTTTTTTATGACCACTTTTAAATGAGAAAAAACAAGCTACGGGTAAGATGAATCCTAAGCTACTGACTGCTAAAACAGAGATTTAAACACCTGAAAGGTATAATTCTCATCAAGGGAAAGGATGACTGCCTTACCCTCAACAAAAAGTATCCTGCACAAGCACACTACTGTTAATCTAACAGCAAGCATGTGAACGTGAGTTGTATAGAGACAGAGGGCGTGTACACGTGGGCTGACCTTGTACAAGCCGCGTGTATCTCTAAACTCTGAGAAAAAATGAAAATAGACAACTCAAAATCAGGAAGAGACCACTGATATTGATAACCAGGATCCCTTGAAGGCCTGGACACTCTTTTTAACAGAAAAAACAAATAATGTAAGGAAAAATCATAAAGAAAAACAATTTGAGATAATACTGCAAACAACCAAGACTCAGACAGAATTCCAGAAAACCCCTAAGAATGTCTGATTCTGACAGGGAAGAGGATGACTGCCTCAAAAACTTTCTAGGCTCTACATGCTACTACTACTTCTTTAGCTAGCGTTCACATGCGGGCTATAAGAGCATAGGGAGTAGGTACATGCGTGCAGACCTTATGCAGGCCGCGTGTACCTCTGTGGGTCCCGAAAAAACATAGTCAAACAAATCAGAGAAAGTTGGTATGGAAAACTAGACTCTCTGCTAGCTCAGACTTTACAGAAACTAAAAAAAAACAGCAAGAAAAACCAGTCTTTTTCTACTACCAAAAAACTAAATAAAATTCCAGGAACCCTAGAGACTCCCCAGTATAGTCGCCAATTCTGTTGTGAGGGAAATCTCCTTATGGACTAGCAAATAGGGTTATGCTTTGCATGCAGATATGACCAAGAGAAAATCTACTTTCTACCTTCGTCCCCAGACTTAAATCCTGTTTCTTTTCAGTTAAACATGGCTAGATCAACATACCTCATTACAGGCGTTTGTTGTCGATCCCTTGTCGCACTTGATCACTTGTTTGCAGTTCTTTTTCCAATGCTGATCTGCATACAAGACAAACAACAACTACACATGCATCTTACCTATAGACTAACATGTTAGAAATTCAAACATGCATTTAACAAATTATGAATAACTCATGAATTGGGACGGGAAAAACATTTTCTTTATTATTTTGAATGAGTCAACTTACAAAAAGTCGAGACCGGCCACCGCTCCACGAACCTGATTCTGGGATCCTCTTCAACTGTTCTCCAACTTCTTTGCTTTGTCTCTCTTCGGGCATAAGGATGGCTAAAGGGTTGGAACAGTGGGAATATGTAAATGGGCAGAGTTTCTTTGCTATTTTTTTTCCTCTTCCAAATGGGACCCCTAGCCCTTCTTTTATAGGTTAGAAGAAGCTAGGTATTTGGATGAACCCTCGGCCATGCATGGCCAAGAGTTTTAGTTAAATCACCCAGAGTTGTGTGTTCCGTCGACAACTTTTATTTTTTCGTGCTTTTGTCGATTCACGCGGGTTGTTTGAGGTCAGCTAGCATGTACACACGTGCAGTAATGGAGTAGGGTGCGTGGGCCTTTATAAAAGATGATTTTTAAAGAGTTGTTCATCAGTGCTTTGGAAATGAAGGGATCTGAGATGGCCTAATGCCAGGTAAGCATGTATGGTGCAATTTAGAGTTATAACAGTCTCTCACTTAACACTTGGATGTTCCACATGTATTTCAAGGTTAATTATTGTCCAAAGGTTGCAGAGGTTAATATTCATGCTATTGGTATATTTAAAGGACTTAATACATTTTCTTGATGCATTCTTTACACAGTTCATTCATCCATTATTGACTAGAATTTATGAGGTTCGTCTTGGCTTTGTTTTTGGCAATTCAAATATGAGATAAACTTATATTGAGGGCTATTTTAATTCTCTGGTGAGTACAAAGTGCTCTTTTCTATGCTTTGAACTATGATTTGGAGCTTTATATAATTTGAATGATTAGATGCCAATCCCATAGCCTCATACATGATAAAATCTTATGGAAACTCTGCAACCTTGCTAATCCCGGAATGGTGAAAACTATTGTTTCCCTTTTTTCTTTTTCTTGTTATTCTTCCCAGATTCTTGCTTGTTGATGTTCTTAAATTCTAGAAAATATGGAAAGTTCTTACTCAAAAATATACATGGGTTGGGAATGGTTCATATATATTATCCCAATTCCTGTTTATTCCTTCATCTTTGGCTCAGGTCTGAGGGTTAACTATTCCACCAAAATTTCCTACACTAGCACCCAAAGATTTGACACATGTAATAACCAATCTCCTATTTTTAAGGCACTATTTCTACAAAATAAAAGACATGTGTGTCACTTTGACTATTTTCTAGTCTTGGGCCTATTCGATAGATCCTCTTGATTTGATGGAACTTTGAACCTTATCTAACCAATTCCTGTGAAATGATATTCTACAACCAGTTTTCAGCGCACATAGTGTAATTTTCCTGTTTTGCACTGAAAACTTAGCTGTATACTCTATTTTTTCCTTTCTTGCATGCTTGATTGATTTCTAGAAGTCTAAGAAGCTGAAGAAGAGTTGAAGAAACCTTCCCTAAACATCATTGTCAGATGATTTGTGGTTACTGTTATCCCCCACTTTTAGGGATAACTAAGAGATCATGTCGCGAGGCCCACAGGTCCTAGACATGGAGTACCGAGAGTTGGATCAACTTTAGCATGGCCTTGGAGGGCCCATATTTTCTTTATTTCAATGCCTCTATCTTGTCAGCAGTAGCAACATCCATCACCATCGGATTGGTCTTGTCTCAGAGATGGCTCTTGCTCCATGAGGTAATGAGTCTGGGTATCATGGTATGTGTCACTTTGATCATCAAAACCTTTGAATATGTGCATTTGTTTCTTTTTATTTCTAACAAATGCTTGGCTCTTACGCTTTCCCACTTGACCATGTATGGGGGGGTTGATAGGATGCCCTAGTAAGCATGTTCCCGTAGGTTTTGGTTTGCCACTGGGGAGGGTTTCTGAAAATCCATCATTCGCTCCCATCATGACACCACCTTTTCATCTTGCTTCCCACCCATCTATCCCTTGTGCTTGATTGGGCAATGGGTTTGCCTATTTATAGGATTGCACCTTACCTCGTGGGAAGAAGGGGCTAAAGGCCCAGAAGGTAAAAGAAAGTTGGCAAAAGATAAAATCCTAAGAACAAAACCTCGAGATGCTTCGCCCAAGGATCCCTGAGAAAGAAATAAGAGGCTTCTCAGCAAGAAACAAGAGGGACTCATAAAAATAACAAAACAATACCTAGTCAAAGGATAGGGGGTCTCATCACGAACCAACCTATTAGGTCCATGGGTGCCTAGAAGTATGACATTACCACAATCTGGTTACCATTCCAGGGTAGTGACTCTTGGTTGCATGGCCAAGGGAAAGGGGGTCTCATCACGAGCCAACCTTCTCATTTCTACAAAAGTACTTGTGGGTAACGCTGCCACCACTGGTCACCATGCCAGGGCAGTGTCCCCTTATTAGCTCTTGAACAAAAAAGAAATAAAGAATAAGAGAATAAAGAATAAAAGGCAGGAATGGGCTTGGAAAAAATGCATCCAGGACAGGTACAACTCGCCTTATACAAAGCCACCCACAGGTAACATTTTTTTCATCCTTGGCCCTCATTGCACCCACCTGCTTGGACATCCCCTGACCATATCACCCACTTACATGGCTTGGATGAGGTCTCTTCGAGGAACTTTCCTTTTCCAATGGACACTAGCCCAATATGACACCTTGTCTTTTTCTCCAAACTTGTATTACAGGCTTGTGTAATGTCTTTGAGATTTTAACTGATGTATTAGGGATTTTATGAATATGTTTAATAATATTGATGATGAGATGTGATTGACATTGCTATGATCTCTGTGACTGATGAGCCCATGTAGGGCATAACTATTGATGTATAGGATCATGCCCGACGGACAAGTACTATTTTGGACCGGTACACATTGGGAGATGATCAATTTGAACCTCCATGGGGCTGAAGCACCCATCATATGGATGCTAAGACCCCATCAAGGGGAAGATACAAGATAGATATGGATCAGGGGCTTTGCACCGGAGAAGAGGAGGACGTTCCACCAGAGGCACCCTAACAGAGCTTGACTTAGGGGGATTGACACTTTTCCAGTGGGACATTGGCCTTGGAAGGCCTAGGATGTCACCCATAATGACCATGACATCATCTAGCCTTATGTATGTCTTGGGAGGCAGATTGGGTAGTATTGACACCTATGGCAGGTTGGAGAAGCCCAAGAGGGGCTAATGTTTTTCTCCATGATGCTCCATTTTCCCTAGAAGGGGCTAACGTCTCCCTTAGAGGGGCTTGATGCCTCTTTTCAGCTTGATTAGGGTTTTGATTTGACATTTTAATGTAAAAACAATATGATTTAGTGTTTGGGCCTTGTCGACCTTTTTCATGACCTAAAATGTAAATTTAGGTCATGGTACTGTATAAATGAAGGATTTTTACCTTTATGTTTTCATCATCTCACACTCACTCATTAGTGAGGTCTGAAATTTGCGCCATCTCTTGGGTTATTGGCTGAAATTGTGAGGTGCACTTGTTGAAGGAACACTTTCTTGGAATATTTTAGCATTTCTCTTGGTGGAAGGTGTTACAACTAGGGTTTGTTATGCTTTTCTTGGTGATATGTAAGTGATTTTATGCAAAACTTCTTGTTTGAATGGTTGCATTTATTATTTCTTGCATATATTGTTATAAACTTGTTGAATAAACCCTAGGTGACAAGCACACATAGTAGGTCCTTGTCTCATGTCCCCATTAAGAGATTTTTCAGCAATTGTTTGAATAAGGAAAGAGCCTACCCATAGTTACACTCGTATTCTCTCTTCATTTTGCTAGCCATTACTATTTACAAGATGAGAAGAAGGAGACACACCAAAGCCTAGTCCTTCTAAACTTTGGGTCGATTTTTCTAGGGTTTTGCTGGTAGAGCCTTGTTGTAGCAACACTTTGATTCTCAAACCCTCTTGTCTTAGTTTTATGCTATATCTTCAACTAGCTGCAATTTCCATTGAGTTAAGGAAGGAAGAGAGAGCACCAAGGCCTAGTTCTCCTACACTAGGTTGAGACTCTCTCCCCTATGGTTTTGACTTTAAGGCCTTGCCTTAGAAACACCTCAAAGCTTCTCCCTCTAGTCCTTAGCTGTTTTTACCTTTTTCTCGTTTATCTCCTGTGTCCTTCACTATTTGAATCCATTAACCCCAAGGCACTGATCTAAAGACCTCTTGTGTTGAAGTGAACCTGATCAAAATTACTCTCAATACATGAATGAAACCCTAACTACACTAACCCTAGCTTATAAACTAACCCTATTAACTAAGTGCTGCCATCATCTCTTGATATTAACACCTTTGTGCAACTAAATGTTTTTCTTGATAAGCAATTGAATGGTGATTAAAGGCATTAATTGAATGAAGCATTGATTTGTTACATTGAATGCCACATTATTCCAACATTTATTGAAGAAGTGATATAATTTTCATTGCTAGTTTATAAACATTGACTTCATCAATATTTATTGTCAAACTGCTTATATGTTTATTAGATAATCGTTGATTTATATGAAGTACTAACCCATTGAGCTAGCTTGCATGTATCAGTTTGTTATTGCTTTGTCTTAGGTAGGTGTATCTCTTTGGGGGTTTTACTTTATTATTGGCCTTTGGTCGGACTATCTGCTCGGTGGTGACTTGTGAGGGGGGAATAAATACTTTATCTTGTAATTCTTTTCCTTCTCAAAACCCCAAGTCACCGAGGATGTCTCCCCTGGGCCTTACCACCATAAATAGAAAGAACCATCCCATTGTGGTGACATTGGGTGGGATTGGTTCCTGTTACGCAAGTTTGACCTTCAAACCTCAAGCCTTTTATCCTTGCTACAAATTGTGCGATAACATTTTGGCACCATTGCTGGGGAACACTGAGTCAAACTTTCCTCAAAGACGACAACTTTTGGTAAGCCTTGCCTCTAGAGCCTCTATCTTACAAGCTTACTTGGCGACTCCACTTTGGGTGTTTTCCCTTATCTTTTGATAGTTTCAAGAAAATTATCTGGTGACTCCACTAGTGATGAAACCAACTATGACTTCACAATGGGATCCGAGGAACTACAAACCTTTAGACATGAGTAAAATCCCGGGATATCCTAGACAAATGGCCCCCTGGTATAAAAGATGGCTCCCTAGATTCGCTGACATCGATGGAGAAAGACCCGATTATCACATGAGCAATTTTTGGGCTTTCTTTCAGCACTGCCCTACCAATGATGATACTGAAGACTGGGTAATGAAACTCTTCTCTGCCACTCTGCATGGAGAGGCTAGAAGATGGTATGATAATCTTCCAGCTGCCAGCATCACATCTATGGACCAATTTGAAGAAATATTTCTTGTGAGGTAGGGTTTGAAATTGGAAGATATCCAATCATTACTGAAAGGACTCGAATGCATAAAACAAGCAGAGGATGAGACCATCAGAATTTTCAGGGTTATGTTTCAGAGTTTGCTATACCAGATTCCTAAAATCCATCATCCTAAAGGAAAGTACCTCGTGTATCTCTATACAAATGGAATTCTAGGGCATTTAAGCTTCCTCCTAAATAAAAAGGGTCCAAAAAAACTTACAAAAGATCACAACATGGCCATTCAAATCAAGGTAAATCTCTCCTTGTCCAAAATCAATGACCCTACTGTGGACACTCTCAGCTTGATAAAACTAGTTTGCCTTGAAACCTTTACTGATGATCCCCAAGAAATAAGGGAACAGGTTTTTGACAAGCATAATGAAGATGTGATTAAGGAGCAAGAACCTAAGCAAGATGATGAAGTACCAACTTGTGCTCCTCCCTCTGATGAGGCCATCTGAGAGACCTTTTCTCTTGCACAACAAAAGGACGATGAGGTTAGTTTCTTTCCATTTCAGGATTCTGATAACACCTTGTCCCATGATTCAAAAAATGAAGGAGAAATGGAATCCCCGAAAGAAGTAGACCTTCCTTGTTGCACAATTGAAGATGAAGGGGTAGTTCCTGAGGATGAGACCATAATGCATGTTGAAAGAACCCAAGTCCTCAAAGCTCCTAGACGAGAAGAAGTAGTAAGTTTCCCTCCTCCCCTAGTTTTTTATGAAGATCTACTTTGTGATAGGGAAGATGAGGAGGAGATAAACAAGTCCTTGAATGCTTCAAATACTGCATGGTATGATACCGATAATGACATAGCTGATAACATTGATGAGTTCATACATGTTGGGAGACGTAGGTGGGATGCAGTTAGTTATGATATGGATCCCATCTATGACATAGAGAGTTGTCTCCAAGTGTTTCCTTTGCAATTATCACAACAAGTTACTCTTGACCAGTGACAACAAGGAGATGAGATTTTTACGGATGCTCCCCAAGCACTCAAGGTTGATCAAGTACCGTATTTGCCTTACGATTTCCGATCTTACCTTGAGGGATTTGATGAGTACTCCTTCGAGCACTTAGATTTATCCTATGAGGATGACTATCTACCACCACTGTGCTTAGGTCTTGCTAGGAGTAAGAGCATTGTTTTCCTAAAGAAGGATTCTCATGACCTTTTTCTCCAACCACCTCTTGATACCTTACCTTGTTGTATCATTAAGGGTGTGGTTGGGAGGTATATCTTTTGTGTTGAGTCTCCTCTGAAGCAAACCCTATAATCCACGGGTTGGTTGAAAACTACAAGTTCAATATTATCATCTCAGTGTTTCAAATTTCCCTTAGAAGTTTGCCAGTCATCTACTAGATCCTTGTCGATCCCTTCAGAGTGCGAGGATGTCCTAGGTATCCAGTTTGCAGACCTATTGAGTCATTGTTATGAACCTTGGATCTTTCATGACCCCTTCCTGAAGTGGATTGAGAACTTTCATCAGAGATTGGCGTGGCATGATTTTATCCCTCCCACCTGCCTCCATGACTTAGACTTTGTGGTTTCCAATGATGCGATATATATTCTAACCCATGTCATTTTTGTGCTTGACTTATCACTATTTTGGTTTATGATGAATCACAAAGGCAAGTATTGTGGGACGTTTCCGGATTGGCTTCACTGGTTGTTTGACTACACCCAACATCCAGCCAACAGGTAAGTACAAGTAAGTGGTTTGCCTTATATTCACATTTATGATTGCTTTATTTCAGTCTATATATTATATGTATGTTGGGGTGGCATTTCCACCCCAATTGGTCACTGATGTTTCTATCGAGATCAAGAAGGTAAACAGGTTATGCCAGAGATACTGAGGTTCTCATGCGCTCTACGGTGAGCACATGTCCCAAAGTTGGAGCCAAATGTTATCCCCCACATTTAGGGATAGCTAGGAGATCATGTCTCGAGGCCCACAGGTCCTAGACATGGAGTACCGAGAGCCGGATCGACTTTAGCATGGCCCTAGAGGGCCAATATTTTTTTCATTTTAGCGCATCAAACTTGTCAACAGTAGCAGCATCCATCACCATCGGATTGGTCTTCTATGAGAGATGGATCTTGCTCCATGAGGTAATGAGTTCGAGTATCATGGTATGTGTCACTATGAT
The DNA here is from genome assembly GCA_032191745.1 of Picea mariana. Lineage (NCBI taxonomy): Eukaryota > Viridiplantae > Streptophyta > Pinopsida > Pinales > Pinaceae > Picea > Picea mariana. The sequence continues at coordinate 225,530 of JASDQU010736055.1, forward strand.
CATCAAAACCTTTGAATATGTGCATATGTTTCCTTTTATTTCTAACAAATGCTTGTATCTTACACTTGCCCACTTGACCATGTCTGGGGGGAATTGACAGGATTCCCTAGTAAGCATGTGACCGTAGGTTTTGGTTTTTCACTGGGGAGGGTTTCTGAAAATCCATCATCCGCTCCCATCATGGCATGACCTTTTCATCTTGCTTCCCGCCCATATATCCCTTGCAATTGTCTGGGTAATGGGTTGACCTATTTATGGGATTGCACCTTACCTCATGGGAAGAAGAGGCTAAAGGCCCAGAAGGTAAAAGTAAGCTGGAAAAATATAAAATCCTAAGAACGAAACCTCTAGATGCTTTGCCCAGGGATCCCTGAGAAAGCAATAAGAGGCTTCTCAGCAAGAAACAAGAGGGACTCGTAAAAATAACAAAACAATACCTAGTCAGAGGATAGGGGGTCTCATCACGAGCCAACCTATTAGGTCCATGGGTTCTTAGCAGTATGACATTACCACCATCTAGTTGCCATGCCAGGGTAGTGACTCTTGGTTGCATGGTCAAGGGAAAGGGGGTCTCATCACGACCCAACCTTCTCATTTATGCAAAAGTACTTGTGGTTAACATTGCCACCACTGGTCACCATGCCAGGGCAGTGTCCCCTGATTATCTCTTGAACTAAAAAGCAATAAAGAATAAAAGGCAAGAATGGGCTTGGAAAAAATGCATCCAGGACAGGTACAACTCGCCTTCTACAAAGGCACCCACAGGTAACATTTTTTGCATCCTTGACCCTCATTGCACCCACCTTCTTGGAAATCCCCTGACCACATCACCCACTTACATGGCTTGGATGAGGTCTCTTCTGGGAACTTTCCTTTTCCAGTGGACACTAGCCCAATAGGACGCCTTGTCTTTTTCTCCAAACTTGTATTGTAGGCTTGTGTAATGTCTTTGAGCTTTTAACTAATGGATAAGGGATTTTATGCACATGTTTAATAATATTGATGATGAGATGTGATTGACATTGCTATGATCTCTGTGACTGATGATCCCATGGAGGGCATAGTTGTTGATGTGCAGGATCATGCCTGACTGACAAGTACCATTTTGGACCGGTATACATGGGGAGATGATCAGTTCGGACCTCCATGGGGCTGAAGATCCCATCAGATGGATGTTGAGACCCCATCAAGGGGCAGAGACGGGACAAAGATCGATCAGGGGCTTTTCATCAAAGAAGAGGAGGACGTTCCATCAGAGGCACCATGGCAGAGCTTGACCTAGGGGGATTGACACTTTTCTAGTGGGACATTGGCCTTAGAAGGCCTAGGATGTTGCCCATAATGACCATGATGTCATCCAGCCTTATGGACATCTTGGGTGGCCGACTGAGCAGTATTGGCACGTGTGGTAGGTCGGAGAAGCCCAAGAAGGGCTAACGTTTTGCTCCAGGATGCTCCATTTTCCCTAGAAGGGGATAACGTCTCCCTTAGAGGGGATTCACGTCTCTTTTCAGCTTGATTAGGGTTTTAATTTGACATTTTAATGTAAAAACATTATGATTTAGTTTTTTGGCCTTGTCAGCCTTTTTCATGACCTAAAATGTAAATTTAGGTCATGGTACTGTATAAATGAAGGATTTTTACCTTCATGTTTTCTTCATCTCACGCTCACTCATTAGTGAGGTCTGAAATTTGCGCCCTCTCTTGGGTTATTAGCTGAAATTGTGAGGCACACTTGTTGAAGGAAGACTTTCTTGGCATATTTTGGCATTTCTCTTGGTGGAAGGTGTTACAACTAGGGTTTGCTATGCTTTTCTTGGTGATATGTAAGTGATTTTATGCAAAACTTCTTGATTGAATGGTTGCATTTATTATTTCTTGCATATATTGTTATAAACTTGTTGAATAAACCCTAGGTGACAAGAACACATGGTAGGTCCTTGTCTCATGTCCCCATTAAGATATTTTTTAGCCATTGTTTGAAGAAGGAAAGAGCCTAGCCGTAGCTACACTATTATTCTCTCTTCATTTTGCTAGCCATTACTATTTACAAGCTGAGAAGAAGGAGACATGCCAAATCCTAGTCCTTCTACACTTTGGGCCGATTTTTCTAGGGTTTTGCTGGTAGATCCTTGCTATAGTAACACTTTGATTCTCAAACCCTCTTGTCTTTGTTTTATGCTATATCTTCAACTAGCTGCAATTGCCATTGAGTTAAGGAAGGAGGAGAGAGCACTGAGGCCTAGTTCTCCTACACCAAGGTGAGCCTCTCTCCCCTAGGGTTTTGACTTTGAGGCCTTGCCTTAGCAACACCTCAAAGCTTGTCCCTATAGTCCTTAGCCATTTTTACCTTTACCTCCTTTAGGTCCTGCGTCCTTCACAATTTGACTCCATTAACCCTAAGGCACCGATCTAAAGACCTCTTGCATTGAAATGAACCTGATCAAAACTACTCTCAATACATGAATGAAACCCTAACTACACTAACCCTAGCTTATGAACTAACCCTATTAACTAAGTGATGTTGTCATCTCTTGATATTAACACCTTTGTGCAGATAAACATTTTTCTTGATAAGCAATTGAATGGTGATTAAAGGCATTAATTGAATGAAGTATTGATTTGTTACATTGAATGCCACATTATTACAACATTTATTGAAGAAGTGATATAATTTTCATTGCTATTTTATAAACATTGACTTCATCAATATTTATTGTCAAACTGCTTATATGTTTATCAGATAGTCGTTGATTTATATGAAGTACTAACCCATTGAGCTAGCTTACATGTATCAGTTTGTTGTTGCTTTGTCTCAGGTAGGTGTATCTCTTTGGGGGTTTTACTTTATTATTGGCCTTTGGTCAAACTATCTGCTTGATGGTGACTTGTGAGGGGGAAATAAATACTTTATCCTGTAATCCTTTGCCTTCTCAAAACCCTAGGTCACCGGGGATGTCTCCTCTGGGCCTTACCACCCTAAATAGAAAGAACCATCCCATTGTGGTGACATTGGGTGGGATTGGTTCGTGTTATGCCAGTTTGACCTTCAAACCTAAAGCCTTTTATCCTTGCTACAAATTGTGCGATAACAGTTACTTTTAGTACTTACCAAAACATCATCTAAACTAATTTCTTGAGCCTTAGATGCCCTTTTTATTTGTTCTTCCTATCCTCCATAGTTTAGTTCCTTCATAAATCTCCCAACAAGCTTTTCACATTGATCTCTCAAATGAATGGCATGTCTGGAGCATGTACACTTCATTTGAATTGGTCAAAAGAATTTCTAGCTTTCAGGATCACACTTCTTCCCTGGCTTGTTAAAGGCTCTTCCCATTAGTCATTGATATTTATCAACATTTGATGCCTCGCCCTTAAAACTAAGCATTGAATACTTGACTAGTTATGACCAACAACACAATTAATATGCTTACAAGATTGTGCCAGACTTGGTACCAAACCCAACATTGTCACTTTTGCATCCTTATCGAATGTCCATATGTGCCCAAACATCCGCAACTGCAAGACAAGATGACTTAAGGTTCATAATAATTTGATTTATATCATCTGCAATCTTGTTGTGAGGCATATTGCTATGCCATATTTTATGGAGTCTTTCAAGCCATGGATAAATAATTTTTGTAGTTGACAGGTGGTGGAACAAGACATAGAAGATTTTGGTCTGGAGGAGGGCAATGCCTCTCTGTGTAAACATTTATCTCTCTGCTAAAATGGCTACGACGTCGTGGATCTTCACAGGGACTGTAATCGATAGACTCCAAGGGGTTGACTTACATTGTTTCCTCTCTCGACACCACCACTCTGAGAGTGTGCTCTTTGTGTTGGGGATCTCCATATCTGTCTCTCTCCCTGCTCAACACCAATGCTTGTCTTCCCGGTACAACTAAAGAATCTCCCAATGAAGTTAATACAAGGAGGAATAATATGAAGACTACCAAGAACATCAAGCCATTAATTCTGCAGAAATAACGCATCATAGAAGGCTGAAAGAAGCTTATGCACTTTGTTTGACAGACGTTTATCTTGGAAAGATGTTGGAAAGCACCTTTTATGGCATCTTTGAAACACACTTGACACCTGCGAATTTCCTTGACACTTTGTATGAATGTTGTCTATGCTCTGGTGTTTGAAAACAAACGGTTGCGCACATGTCTGATATTGCATTTTATTGTCCTAAATCTGCATGGTTTTGACACCTGGGTGATAAAGAACCTCTAGCTTACAATGGTTAGGCAATCTCCTAAAACATGTTTTTTTTTATATATATATATTTGAATATGGGCATAGTCCCACATGCAAGAGGATAAATCTGATTTTGTTTTTTATATGCACCAATACTCCTAACTCTATTCGATGTGTAGTGCATTACAAATGCCCCTCATGGGCTCCTCCATGTGCCTTGGTGCTTAGCACTAGGTCTTAGCTTGTGTGGTTTGTTGATTGTTGGATATGGTGGTGACTCATAGACTAAAGTCTTGATACTTTGTTGATAGGTAATAATTTAGGTATTAGATTAGTAGGACACTTTCAAGCACACACCACTTTTTGGCTAAAATGTTTAATAACGAAAAGAAATATGGAGAATTTGGAGGTTATGACAACACCACTTTTTTGCTAAAATGTTTAATAACAAAAATAAATATGGATAATTTGGAGGCTATGACAACACTTTTTAAATTTTGGCTAAAATGTTTAATAAAAAAAATAAATATGGAGAATTTGGAGGCTACGACAACACCACTTTTTTGCTAAAATTTTTAATAACAAAAATAAATATGGAGAATTTGGAGGCTATGACAACTGGAAAAAGACCTGAGGATTTAGCAAATCCAACACAAATCTGGTGAAGCACAAATCTAGTGAAGGGGATAAAATTTTGACGGTGCGCTTTTGAGCGCTAACCCTCACAACATTAGCAATAGACATCAATCACATAACTTATCTCTTTTTGGCTATCACTCTCATTTGAATGTGCATGCATACCCCAACCATATTTTGCTAAAATGTTTAATAACAAAAAGAAATATGGAGAATTTGGAGGCTATGAAAACACCACTTTTTTGCTAAAATGTTTAATAACAAAAATAAATATGGAGAATTTGGAGGCTATGACAACTGGAAAAAGACCTGAGGATTTAGAAAATCCAACACAAATCTGGTGAAGGGGCTAAAATCCAACACTAATCTGGTGAAGGGGCATGTCAAGGCAAGGCATGTCAATGCAAGGCATGTCAATGCAAGGCATGCCATTTCAAGGCAAAGTATGTCAATGCAAGGCAAGGTCTGTCAATCAGGTTAGGAAATTGAGGATTTAGGTGAGGTCGTTAGAGGATCCCCTAAGACTTTACAATGTTTTATAATTTAGTGAAAGATTCACCAATATTTTACAAGATTTTATAATTCAGTAAAAGATTTGTCAATATTTTACAAGATTATATAATTGACTAAAAGATTCGCCAAAAAATTATATATACATTTTATATTATTGATAAAATAACCTTCAATTTTTCCTATGTATCATGGGGATTCTCCCATTTACATATAAATTTGGGGGGGGGGGGGGGGT
>JASDQU010736055.1:231192-264152 GCA_032191745.1 Picea mariana
CCCCCGGTGTTGGGGTACATGCTCAACTACTACTTAGTGACATACTCATTTTTTTTTCCATTTTTCCTACTATTTAGGAGGATTGTTATTTATAGTATGTCTATTTATAGCAGATCTATTTTTAGCCCATAGATTCCTATATGTAATACCATAGGAAAATACCGTGGGTTCATAAACCACCATTAGGAAAATTCTTATTTTTTAGCTATCATGCCAATTCCTATTGTTTAGCCACCATTAGGAAAATTCCTATTTTTTATGAGATAATTCTTATTTCCTTAATTTTAGGAGATATTTCATATTTCATGGCTATAGAGTGCAATTTAGTAAGAATATTAGCCTCCTAGGGAAGTGCACATTACCCATCTAATACTTGGAGTTAACTCACTTCACTTATTCAGTGACTTTCCATAATTAGCAAATTCTCACTCAGTTAGGACTTTAGTTCCATTCTTGGAATCTAGTCTTATTCTAGGAGATATTTTTTATTATGGAATGCATGTTGACTTCATGTAGAGTTCTCACTAAGTTCGCACCTATATTTTTTACCTTTTCTTATTAGTAGTAATTTTTGAATTTAGTTAATTGTTGCTATTGGGAGAAGTTACTTTTTTTACTTGAGCATGCACATGGAAATCCCAACCTAGTGCGCATTACTCCTTGTGTGGAGAGTCTTATATATTCTACTCATTATCAAGGATTAATACATAGTGATTAGAGTTGGTTTCTTAGTCTCTTATGTGTGAAGATTGATTCTATTTTTATCTCTCCTCTTCCTCTCTCTCTTTTCCAATTAGCTAGTGTAGTATTTCGTTCTCACAATTAGGTCCTGGATTGTGGTTTAATCCTATTGTCAAGTTGTCCATTGACTTCAATTCATAAGTCGACCTTGACCTTGTCAATCCAAATATTGATTCTAACTTCATCTTCCACACCAGGCCTTCAAAAAAGTGTCTCTACTATCAAGGGTAGAATTTGTCTCAATATTGTACAACATAAATCCACCAATGCATATGCATCACAATCAAATACTAATAGATGAAAAAACAATAATCACTTCCCAATTCAGGCCTCCTTGGGGGTAATAATTTGCAATTCCCTTATCAATACTTGATTCCTAACATGTGTGGTCGTCACCCCTACTTCTATTAAAAATGTTATTTAGACTAGCATGTGCAATCATGCACCTCACACTCTCAATATACATATGATTCCTTCATTTTTATATTGTGTTTTACATATAATTTTAAGGAGTAGATTTCTACCTATCGATACCTTGTTGTTTGTAATATTCAACAAAATCTTCAACATTATAGTGGTCCATATTTCCATGTTTTCATTAGGAGATGTGGAAAATCCTACTCAAGCAGAATTCTACACCGAAGTGTGAACGAAAAATCTTTGTCTAAAATTTATTAATCAAAGCACTAGCTTATATATCTTTACATAAAGAAAACTAACTCAACAAATCTAGGAGAATCATGGTGCAAGTGTGTGCAGATATGAACTAACAATTAGAGATCAACTCTAGCTATGATCCGCAATTCATAGTGTATATGTAGTACAATAAATTGGTCCTAATCAAGTCACACTTTGTGCTTCCTTTAAATATTTGTGAGTTTCAATATAACCTAGATCTTTAATAAATAAATACCCAGTTCTATTCTAGAATAATTATGTTCTCCCCAAAATTGAATCAAAATAAATTAAGGTATATTTTTTCTCTTCCACCCAAAACAAAAGTGAGTTAGAATAGGTCAAAATGAATAAACAAAGTAGTACCATTGGAATGGAGGTTTCCCTTGTTCTATTCTCCCTAGAATCTATGTGATCTAAAATACCCAAAATTGATTTGATCAGAATGAATTGTCATTCCTACCATAGATCAATATTTTCAATCGCTTGCAAATAAGTAACCACTTCTTCTTTCATAGATCTGTTTTCTTTATGGACATTCCACTTTATATTCAAGCTCCCAAAAAATCTATAGGAGAAATAAAATCCCACTTAGACGCTTGATTTTCCCACTATATTTCTTGCTTGCTCAATATACAATGGATGGATTTCTTCTTCTCATTTTATGACATGGTATCATTTTCCAAATCTCAGAACCATTGTGTCTCATTGTAACAACAATAAAAATTCTTATCTTAGCAATTTTCTTTTATTTTCTCTAATTATTGTCAATGAAATCAATAATACATTGGATGCCTACAAGGAAAAGATAGCAATTCTAGAAGACCAATTGAAGCAATAGAGGAATCAAATGGAAGATGAATTAGGCAATAGACAAATGAAAAGGACCAACAACACAGAGTTGAACTAGAGATCCTAAAGAAGGGACATCTACAAGAAATTGAGAGGCTACAAGGAGAGTGCCAAGAGAAAATCATTATCTATGAGCAATAGAGACTAAAAATTATAGAACATGGAACCAAAGTGCAAATTGTCGAGGTTAAATTGAAAGAAAGTAACAAAGCCATAAATTCCATAGAAGTTGTGAAATAAGAAGCCTTGGTAGCAAATGAAGATTTGAGGAAAGATCTGAGGAAAATTTTCACTAAGTTGGAAGAAATCCAACCCTGTCATGGTGACTTGACAAATCTGTATGATCAGGTGGATGAACAATTAACTAAGAATAAGGATTCCCAGGATTCTTTTGATAAGGTTGTAGACTATTGAGAACTGTATACAAAGAATTATTCAAATATACCAAGGTTTGATCATAGGGAAAAGAGGAAAACCCAAGTTCTATTGGATACATCGAAGGCCTCTTGTGAGGATATTGAGGAAACTATTGGAATCACCACCATAACTTGTTTCAAGATATGGAACCCAACCAATAACATTTTATAACAATTTGACACACCAACAATGGATTTATTATACCAGGCAGTGCCCAACAAGCTACAAATTGCAGAAGTGGAATAGAGTAGAGACGATAACAAACAAGCCATTGAGAGGATCAACGAAAAAAATATGGAGGTTTTGAACAACTTTTTGAGAAAATCGATAGAGCTTGACACTATATTCGAAGCCTACATTTAGAGGATGTAAAAGGATTTGAGATGAGAAGTTGATGAGAAAATTTATGATGGAGAATGGAAGATTGAAAAGATGAATCTAGATCGAATCGAAGGAATCTCCAAATCCCATGATTTATGGTTTGCTTATTAGAAAGGGTTTAATTGCAGAAAAAGTTTTCATAGTTGTGATATAGGTTGTAAAAATATTTTTAAAAAATCCCCATTATTTTGTAACAAAAGGAAGGAATCTCAAAATGTAAGAAAATACAAAAAGGATAGAATAAAACAATTTTTAATTGTAACATGAGTAGTTACAGAAGCCTAAAAGTCTATCTAGTTCTATAAAAGAAAGTCATTTTGTAACAGAGAAGGGACTTTTGGCCGAGAAGCTATTGTAATATTATTATTGCATTGAATAAAGGGCATATTGACTATTTTTTAGGCCATGAATGGTATTCAATTGTGATATGAGATTATTCTTCATTTCTAATTGATGTTCATTAGTTATATGAATTCTTATGCACATAATTTTCTTCAATGTATGTTGTTTAATATAGCTAATGATTTCACCGTTTCTCTCGGATGTAGTGGCGATATATTGGGATTAGTAAATAATTATTTATATACTATCTATGTTTCATTGTTGTTTATATATATCATTGACACTATGAATTATTTCCAATGTTAAGCAATACAAGTTAATATTATATCTGACTCTTCTAGATTAGCTCCTGATCAAGATAGGTTAGATAAATAAATAAGTTAAGTAGCATAGGTTCTATTTTCATTAACTAGATTTAGATTTAGTATATTTATTAGAAGAAAATTTGATTTCCTTCTCTGCTATTAAAAATCTAAGTGGAAACCGAGCCCACATATCAGTCGAAGTCTATTGTCCCAAATAAGAGTGAGTTTAATTGGAACTCGCCATCGAACATTCCCTTGTACTGATTGACACAGACCATTTAGGATCATTAACTAAATTTACGCTAGGAGGGCCATAAAATCAAATGGCTAATAAATAATTGCTCAAACTTGATCAAATCCATTATACTTTGTGGATAAACCCCACTCAACATAGCCAACCTCGTTCTTCTCATGTTCAGAAAACCCTAGACCCAGAGCTGACTCCTGTTCCTATACCTGCTCAATTTTCAAGTCATCAGAGTACATACCAACTGCACCCATCAACATCAAGTTCTTATGGGTTATACACTTCCTAAATTGCTTAATTTCTCCAACATCCCCATACCCTAACCCAAGCATTTAGTAAAGAAATTGGTCGTGAACCTGTGGAATATCCTCTCCATGGAAGGCATAGATAAACTAAACTTGAAAGATGAACTGACCCCAGCTTTCAATCCAACACAATTATCCTAACAATTACAACCACTCATTACAACATGTTGATGTGAGGAATAGTGATGCTCCTTACAAAAACATCTTTTGAATCTATTTGGGCCAAGGGAGATAGGAGAGAATGTCACCCTAATTTATAGACCTTAAACTACAACCAAAATTCAAGAAATAGAATTATTGTATCTCAAATTTTCTTTTAGATTGTAAATTTTTGTATATTTTATCATAAATTATGACAACCAACAAATACAAAACAAGATACACTATTAACTAAGAAAAAATAACTTCAAAAAAAAGTGTTCAAATGAAGTAAAATGAGCAATAATATACATCTAAAATGAAAGTATTAAGTAAGCCTCAAAATAATAAAGTAAACAACAAAATCTTTATTCAATACCAATCTGAGTTACAAAGTAAAATGTCTCTTCATATCCCTACGAGGCCCAGGACCAGATAAATCCTTGGAAGCCCATGATGTAATGAGAATCATACAAGGGAAACTAGTGCCAAAATAAATAGATGAAAGATAAAAAAACTAGTCCGGATCACTTTAAGAAACATGTGTATCATAATCAAAGTCTACAAAATTTACACCAATTAGCAATGAATAAGTAAGAACTTCTAATAGTGCAAACATATTTCAAAGAAAAGTAAATGACCTTGAATAACACCATAGGTCAATGCTACTCGATCTGTCATTGTCACCTTTCGAGACACAACCCTACTGTCAATAAGACAATTTAATTCTCAAGAAACTCATAATGGAAATAAAATAATAAAATCACTCTCAGATCTTAGGCATACCTTCCCACCGAGATTACGTAGACTCTTCATAAACCTTATTGCACATTCATCCTTGTAAATCCACAATAAATAATCAACAAATATTACACAAAGCACCAATCAATAACAACATCATCATAAACATATTCAATTGTCAAAACACTTGTGTTTCCCCTTAATCAAAATACATGATATTTTAGTTTCAAAATAAATATCATATAATCATTTTTAGTCAAAGTCATGTCTCAAATATCCAAGAGTAAAAACTGTCATAACATATAATTAGAAAAGCTGAGGATATTTCTTCTTCAAAGAGATTTCTATCTCATTCCTTCCTTCAAGATTATTTAATTCAAAACAGCATATCACTTAAAGAAATTTCCCTTCTGCCAGAATAGGTTTTTACTTGTTCCTCCTTTGACTCAATAGAAGTGGATTGTGATGTATCAGTTCTAGGAATATTGATAGTTTTATTCCCTTTATCACCTAGGATTATGGGAATAGGTGTTTTGTTATCCTTTTAGGAGGAATGAGAAATATAATTATCTGAAACAATGATGGGTGCAGAGACAAGAGGTAAAGGGCACCCTTGAGACTAACAAACCAATGAGAAACACTAGAAGGGGGGTTTACATGATTATTTTTCCATCCATCATCCATGGGTTGAAGGGGAGACTCAAGGACATCCATAATATGGGGGTGAGGTTGAAAAGGTGCGTTAGGAGGAGAAAATGGTTGTGGTAAGGCTAGTTTCCCACCCAGGTTCAGTGGACCAGTCTGAACAAGGTGGTTAAACTATTCTAAATCAACATATAAATTAATAGAAAACTTTATCTTCTTGTTTCTCTCATCTTGCCAGAACATGTTGGGTCTTTTGCCTCTTCCTCCCCTATTTCCTTTGTTATTTTCCCTGCTTCCCCTACTGAAGAAACTCATCTATTGTCAATTCATATAGTCAATAAAAATCTTAAAGTAAAATAAACATGTAGTAAACAAACATACTTTGCAAAAAAAAATGAATATAATTTAACAAGACTCTGACTATAGCATAGTGAACCAAGCATGAAAAATGGAAATGAAAAAAGGTAATATGTAGGATGAGGTAAGAAAAACCTATACGTACTCATACTTCAACCTTATTTTCTTTTTAAAATAAATTCTTTCAAAAACCTTTTCATATTCCAAAATACTTCAATATTTTCCAATAAAAAAGGAACCAAATGAATTAGGAACGAAAAATGATAATTATGAATTATTTAAATGATTCTCTGTCATATTATGCAACCACTCTATGCATTCATATTATTGATAAATTCTAGGCCATTTTTACTTTCATGAAATAGATAAATATCAAGCATGTTCATGGAAATTATATATGGAAAATGGAAAAATGGATAGGTTGCATTATATGCATTAAAAACTCATTTTGAACTTCAACTCTTCCACCATTGTCACTGTATATTCATTTTTATTTATTTGTGGGCAATTTTAAATGATAACCAAAATATATATGAATATCAAGCTGTAGCTAGAAATCATGCGAAACGGCCTGGGTTTAGCACATCTAGTGAACATATAACTCCAATATAAACCTCATATCATCCTTGGGAAGTAATGTTGGGTAAATACCAATACATTCATTTTTTGTTCATTGATGGCTACAATTGTCAAGTTCACTTATCAATATCGATTGACCCAAACCCAAGATGAATATAGTAAAAAATAATTCTTATGGCGAGTTTTAAACTTGAAAACCCTTTACAATCGACTATATAACCATACTAAGACAAAGTATCTGAATTTCATAGGATACTCATATGAAAAATGAGAATATGAAAACAAGGAATGGAATCTTTCGAATATAAGCTTCAACATCACATTAAATCCCATGATTATATTGATTTCTTTCAACATGTGGGAGGGATTATAATCTTAAGAAGGAGGATGGGGGTTGTTGTTGTTGTTGTTGTGGAAGACGGTCTTGAAGTGAGTGCTAAAAAAAAATCATGCATTCACACAAAATAAAAATTCACTTCTCGAAAACAACATGGGTTAGATCTCGATTAACGTACCTGGAAAATGCAAGTTTTTCCTATGTTTATGATTTGCTAAGATTGAATAGAGCACACGACAAAGAGCATAAACAGAAAAGAAAACACTTAGTGCTATATTTTTGATTTTCTAATATCGCATAGAGATTGGAACAAAGGATATACACACACCAGAAGGAGTAACAACCCAGAAACGAAAAAAAAAAATTGATATATAAAACCGAAATATTATCTCTATAAAATTTTTAAAAGGGTGTATTCAGACTTTATACCTCCATATCTGACTGAAATGGTTGTATCTAGGGAAAACATAAACCTCTTCAAGTGAAATCAAAAGCAGTCCTAAATGAAATGAGCGCTCTGAACCAAATGGGACAATCCTTTCGGCACATAAATGTACGGAAACAATAGAAACCAAAGATGTGACAACAATAGTTTCTCACCATCTATCATCAACAAAAGAACTTCCACTCTTTAAATAAAGATCATGGACCAATCGGGTGTTAAGCCATGAATCAATATAGTCGTTAAGATCAAGGAGAATATGAGGCTTCAGATCACTCTATGTCAGGAACATATTGTGACCGTTGGATTACAAATGCATACTAATGCATATTGAAGAAACACACTAATAAACACACTTTAACCTAACAACACATTAGACCAAGTTAATATTAACTAACTCCTAAGTGTCTAAATATCTTATCCAAATTTTAGGGGGTATATGGTCTAAATTCTGATGCAAAAGTCATAAAGCTATAAAGATAATAGATTGTCCATGTGGATCAACAAGATGCCCACCTCTTCATTAATTAATTGGGCTAACAGGTTGTCCATATGGTTCAAAGAGAGTTCCACCTCTCCATTATTGTATTGGGTTTTATTTTCCACTACTTAATTAGCTGGGTAGTGAGATCCATTATTATCATAATAGAGACTTATTTAATGAGTTATTTCCATTATTGTATTGGGTTTTATTTTCCACTACTTAGTTAGTTGGGTAGTTAGATCTATTATATTAATAATAGAGACTCATTTAATGAGCTCTTTTTTATTTTGTCCAATGGACCATTTTGTAATGCTATATAAAGACCTAACAAGCCTTCTCATAATATCAAGTTATTCATTTTGGATTTTCTCATATTTTCTGTTGTTCATTCTAAGATTAATTGGCTCTGAATGATTTACTAGTAATTAGTTTTAGAGGTGAGACTTCTCTTTGAGCCTCACCTCTCGAGTACTTCATTTATATGTTTTTGTCCATGCTTATTTTCATGCAATATTGACACTTCTAAGATCCTCCTCTCTCGGCATTCAAGCCATCCAGATCTTAGCTCCGGAGATCTGGATCAGTGGTATCAAAGCGATGTCCGTTCTCCATCGGAACAAGGGTTTGAAGCATGCTATGGGTTCAAACATTTGCAACAATCACCAACCTCCTATTGGTACTATCAGAATCCATTTGCCATGCCATACACTGTAAGCATCACAGTTGGTCCACATGCATTACATGACCTTTTGTTTTACCCTCATATCTTCGTTCACCATTACAAGGAGAATCATACATGGATTCACTACATCCATACATGGATCCAATACATCCATTGTTCTGCAATATTTTCAATAAATTTTCAAGGTGTCCATGCTTCCTACGGGGGTTCCAGAACCTCTACAACAACCCATGTTGCTCTACAAACCCTTGGCATCCTTTGTGACCCTATACACTCATACAACTTCATAGAGGTGTTGTGAATTCTACACAATATTTCAGACGCTCTAGCACATCTCATTAGAAATATCTCTTCAATATCTAAAATGGGTATTTTACGGAATCTCATTTGGCTTCCTGGTTTGAGAGATATCATCGATTGAATCTCAACATGTATTTGACCCAGGGAGGCCATGTGTACCACCATATTCAATGGTACGTTTACCTCTACTCAGGTAACTACAGAAGAAGTTCCACATATGGATGAAAATATCTTTTCAATATCTCAAATGGGTATTTCTCAGAATCTCATTTGACTTCCTGGTTTGAGAGATATCATCAATTGAATCTAAGGATGTATTTGACCCAAGGAAGTCACATGTACCACCATGTTCAAAGGTATTTTTCTCCTTGCTCAGAAAACAAAAAAAGGTGTTCCACATACGACTGGAAATATATCTTCAAAATCTCAAATGGGTATTTTGCGTAATTTCATTTCATTGTCTTGTTTACGAGATATATTTGTTTGAAGCAACACATGTATGTAACCCATGTGGTCATGCGCCCTTCAAATTTGGCTTGGTTTTTCTCACTCCATAGGTCACCTCAGAACAAGTTTCATATATGGATGGAAATATATCTTCAGTAGCTCAAATGGGTCTTCGACGAAATTGGATTTCATCACCTGTAGCAGAAGTTATGAATATATTGGCAGAAGGATGTTCACAGCTCCAAAGTCACAAATTTTCCATATTATTTTTTAAAATTTTGGGATTTTATTAAAATTTATTTATTTTTCCACATGTACAATGTCATTGTCAACTAGGTTATGGGTCAACCATAAACCCATGGTTATGGCTCAACCACACAAAACCTTTCTCTTCATTGGGTATTTTCACATTGTAATCATAATGGTACGTTAATGGGGTTTCTCTTCTTAGCATGGGTGAAATGATGGGGACCATAATTTTCTAAGGGGGGAGGAATGATCCAAATTTTAGGGGGTATATGGTCTAAATTCGGATGCAAAAGTCATAAAGCTATAAATCTAATAGATTGTTCATGTGGATCAAGATGTCAACCTTCTCATTAATTAATTGGGCTAATAGGTTGTCCATATGGGTCAAAGAGAGTCCCACCTCTCCATTATTGTATTGGGTTTTATTTTCCACTACTTAGTTAGCTGGGTAGTTAGATCTATTATTATTATAATAGAGACTCATTTAGTGAGCTATTTCAATTATTGTATTGGGTTTTATTTTCCACCACTTACTTAGTTGGGTAGTTAGATCTATTATACTAATAATAGAGACTCATTTAATGAGTTTTTTTTTACTTTGTCCAATGGACCATTTTATAATGCTATATAAAGGCCTAGTGTTGGGGCTCAGAAATGTCCTATTTTCATCTACCTTTCCCTTCATCATTCTTCACATTTCATCGCCCCATTAACCTTTCACGATATCATTTCCATAAATATGCTTGGGCTTCACCTTATTGTTCTCCACTTTATTCATTTTAGTATTAAAAGGGAATTTGTGATTAAATGTTAGAAAATTGACATGTTTTCATATATATCTCAAATATGTGTGAGCTTTGTAATGTGTAGGAATATGTGTAGATTAATTCAAAGGAATTATCGAATACTTACTCCACCATTTCAATATTTGAGGAGATAATTCAAGCCCATTCCAAGGATTGTAAGTAGAGAATTAGAGTAGTCATTAATGGTAGTCATTAGGATTCGAAAGAGAAAGGGATTCTTAGCTTTGATTCATGGTTTTGGTTTTCATGCTTTTACTATTTTGTTATGAAGATTGATTTGGTTATTATAATAGAAGATTGTTTCATTGGCCTGAGCTCACATATGTTGTGTTATTTAACTCTTCACATGTTGTACTTGCTTTTCCTTCATGTATTTCTCCATTTCTAGATTAATTCCTTCACGCAATTTCTCATCTCTTGATTAATTTCATTTATGCAACTAGATTAATTCAATTCCAAGTCATGTGTTAGATTGATGATTTTATTTTAGTCATGTGTTAGATTAATGATTCAATTTCAGTTGTAGCTTAAACATTAGATTAGATTAGTCCTGCTTCAATCTTGCAAATAATTTGCGTGTGCTTCGTCAGTTTACGAACCCCGGGTTGACAAATTAGATAGTTGGGTAAATACTACAATGCAATTAATTCAACATAGTTCAGCCTAATGTAATGACTGTTGTTCCCTTTGTTCTGATTGTTGTTCCTTTTGCAGGTCATGATGTTCCTTTGAATAGAACAACTGTCGTTGCCTTTACGATTGTTGTTCATTTACATGTGTTGCATCTTTAGAGGCCGGGTATTGAAAACGGAAGGTAAGAACCTACGTAGGCGACAAGTAAAACAGTTGTGCCAGCGCCTACCTTTGGATGATGCATAGAGGTTGTTTTTAGGACATCTTATAGAGCCCAACACCTAGCAAACCTTCTCATAATATCAAGTTACTCATTTTGTCTTCTCTCATATTTTCTATTGTTCATTGTGAGATTAATTAGCTCTGAGTGATTTACTAGTAATTAGTTTTAGAGGTGAGGCTTCTCTTTGAGTCTCACCTCTTGAGTACTTCATTTACATGTTTTTGTCCATGATTATTTTCATGCAATATTGTCACATCTAATCTCCTCCTCTCTCGACATTCAAGCCATCCATATCTCAACCCCTGAGATCCAGATCAATATCTTAACATTCCTCTTGGGTGGCCAACATTTTTGTAGTTCGAAAAAAGAACGATGCTATTTGATTGTATGTCGACTTTAAAAACCTTAATCAACTTTCCCTCTAATACAATTATCCTCTTCCTAATATGGAAAATAGTTGTGAAGAGTTATTGGGGATGGAATGCTATCTATGTTGGATGGTTTCTTGGGATATAACCAAGTTTTGATTAAAAAGGAATAACAACTTAAGACAACTTTTACCACCCCATGGGGAACCTACAAGTACTTGAGAATGCCCTTTGGTCTTTTAAATGATGGGTCAACCTTTCAAAGGGAAATGGACTTTGCTTTCAGGGACTTGGTTGGAAATATAATCGAGATTTACCATGATAAATTCACTGTTGTGTTCAAGGAAAGAAATGCACATGTCCAACGTCTAAGGAAAGTGTTTGAGCAATGTCGAAAGTATGGAATCTCACCCAATCCTAAGAATTCAACATTTGGTCTAAACTGAGGCAAATTGTTGGGTCACATTGTTTCTAAAGATGGTATCTATATTAATCTAGCAAGATTTAAATCCACAAGAAAAATCCCTTTCCCATATAAAAAAAGTCTTTACAATCATTCTTCGATGAGATTAACTTTATAAAAAAATTCATTCCAAATTTTGTTGAAATTCTTAAACCAATGAATGCTTTGTTGAAGAAAGATGTTTTATTCAAATGGGATGATTATAATAATAAATCTTTCAAATACATTAAAGAATCCATCACAACGACATTGATACTTGTTAGCCCTGATTATTCTCGAGACTATATCATTTTCTCATTTGCATTTGAAGATATTATTGTTGGCGTGTTTTTGCAAAAGAACAAGGATAATAATGAGTGACCTACAACTTTCATGAGTAATAACCTTAGGGATGATAAATTAAAGTACACCATTACTAAGAAACAAGATTATGCCTTGGTGCAATCATTGAAATATTTTAGGAGTTATGTTGAGTACAACAACATTATACCCTATGTCCCATACCTAGTTGTTAAAGAGATGTTGACACAATAAGATTGCCTTGGAACTAGGGGGAAGTGGGTATCAAAGATTCAAGAGTATGACCTTGATATTAAACCAACAAAAATCATAAAAGGGCAAGGTTTAGCTAAGATTTTGACTGAAGGAAATGACAAAGTATTGCAGTTAGGTGAAAATAATCAAAGAATGTTGTCTTGAGTGAATTACATAAAGAATTTATCATGTCTAAATGACTTGTTTGATCATAAAATAAGAGCTTTGAGATTGAAAGGCATGCGATTTTGTTTGGACCAAGATAGACTTGGTTGGAGAAACCTAGATGGAATAATCCTTAGATGTGTCAATAAGGAAGGGCCAACGAGTTAGTTGAGAAATTTCAATCAAGATATTGTGGGGGGCACTTTGCATCCAGTACTACTGCACATAAAATCTTGAGGACAAGTTATTATTGGCTTACAATGTTCACTGAAACTTATTTTTATGTTAGGTCCCTTCAACCATGCCAATGTTTCTTAGAGAAACCGTGTTTGACCGCTTTACCTTTGAAACTAGTTCTAGTTGAAGCACCTTTTCAACAGTGGGCTTTGAACTTTATCAATGAGTTTAAAGAAAAATCTAGTAATGGATACTGATGGGTCCTAGCTGCTACAAATTATTTCACTAGGTGGGTAAATTCCATACCAACGAAGAAGGCAATTGAAGAAGTTGTAATGAGTTTCCTTGAAGATCAAATAATCACAAGATTTGGATCCCCAACCAAAATCACTACTGATAATGCAAAGGACTTTAGTTCTTTGGCTTTACAAATTTTGCTTCAAATATGGAATTGTGTTGCCTCATTCTTCTAATTATTACCCACAAAATAATGGATTTAAATCTAGTAATAAGAATGTCATGAATATCATTAAAAAGACTATGAATGAAAATAAAAAGAATTTGGATAACAAGATAAAAAAAATGCACTATGGATAGATCGTATCACAACTGAGACTTCCATTGGGAAAATCCCTTTTGAATTAGTGTATTGAATGGAAGAAAAATTTCCTATTAACCTCCAGGTTCCTATATTTCTTCTTATGCAACATTTCACAACAGATTAAAAGGCCTTACAAGGAAGAACAATCAACTTGTAGAGGTGGATGAGTTTAGATGAAATGATTTTGATCAAATGGTGAGAAAACAAGATAAAATCAAAAGAACATTTGATCATAAAGCAAGACAAAGACATTTTGAAGAGGGAGATCTTGAACTCATGTAGAATAAAAGGAAAAATCAGGTATGCATAAAAAGTTTGATGGTGTTGTTATCCTCCATTTCTAGGGATAAATAAGAAGATGATGTCTCGAGGCCCTCAATTTGTAGACATGGGGTACCGAGAGGCAGATGAGTAGGCAAGGGCCCCAACCATACCACACATTACCATCTAATCGATGGAAGTAGCATCCACCACACCCAGCTTGGCCCATAGAGGACAAAAAGGCTTTCTTCATGAGGTATCAAGTCTGGTATTGTGGTAATTATCATTTTAATATTTGAAGAATTTGAACATGTTCCAAAGGATCCTTTCTTGATTTTGAAAACATTTGCTTGGAAACTACGTTTTTTCCCTATTTTACCCTGGTGAGTCTCATGGTTTCCTAGTAAGTGGCCATCCTTAGGGAAAGGGTTGCTACCGTGGGGTCTCCTTGAAGGGTCATCGTATCATTCTCGCTCATACTTTCCACTTTCTATCACTCATTCCCCTTCATTTCCCCATCTTTTAGGTTTTTGGGCTTATTGACCCAAGAAGGGCATGTACCTCATTTCATGGGAAGAAGGGGCCATTAGGCTGAGAAGTGCCCTAGCAAAAACAACACGCGGTAAAAATTTCACCCTGGGACCCCAAGAGAAATGAAATGCTTCTCAAAAAAGAAAGGGACCCATAAAATAAATAAATAAATAATTAATAACACTTTCCAAGGTAGAGCATTTTTGGGCTATGCATTTCCTTTTTAGTGCCCCTTATTGTCTTCAACTTGGAAAGGCATGTGAACCAAGGTAAAGCATATGTGGGCTATGCACTTCCTTTTTAGTGCCCCTTATTCTCTTCAATTTGGTGATGTAAATGTGTTGAACCTGCATAGAATAGATCTAGCTAAAAAATACTACACACATTTGCAGAGAGAATTTGAGAAAGAAGAAGGAGAGAAAGAATGGAAGAATTCTCATTAACCATATTCCACACTCAAAGAGTGAATAAATTACAATAGATATAGGATACATGAGTAACTAATGAGCCATAGTGGTGGTCTAGAGTGATTTGGGCACACACCAACAATTGCGGGAGTAAATTGCCACCTAGTCTAGTCTCTCAGGTAGTTACGAGAGTGAACTGCCACATAGTTTGAGTTAACTAGCTTATCAGTCTTCAATTAACTGATTGAAACATAGTGAAGTGAGGAGGAGATCAGGGAATCATGAGTAATGCTCTAGTCCAATAATGATCCCAAGGACAATGTGCATTAGCTGGTGATGATCCCAATGTTGCATGGTGATAATCCCAATGTAGCATCTAGACTCCACTCAATTGATCAAACTGAAGAGCATATTCTGCTAGAGGAATATTCTTCCTAAAATATAGGAGACTGAATAATGACTAATAAAAAAAAAAAACCTTAGGAAAAATAAATCCTAGGTGTGTGTGAAGTAACTCCAACACCACCCCTGAATACCACTATGGTGAAAATAAAGAATGGGTCCTGACAACGAGGCCATGTTGGGTACCCAAATACAAAACATACACTAAACTACACGAGGAAAGAGGGAAAACCTCATGGGAAAACCCCCCCTCAAATTACAATGCATAAAAAAAATGAGAAGGAACAAAAAAACAGTTGTTAAGCAACCCTCTCCTTCACTCCAAGAAGACCTCGCAAGTGTGCAAGTTTGTGCTCATTGAAGATTTTGTTGAAGATGTAGATGTTTGCATGGATCTGATGAAGTAGATGCACCATTGAGATGTCCATAGATATCCACTTTCTCTTCTTGTAATGATAAAGATCCAAATAAAGTTTGGATGAAACTTTGAAAATCGTGCGACTGTTTCCGGAAAAATGTTGAAATTTTATTGATTTTAAAATGATCATAACTTCACTTCCTGAACTCCGTTTTGGACGATTTGTTTTTTGAAACTGGATATTTTCCCGAGAGGAATTCAAATATCTAATTTGTTTCTGCAAATTTTTCTCAGAAAATATCATAATTGAGTCTGATGTGCGCGGCTCCATTTTTGTTTCCTGACATGCATGCATTGTGCATGGAAAAGTGTCTACATGTGACCCCTGAGATGCATGCCATATATCTTCCACACGAAATTCAGAAAAAAAAAATCTGAAATGGAGTAGACATCATCTTCAATTAATGGAATACAAATTTGTGCGAATACTTTTGTTGAAGACTCTTCAGAATAAAATGTTTGATCTTCTGATGGCTTCTCTTCTGACTCTATCTGTTCAACCTCCTGCATGAAATCTTCACAATCTTATTTATTCCCAAATAGAACCTCCAATCTGGTCCATAATTCATTTGGAGTTGATTCTTGTGAGTCATCATCTACTTGATGGAGAATTTCAGGAGAAATAAAATAGAGGATACATCCTATGGCCATATCTTGTCTATTGAGAAAATTGTTTTTCTCATCGGCAAAATCAGGCTCTACTTCCATTGCCATAGTTATTTGGTACAAGCCTCTACATCTAAGCAGAAGCAAAATTTTTGGCTTCCACTCCAAATAGTTATGAGGCGTGAGAAGTATTGCTGGTGAATAATCCATCTTTTGTACCTGCAAAAAATTTGGTGTAGATTTGATTAGTAGTATGTTGGCTCTGATACAATGTAAATGTGTTGAACCTACACATAATAGATCTATCTAGAAAATACTACACACATTTGCAGAGAGAATTTGAGAAAGAAGAAGGAGAGAAGGAATGGAAGAATTATCATTAACCGTATTCCACACTCAAAGAGTGAATAATTTACAATAGATATATGATACATGAGTAACTAATGAGCCATAGTGGTGATCTAGAGTGATCTGGACACACACCAATAGTTACGGAAGTAAACTTCCACCTAGTCTAGTCTCTCAGGCAGTTACAGGAGTGAATTGTCACATAGTCTGAGTTAACTAGTCTATCAGTCTTCAGTTAACTGACTGAAACAGAGTGAAGTGAGGAGTAGATCAGGGAATCATGAGTAATGCTCTAGTCCGATGATGATCCCAAGGACAATGTGCATTAGTTGGTGATGATCCCAATGTTGCATGGTGATAATCCCAATGTAGCATCTAGACTCCACTCAACTGATCAAACTGAAGTGAAAACTGAAGAGAATATTCTCCTAGAGGAATATTCTTCCTAAAATATAGGATATTGAATAATGACTAATAAAAAAGGAAAAACCTTAGGAAAAATAAATCCTAGGTGTGTGTTAAGTAACTCCAACGGGTGACACATGAAAAATAAATGGCTAATAAAGGGCTTGGAAAAATATCCTTTAAAAACAAAAAGAGGAAAAAGATGTAGTTAGCCATCAACAAAGGCTCCCATAAATAAGACAATACAAGCCCTTGTATGTCATGAAACCCCATACCTATAAGTCTAACCCCATCCACCTGACATTCACTACATGACCTAGAAAGGATCCTCCCTGGGAACGTCCCCTACTTGAAGAATTGATTCACCCAATAGAGCATTATGACACCCCTCCCATATCTAAATTTGGAAAATTGTATAAAGTCTTTGAGCATTAGTTTGTTTTGAAAAAGGGGGATTTTATGCACATGTTTGAGTGGTTATTTTATTAGATATCGATTACTTAACATGATATTGTGACTTTTGGACCCTTAGAGGGCGTACTTTTTTGTTTTTGCGGGGATTTCATAGGTGAAAGTTTGAACATCGAGGCATAAGGTTCCTTGGACCTTCATTTGGGGCATGAATACCATATGTTGGATGATGCACCCCCTCTCCTTGGGACAGCCTGAATGAGGGACGTTACCCTGGGAGGAATTTGATTATCCATTAGAGGTAACTCACTAGCCTTCTCAACCCCAACGTTTTCCTTTAGAGGCCATACTCTTCTCTTGGGGCATGATATCATCACTTGGAAGGCTAAGGTTTGATGGTGCAAGGTGCTTTGATGATGGTGTGACTTGGATGGATGAAGAGAGACACACTTGGCATGTACATGACACTTGTTGGTAGGATATATTGCCTTTGGAGGCCCAATGTTTTCACCCTAGGCCAAAATGTCTCTCCTAGTGTCCCTACATCACCCTTTAGGGCATGATGTCACCCCTAAAGGGAGATTTTCTTTTTGTATTTTTGAATTTTAAAGTTGTAAAGGAAAAAAGAGGAGGTCAGCCTCCCTAATTTGATGTTGACTTTTTGAATTGTGGACAAATGGGTTTTAGGTGACCTCCTATAAAAAGAGGTCACCCTATTGTCATTTTGGATCATAACTCACTTGAGAATTACATATTGTTGGCTGAAATTTTTTCCCTACTTGGGAAAATTGCATATCTCTCTCTCTCTTATGTTTTGTGGATGCTACTACTTGTCTATTGGAGGAATAAGCTTGGAATTATCTCTTGGATTATTTGTTCTTGCTCTTGTGATGGAATATTCCTGATAAAGAAGGGTTTATCTTGTTAATTCTTGGACTAAGTAAGGAATTTATGCTTTGTGGTGTTTCTTTCTTGGTTGTAAGGTTAATTTTGTTAAGCTCTTGGAGGAGTATAAAGGCACACACCCTCCACTAAGATTTATTACTATTTTCTTGGATAAGTTATTTTGAAAAGGTTGTTAGGAGGAGTAAACAGACTTACACCCTTGCTAGGTTTTGTTTGCTCTAGGAAGTAGAAAGGCTTACACCCCTAGAGAACTAACCAACCCTATATCTTACACAAGAGACTCCATTAACCCAATTGATAAGGCACTAATCTACTTACAATGGAGATATAAAATCATTGCATTGGTATACATGAAAAGTTGATATTTTTCAATTGTCTAAGTTGGAATTTATTCCTCATGCTTAAGGCTTTCTTGTGCCCTTGAGACGTCTTGATTTGCCAATTAATTCTTGTTTTTGTTATAAATTAATGTTACATCCATTACGGATGCAAAAAACTCATCTAAATATCTTTATTTACTCACTATTCTACTACTAAAACTTATTTGTAATCCTTGGTGATTATTCTACTAGTTATTGGCTAATTCTTGGGTGGTTTACTTGCTTATTTTTGTGGTTAGAATATATTGTTGTAGCAATTGTTTTCTACAACCACTTGGTTGTTACAATACTTGTTGATAACATCATATAAAAACCCTCTAACGTCATCAAAATCTTGTTACAATCATTGCAAGTTTCTCTACTCATTGTTAGCTTTATTTTCAAGTATCTTGTACATGATTTTGATTGATAATTTGCAGTTGTCATTAATTGCTCATTGTTTCGCAAGTGCATGACCCTTGGAATCCATTTACCCTTTCACAAGACTCTTTTTCAAGCCTTTCTTCATTTCCAAGCTTGACCTATAGGGGAGTCACTCATCATCATATCACTATCCATCTCAATCCCCCTAGGGTTACCGAGATTCCCCCCTTGTGGTGATTTTATTATCACTAAAGAAAGGGGGGTGTCTATCTAAGGTGATAGTGGGTAGGTACTCCCATAGTTGTCACACTTCAGTGGATTGGGTTGGGCTTTTCCCAAGCTACATATTGTGCGATAACATTTTGGCGTCATTGTCGGGGATGATTTTGAATCATGTTTCGAGGTTTAGAGACACTTTGGCAAGTTTTGATCCCAAAGCCTTTACCCATATATTTCCTGGCGACTCCATTTGAGGGAAGTTCCCTTTCCATTCTTAATGAGCCGTTCATAAATCTCATATGGCGACTACACCGTCCCTTCCCCCAGAAAGATTTAAGCCTTTTAAGGTTTACCGAAGAAGGCATCCTCATAACTCCCCCATTATCAAAACCTTGTTCCAAGGTTGACTTCCCCTCAACACATTGGCTCACACTTGGTCTAAAAAACTTTTCAAACCATTGAACTTGGTCTCCATAGCTGGGTACCCCAATACTATGCCCAAAGAGACTCATAAATGGTTGCCAAATTTCATTGGAAACAATGTGGTCATGCCAAAAGACCACCTATATGCATTACGTGTGGCCTTGTTGAATGAAGGTGTGGAACATGAAGACGTTGTGATGGGGCTATTAGCCATGTATCTTGATGAATATGCCCAGATATGGTTAAAGGGACTCCTTGATAATCATTTGGCATCTTATGACGACTTCGCTAAATTACTTACAACTTACAATTACAAAGTCAATGAAGAAAGGCAGTGGAATGTTATTAGCACAGTTCAATCAAATCAAGAAGAAGGAAAATGAAACAATGAAAGAGTTTGACACTAGATTTGATAAATGGTATGATATGATCTTGGTCATGCTATGCCCACCATCAACAGTCGTTTGTGTCCTCTACATGAATGCCTTTGAAGCACAATTCAGTTTTATCCTCAAGGATAAAGGGTCAAACATTCTCGCAAAGGCCAAAGAAAATAGAGCATAGCGAGGAAAATCTCATCAGCTCAAATATTGTGCCCTTTYAGTTTCCTCGTGCCAAGGTGGAAGTTAAACAAAGACTACAACAAGCACTGCACTAGACCCAATCACTCTCCTAGTTCAAAAGTTTGATCAGATGAATACTCAATTTGTTCAAAGTCAGAATCAGATTATGAACAAGTTAACAACATTGGAGAGAAAACAGTCCACTCCGAGATCTCAAGTTTTCAAACAACCAACCACGGGTTGGAAGACGTGGCCTCAACACGAGACAAAATCTCTCGACACATTGAATCCAATTGGAAAGCTCAACACAAAATATTTCTCGTGGTGCTTGCCTTGCAATGAAGCACATTCAGAAGATAATTGTCCAAGGTGAACAGAGGGGGAGGGTTCAAGTTCCGCAAACCAGATGAACTTCATTGATGCAATATTCTCTCCAAGACGATGAGTGTGTACATATTACACCAGATCAACTTGAGGAGGTTAGGAAAAGGGGTGCGAGGAAAGGGCGGCTCAGAGCACTAAATCAACTAGATGAGAATACCATGAATGAGTTAAGGAATATATAATTTTTTACATATCCAATAAAAAATAGAGCTCCAGTTATTCCACCACAACCAAAAGAGGATCCACCTCATCCAGTAAAAGAAGTGCCTCCACCTCCTCCAACACCGATGCACAACTTTCTCCCAAAACCCATGCCAACCAATGAATAAATCCAATTGAATATAGATGTGCCTTCCATGATTGGGAAGATGAATATGTCAGAGCCTGTAGTAGAGATGTGCAAGATCCCATCTATAAGAAGAGAAGTTTTGAAGGCATTGAAGGTACCAGATGAGGTAAAAGATCCTCATGTAATTATGAACACCATGTATCATGGACAATAAAGGGAAGATAACCCTCTTTTATATCTTTCTTTAGGTGTGAATGGTCTCCAATTGAATAATCGTATGTTTTATTCTGGGGCCTCAAAAAATGTGATGTATTTGAAGGTCATGAAACAACTTGGTTTGAAGACAACCCTCCCATATGGAAATGTGTGCAACATTGATTCAAATAAAGTGAAAGTGTATGGCCTCATAGAAGAAGTGGAGGTTTATTTACATGATTTCCCTTGTATCAGCCTCGCTATGAACATAGTGGTGATTGATGTTCCGGACTCTTTGGGCATGCTTTTATCAAGAAGTTAGGCTGCAACCCTTGGCAGTTTTCTCAGCATGGATCTCACTTACGTGCATATTCCCATGGGGGATGGTACTTTCAAAATTCTATATAGCCGACAGGTAGTCAAGAAGCATGTGAGGGATATAAACCACCCTGGTTATTACAATGATTGTGAGATTGATGTGCCTCGATAGATCATTGAATATTACCCTCAGGGATTGCCCTTTTCACAAGAATATTGCATAGATAGACTACTTCTAAGGACGCACAAATACAAAGAGAAGCTTGTAGAATTCCAAGGAAAGGAACCAGGATCCATCAAAATACTCAAGAAAGATGAAGCTAAGAAAGATAAAAATTGGGAGAAAGTTATTAGAGATATGGTCAAGTCAGAACCACCTTCACAGACTATATTGAAAACATACCCTATATCAACTTTAGTGAAGGATGCCTTGCACTCAAATGGGATAAGAAGAGGGGCGATCCCAACTACGATGAAAGGAACGAATGTTTATGCCTTGGCCCTTATATTGTCAAGAAGAAGTCTGAGAAAGGAAAATGTTACTTGTTTTCCATGGACGTGAGAAGGGTGTCATTAGTAGTTGATGGGTCTCTTCTCTGACCTTACATCAAAGGAACTTGACTTCTTTAGGGCGTAGGCCCCCAGGTAAGTAGGTAGGTCATTTGTTTTCCCTTGCACTTGCATTTAATTATATTTGCATGTCATATCTTATTTTCATTTTGCTCTACTTGCATCATTGCATAGTTGTTTTACATCATTTTCCTTCATCATATTACATGTTAGTTTAGATATTTTTGAAAAATGAAAAATTTTATTTTAAAGACTAGTTGAAATTTTGAATTTTTTATCATATGGACAAAGGGTGGGTGAGCCACCCTCGATATCCACAATTTTTTTTTTTTCAGTGTGTGTAGACACGGGTCATACCAAGAGATGGTCAGGTTCTCATGTAGTCTACGACGAGTACATGTCCCCAAGTAGAAGATAGATTTTATCCTCCATTTCTAGTGATAACTAATGGGATGATGCCTCTATGCCCTCAGGTTGTAGACATGGAGTACCGAGAGGAAAATGAGAAGGCATGGGCCCCAACCATAAAAAACATCACCATCCAAGCAATGGCATCAACAACCACCACACCCAGATTGGCCCACAAAGGACAACATGTCTTGCTTCATGAGGTAACAAGTTCGATATCATGGTAAGTGTCATTTTAATATTTGAAGCATATGAACATGTTGCAAAGGATCCTTTTTTTTATTTTGAAAACATTTTCTTGGAAACTATGTTTTTTGCCCAATTTAACCTTGGTGAGTGTCATGGTTTCCTAGTAAGTGGTCATCCTTAGGGAAAGGGTTGCTACCGGGGGGTATCCTTGAAGATTCATTGTAACATTCTCACTCATACTTGCCACCTTCTTTCACTTCTTACCCTTTTTTTTCCCATCTTTTAGGTTTTCGAGCTTATTGACCCAAGAAGGGCATGTACCTCATTTCATGGGAAGAAGGGGCCATCAGGCTTGAAGGTGCCCTAGAAAAACCACAACGCAGTAAAAATCTCTCCTTGGGATCCCAAGAGAAATGAAATGCTTCTCAAAAAAGTAAGGGACCCATAAAATAAATAATTAATTAATTAATAACACTTTCCAAGGTAGAGCATTTGTGGGCTATGCATTTCCTTTTTAGAGCCCCTTATTATCTTCAACTTGGAAAGGTATGTGAACCAAGGTAGAGCGTATGTGTGCTATGCATTTCTGTTTCAGTGCCCCTTATTGTCTTCAACTTGGTGACACATTCAAAACAAATGGCTAATAAAGGGCTTGGAAAAATATGCTTTAAAAACAAAAAAGAGGAAAAGGATGTGGTTAGCCCTCAACAAAGGAGTCCATAAATAAGACAATACGAACCATTGTATGTCATGAAACCCCATACCTACAAGTCTAACCCCATCCACCTCACATTCACTACATGACCTAGAAAGGATCCTCCTTAGGAACATGTCCTACTCGAGGAATTGATTCACCCAATAGGGCATTATGACACCCCTCACATATCTAAATTTGACAAATTGTATAAATTCTTTGAGCATTTGTTTGTTTTGAAAAGGGAGAATTTGATGCACATGTTTGGGTGGTTATTTTATTAAATATGGCTTACTTAGCATGATATTGTGATGTATGGACTCTTGGGGCATATTTGTTTGTCTTTGCAGGTCCTTGACAGGTGAAAGTTTGAACATGGAGGCACAAGGTTCCTTGGACCTTCATTTGGGGCATGAAGCCCACATGTTGGATGATGTGACCCCTCTCTTTGGGATAGACTAGATGAGGGACGTTGCTTGGGGAGGCATTTGATTATCCATTGGAGGTAACTCACTAGCCTTCTCAACCCCAACATTTTCCTTCAGAGGCCATACTCTTCTTTCAGGGCATGACATCATCACTTGGAAGGCTAGGATTTGATGGTGCAAGGTGCTTTGATGATGATGTGACTTGGATTGATGGAGAGACAGACACTTGGTATGAACATGACACTTTTTGGTAGGATATATGGCCTTTGGAGACCCAATGTTTTCATCCCAGACCAAAACGTCTCTCCTAGTGGCCCTACATCACCCTTTAGGGCATGATGTCAACCCTAAAGGGGGATTTTATTTTTGTAATTTTGAATTTTAAATTTGTAAAGGAAAAAAGAGGAGATTGGCCTCCCTAATTTGATGTTGACTTTTTGAATTGTGGACAAATGGGTTTTAGGTGACCTCCTATAAAAAGAGGTCACCCCATTGTCATTTTGGATCGTAACTCACTTGAGAATTACATATTGTTGGCTGAAATTTATGCCCTACTTGGGAAAATTGCATATCTCTCTCTCTTATGTTTTGTGTATGCTACTACTTGTCTATTGGAGGAATAAGCTAGGAATTATCTCTTGGATGCTTTGTTCTTTCTCTTGTGATGGAATATTCCTGATAAAGAAGGGTTTATCTTGTTAATTCTTGGACTAAGTAAGGAATTTATGCTTTGTGGTGTTTCTTTCTTGGTTGCAAGGTTAATTTTGTTAAAATCTTGGAGTATAAAGGCACACACCCTCCACTAAGATCTATTACTATTGTCTTGGATAAGTTATTTTGCAAAAGGTTGTTAGGAGGAGTAAAAAGGATTACACTCTCCTAGATTTACCTTGCTAGGTTTTGTTTGCTCTAGGGATTAAAAGGCTTACACCCCTAGAGAACTAGCCAACCCTAGATATTACAGAAGAGACTCCGTTAACCCAATTGATAAGACACTAATCTACTTACATTGGAGATATAAAATCATTGCATTGGTATATGTGAAAAGTTGAGATTTTGCAATTGTCTAAGTTGGAAGTTATTCCTCCTAGTTAAGGCTTTCTTGTGCTCTTGAGGAGTCTTGATTGGCCAATTAATTCTTCTTCTTGTTATAAATTAATGCTACATCCATTAGGGTTGTAACAAAATCATCTAAGTCTATTTATTTACTCACTATTCTACCACTGAAATTTACTTGTAAGCCTTGGTGATTATTCTACTAGTAATTGGATAATTCATGGGTGGCTTATTTGCTTATTTATGTGGTTAGAATCTATTGTTGTAGCAATTTTTTGTTACAACCACTTGGCTATTACAATACTTGTTGATAAAATCATATAAAAATGCTCTAACATCATTAAAAAATCTTGTTCTAATCATTGGAAGTTTCCCTACTCGTTAGCTTTATTTCCAAGTATTGTGTACATGATTTTGATTGATAATTTGCAGGTATCATTACTTGTTCATTGTTGATATATATATTCCAATATTATTGCAATTTTGGGACAACAATGTTTCTTGTTGATCCCCACTATTTAAATTCTTGGTGTATCACAATTTGTCTTGTACCAGGCAAGGCTAACATTGTTTTGCATGTGCATGACCCTTGGTAACCATTTACCCTTTCACAAGACTCTTTTTCAAACTTTCTCCATTTCCAAGCTTGACCTGTAGGGGACTCACTCATCATCATTTCATTTCCATCTCAATCCCCCTAGAGTCACCCGAATTTCCCCCTTGTGGTGATTTCATCATCACTAAAGCGAGGGGAGTGTCTATCTAAGGTGATAGTGGGTAGGTACTCCCATAGTTGTCACACTTCTATGGATTGGGTTGGGCTTTGTCCAATCTACAGATTCCGCGATAACAAGCGGCAATAATTATTTTGACCTATCTAACTTTGATGGGGAGAAGTTGACTTAGTCAATTAATGGATAGCCTCTCAAGCTTTAATTTGCAATCGACGCTTGATTTGTTAATAGTAGCATTGAGTAGGATAGTTGTAGATCAATTTGTGTGTTTCCTTATGCATCTTGATTGTGCTTTCTTGCTTTCTTGTTTTCAGTGACTGCTTGACTCCATGCATTCTTAGTTAGTTGCAATTGATTTATTCTTGTGTGTGTGTGTGTACATTATTAGTTAGTTGCATTTGATATATATGATGAGATAAATATTTTTTGTCGCATTTACTCTAAATTTTCCATATACCACGAGGATTATATCACCCTGCCTTTATTTACTAATGGTTTTATGGTGAAATTTAGCAAGATATTTAGATTGATGCATAGTGCAGGTTTTGGAGTTCCACAAATTGTTGAGGTTCTCATGCGCTCTATAGTGAGAATATATCCCCATGTTGGAGACATATATTACCTTCTGACATATAGGGGTAGTTAGAGGATATTTTTCTTCTTTGATCCTTATCACAGACAACAATTCCATACATGACATCTATGGTTCTCCACAAACAGTTGACCAAGGATGCTTCCCACATTTTTCTCCACTCACTCACATTTGATGATTATGATGCTTGAAACACATGAGGTACATTATTTCATTACTTCATAGTGAGTGCTAATGCCTTGTGTATTTTTCATGAGAGTGGTGATCATTGGTTGAGTCGGATAATGGATCATGATGCTCTAAATTTGTGGCTTTTGTCTTGTTTCACCTTGGTGATCATAATCATATTCTAGATAAGTGTTGTCACTCCTGGGATGATTTGTACTACTAGAGAGTGTCATCACCATTTCCTAAGGATAACTAAGGAGATGATGTCTCGATTCCCTCAGGTTGCAGACATGGAGTAACGAGAGACTGATGGTTGACAACGTCCACTTGCACAAAAAAAGGTCCACTTCACCACCATAGTTCTCAGGTTCATCATGATGGTATCCACCAAATCAGCTTGCTTTTGAAATACAATGGGTCTAGCTCCATGAGGTACAAGTAAGGTATTGTGGTAAGTGTCACTTTAATATTTCAGACGTTTGAGTATGCTGCATTTAAATATGCTTTTGATTATAGAACGTTTTCTTGGCAGTTATGCTCTTTTCCATGTTTCACCTTGGTGGTTAACATTGTGCCCTAGTAAGTGATCACACTTAGGGATGGGTTTGCTACTAGGAGTTCTCCTTGACAAACCATTGTGCCACTCCCAATCATATTTATCATTTTTCATCACTTCACCCCCGGTCTATCTCCTTATATTCTAGGATTTTTGGGTGTATTGACACAAGAAGGGATTGTACCTCATTTAATGGGAAGAAGGGGTTAAAGGCCCAGAGGTTTCTAGCTGGAAAAAGATAAAATCCAATCATAAAACTTCTAGATGCTCGCCCAAGGATCCAAAGAACAATGAAATGTCTCTCATAATAAACAGATGGGACACATGAAAAATAACAATGTAAAAATGCCAACCAAGGTAGAGCGTGGGTGGGCAATGTTTTTCATGCTTACATAGAAGTCTCACACGTTGTTTTCAACTTGGGGAAGCATAGTGTTACCAAGGTAGAGTCAAGGTGGGCAATGTTTTTCATGCTCAGGTAGAAGGCCCACCTTGGATTCAACCTGGAAACATATAAAAAGAAAAACATAAGGCAATAAATGGACTTGGAAAAAGGATGCATTGAAAACGAAGGTGCAACACACCCTCTATAAAGGCACCCATAAATGAGACAATATAAACCCTTGTATGTCATGAACCATGTTATCCCCTAGCCTAGGGATAACTAAGGAGATTATGTCTCGAGGCCCACAAATCCTAGACATGGAATAGCGAGAGCCAAATCGACTTGAGCATGGCCCTGTAGGGCCCATCCTTTTCTTCTTCAGCGCCTCCACTTTGTCAGCAACAATAACATCCATCACATCGCCCTGGTCTTGCAACAAAAATGGGTCTTTCTCCATGAAGTAATGAGTCTGGGTATCAAGGTATGTGTCACTATAATCCTCAAAACTTTTGAATATGTGCATTTAATTATCTTTGCTTCTAACATGTGCTTGGACTTTATGCTTTTCCACTTGACCACACATGGGGGGGAATGACAAGATGTCCATTAGTATTGTATAAATAAGGGGAAAATCCCTCTTATTTTTCATGATCTTTCACTCACACTTGTGAGGACTGAAATTTTCACCCTCCTTAGGGTTTCTTGCCTGAAATTTTAGGCGCACTTGTTGAAGGAGGCTAAATTTGGTGTATTTTGGCAAGCTTCTTGGTGGATGTGTTCAACTAGGGATTTTCTTGATTATTCTTGATGTGTGTAAGTGAATTTTCTGCAATTCTTCTTAATTGAATGGTTATGGTTTTATTTATCTTGCATTTACATTCAAGATTGTGAAATTGCTTGATTAAACCCTGGGAAGATTATCACATGTTATTGTCCTAGCTTCAAAAGCTTTCACCTACTGGATATTGTCAAAAGGATGATTTTCTTGAAGCATGAGCTAATGCCTTTCCATTGCAACACCTTAGTATCCATTGCTTCATCCTAGCCGATTTTGCTTCATCATTGAGTTAAATAGGGAGAAAATCTACTAAGGCCTAGGGTTACCTACACCTTAGTAGCTAGTTTCCCCTAGGGTTTGATAATCATAGCCTTGGGTTACCAACACTCCAATATATCATTCTCTATTGTCTTTGACTCTCCATTATCATTTTTCTTCAACATTTGTTGTTGCATTATTGACTCCATTTTCCCTAAAACAACTAATCTAAGTCCTCTCTTGAATAATTGATCAACACAACCTTCAAAACCTACTCTTTGAGCAACCTACTAACACTTTCTAACCCTAGAATAGACTAACCTACTAACAATATTGTTGTTGTTACTAAAGTAATCTACAACCATTAGATGCAACATTAAAATATCATAAAAACAATTGTAAAGGTTGATTTATACCTTGTCTTATTTGCTTCTACCAAATGCTAGTGTTATGATTTCAATGGTTAATGATTCTTAGTCATTTTGAAGCTATTTTCAAGGCATTTAATGTGAATTATTGCTCTATAAAGATTGATGTTATGAATTTTCTGTTTACTTCATCATATTCAGAAAATTGCTTTTATCAAGAAAGTGTATGGTTTTATGAAGTGCTAACCAACACGTGTGCTTGCAAATATATATAGTTTTCTTGTTGCTTTGTTCCGGGCAGGTACACTTTGACATATTATCTCTTCATGTGTTATAAAACCATACTTTCTAATCGATGGTGACTTGTGAGAGGGGATCTTTATCTAGCCACTTTCACTTTGCCTTCTCAAACCCCTAGGTCACCGGGGACGTCTCCCCTAGGCCTATCACCCTAAATAGAAAGAGACATCTTATTGAGGTGACAGTGATAGGATAGTCTCCCATTATGCCAATTTTCTCTCCATTTACCTTCTCTTCTATCAAAGTACAAATTGTGCGATAACATTTTGGCGCCATTGTCGGGGAACACTAAGTCAATTGTCCTCAAGATGACACTTTTCGGTAATCCTTTCCTCAAAAGCCTTTACTTTTCAAATATTACCTAGTGACTCCACTAAGGGTGATCCCCTCATCCCTTTGATAGTTTCAAGAAAATTATCTGGCGACCCCACTAACCTTTTCATAGGTGCCACCTTACTCTCAATTATGTGATTTTTCCAAGTTATGGGATCATGGCGTCCTGGGAATAAGTGTATCCGACTAATGATTTCAAAAGTCTTCAAGGATACCAGACTTGTTTTGATACAAAATGGTCAAGAAACCCTCCAAGATTTGAAGGGGGGCTCCCAATTCCTCACATTGTATAATTTTTTAAGTATATAAGCGAGATAGAATTGGGAGAGGAGGATGTTTTGGTAAAATTATTCATATTCTCGGTACCATCCTTTCTACAAGATTGGTTTAAGGGTTTTTATGAAGATAGGGGTATATCATCTTTTGTACACCTCATCAGTAGGTTTATTGACTTTGTCAAACCACAATGCCAGAAATATGAATATGCCCTTCAAAATCTCACAACAGCCTTAGAAAACAAAGGATTCACCACTGAGATTGTAGGATACCTCATGGATGTATATCATGTTCAATGCCAAGAACTTTCTAATATAAAGAAGAGATTTATGAAGAAAATTGTCAACCCCTTGAAGAGGAGCAGGATTTCTGCCATGATTAGATAGAATGCAACAAAGATATAACTAGAGAAGTGAATTATGAGGATGAAGCACTAGTAACCGCTCCCCAGTCCAATGAAGCTCTCCAAGATCTTATCTCCCCTACACAAGATGAAGAAAATGAGGTGAGTCATTTTCCTTTCCATTTTTTTGATGATACCTTGTTCTATGATTCATATAGTGAAGAAGAAATGGAACCCTTGGACAAGATAGATCCTCTATATCTCAAGGTTGAAGATGTAGAGACAGATCTTCCATTTGATGAATTCATCCAAATAGTTGAAGCTCCTGCACAGGAAGGATTAAGCAAGGTGAGTTATTTCCCCTTCCAAATTTTTAATGATTCTTTTGATGTGGAGAGTGAAAAATTGTTGGATGTTTCAACCCCTTCATGTTATGATGAAAATGATGACTTTGTTGATAATATTGATGAATTCATACATGTCAGGAAGAATTAATGGGATGTGATTGGATATGATGGGGATCCCATTTATGACATTGAGGATCATTTCCAAAAGTTTCCTTTACAACTATCATATGACATTACTAAATTTGACGATTGGCAACAAGGTGATGATATGGTTACAAACCTATTTTAGACACCCAAGGATGACCCGATGCTATATTCTCCTAATGATTTTCAGTCATACCTTGAGGATTTTGATGATTATCCCTCCGAGCACTTGGATTTATTCCATGAATAAGATTATCAACCACCACTATGCTTAGAACCTGATATAAGTAAGGACATTTTTTTTCCGAAGAAGAATCTTTGTGATAATGTTCTCCAACCATCTTCTATTACTTTATCTTGATGTGTCATTAAAGGTGTAGTTGGTAAGTATGTTTTTTGTATTAAGTTTCCTCTGAGGCAAACCCTGGAGTTCAAGGGTAGGATGAATACCTCAAGAAGAAGTCTGTCATTTCATCCTTTTAGCCTTCCCTTAAGAGTTTGTCAATCATCTTCTAGGTCCTTGCCAATCCTTTCCCAGGCTTCATATTGTGAGGATGTTAAAGCCCTAATATTGGCTCATTGACCCTTAATTGGGGCATATTATATTAGTAATGTTATTTTATTTATGTCGGCTTGCTCATTAACCCTTAATTGGGGTAAATTATATTAGCAATGTTATTTTATTTATGTCGGCTTTAGGCCATTAGTTGTAATTATACCTCCTAGTCTCCTATATATGCCAAGGAGACATTTTCATTTTGAATCATCTTGTACTTGAACATTTAAGTGGGGTAAAAGGAGGTTTCCCCCTCGAAGAGGCTTATTATATGAAATTATCTCTTTTTCAAGGCATTGAGTACTTTTCCTGAGGTTTTTCTATGCTATATTGATGTTTGGTTCTTAACATATGGAATCAGAGCTCAAGGTCTTGGGGTTTCGCTACTACATCTGAGACACCGTGACATTTTCACTATAACTTTTTTTCTACAACGTTTCAGAAGGAACCGCTTGGAGGGTATTTAGTAGACAGATCAAGGTACGTTGGGTTCAAAATTCAGCTCCTGAGGCCTTATAATTGCGGAGATACAACCTGTACAAGATAGGGTTCTGGAATCATCCTGAAATGAGTCATTGCGTAATTTTCACTATAAAAACATTTCTGTAATGTTTCAGACCCTGAACATCGGAGGCCATTTACAGACATTAGTAAGGTATCTGTGGTATAAGGTTAAGCTTCTGGGTCATCTTACATTTGTAGATACACCTTGTGTAAGATAGGGTATCTGACTAGTCCTATTGACTTGTCTCAAGAAGGTGTTCCCAGTAAAACAATCATAACTTATTTCTAGAGTATCCAAATTGCATGGGACTGGTTGCATTGGATCGTGGACAGTCTGTAGTATTTTTGGTGAGAGTTTCAGAATTTTATATCAATTATTTTGTGCGGGGCACACTATACAAGTGAGATCTCATGGAAAGGCAAAAAATCGGCAAGTTGTGGGGAAGTTACTGTAAATTCCACTTGGCACATCCAATTTTGATCAGACCTATGGCATGGCAGAAAAGAAATATCAGATAAATACATAAGAGAAAGTTTCATACCCAGAAGGTCCAAAAATTGGGAGATACAACAAAAGAAATATTGTCTAGCAAAACCACCTCAAAATCAAGGTTCAAAAGTGATACTTGGCCAACATGCCACCCAAAAAGGGAACTTCTACACCAAATAAGCCTCCAGAAAATCCTACTTGGACTCTTGATGAAGGTGAAGAAATGCGTAGGGACATAAATGAACTACAAAATAAGATGGATTCAATGGAAGCTAAGATGGATTCAATGGAAGCTAAGTTGGATACTAAAATGGATTTAATGGAAGCTAAGTTGGATACTAAGATGGATTCAATGGAAGCTAAGATCATGGAAGTATTGAAAAATTTCATAACAGAGAAGACACCTGAAAGTGAAAATGCATCCCATGAAATTCATGATGTGGACATAAGGAAGGTGAATCAAGAATGGAGAAATTCCAACTTTGGTTTGAAGACCAACCACGTTCCTAAGATTGACATGAGGAAGTTGATGGCAAGGACCCAATCACATGGATACTTCAGATGGAGCAATTCTTTGATCTCCATAATGTGCCACATACACAAAAGGTACGAACTGCTTCTTTATATTTAGAACCTAATCAATTTTTTTGGTATCGATGGCTTTGTTCTCGCAAATCACTCATCACTTGGAAAATTTTCACGAAAGAAATGATAGCACACTATGAGGATACAAGGAGCAATACCTTCTTTATCCAATTGATAAATCTCAAGCAAAAGGATTCAGTTACCGATCACATTGAGAACTTCCAAAGATTGAATATAAAGGTAACCGATATTCCAGATGAGCACTTGATTGATGTATTCATAGGAACTATCAATTTCTCAGGAAAATGCAATAAGATCAATCTTACTATGGGGGAATATGTAATGAATAGTCCAATGATTGTTATACCCATGGGTGGTGCAGATGTTGTACTAGGAATCCAATGGTTACAATCATTAGGAACAGTGGCTTTTA
>JASDQU010736055.1:264252-286721 GCA_032191745.1 Picea mariana
ATTTCAGAGTATCTCATTAAATGGAGGAAACTACCAGCTGAAGATTCCACTTGGGAAGATGAGTCTTTTATACAGAAGCATCCAGAGTTACTCAAGCGTTGTGGACAACACTTGTCTCAAGGGGAGGGGCATGTTAAAGCCCTAATATTAGCTCATTAACCCTTAATTGGGGAATATTAGATTAGTAATGTTATTTTATTTATGTCGGCTTGCTCATTAACCCTTAATTGGGGTAAATTAGATTAATAATGTTATTTTATTTATGTCGGCTTTAGGCCATTAGTTGTAATTATACCTCCTAGTCTCCTATATATGCCAAGGAGACATTTTCATTTTGAATCATCTTGTACTTGAACATTTAAGTGGGGTAAAAGGAGGTTGCCCCCTCGAAGAGGCTTATTATCTGAAATTATCTCTTTTTCAAGGTGTTGAGTACTTTTCCTGAGGTTTTTCCATGCTATATTGATGTTTGGTTCTTAACAGAGGATGTCCAAGGTAGTCGGCTTTCAAACCTTTTGAGTCAGTCTTTTGAACCTTTGACTTTTCATGATC
This sequence comes from Picea mariana, assembly GCA_032191745.1. Classification (NCBI taxonomy): domain Eukaryota; kingdom Viridiplantae; phylum Streptophyta; class Pinopsida; order Pinales; family Pinaceae; genus Picea; species Picea mariana. The sequence continues at coordinate 264,805 of JASDQU010736055.1, forward strand.
CCTTCCTGAAGTGGTTTGAGCACCTTCCTAAGAGAATGGCTTGGCATGATTTTTTCCCTCCCTCTCTCCTCCATGAGCTAGACCTTACAATTTCCAATGATACAATACATTTTCTAACTCGTGTTATTTTTGTGCTTAACTTATCTCAAAGGCAGGTATGGAGAGAAATTGGATGGTTTCACTGGCTATTTGACTACACCTAGATTTCAACCAACATGTAAGTAGAGGTAAGTAGGTAGGCATTTGCATTCATTGTATATCCATTTGCATTTCATGCTAGAATATTTTATATTTCCATTTGTACATATGCTTGCTTTCATTTATGTATCATATATATATGAGACAGGGGTGATATCACCACCCCAAATGATCACTAATAGTCTTATGTTGAGATAAAGCAGGCGTAGGTTATGCCAAAGATGTTAAGGTTCCCATGCACTCTATGGTGAGAACATGTCCCCGAGTTGGAGCCAGTTGTTATCCCCTATCCTAGGGAAAACTAGGAAATTATGTCTCGAGGCCCACAGGTCCTAGACATGGAGTACCGAGAGATAGATCGACTTGAGCATGGCCCTGGAGGGCCCATCCTTTTCTTCTTTGGCACCTCCACTTTGTCAATAGCAGTAGAATCCATCACATCATCCTGGTCTTGCAGCAGAAACGGGTCTTGCTCCATGAGGTAATGAGTCCAGGTATCATGGTATGTGTCACTATAATCCTCAAAACTTTTGAATATGTGCATTTAATTCTATTTGCTTCTAATGTGTGCTTGGACTTTATTCCTTTCCACTTGACCACACCTAGGGGGAATGACATGATGCCCTAGTAAGTTGGTTCCCATAGGGTTTGAGTTTCCACTGGGGAATTCATGAAAGGTCATCGTCCGCTCCAACCATACTTACCACCTTTCATCTTTTTCTCGCTCATCCATCCCATTACACTGGTCTAGGAATTGGGTTGGCCAAATATCTAAGGGTTGTACCTTGCCTTGTGGAAAGAAGGGTCTAAAGTCCCAGAGGGTAAAAGTAGCTGGCAAAAGACAAAATCCAAAAGAATCAAACCTTGAGATGATTTGCCTAAGGATCCCCGAGAAAGCAATAAAAATATTCTCAGCAAGAAACAGAGGGACCCATAAAAAATCAAGACCTAGTTGGAGGATAGGGGGTCTCATCATGAGTCATCCTATTAGGTCCATGGGCATGTAGCGGTATGACACTATCAATATTTGGTCACCATGCTAGGGTAGTGGCTCTTGGTGGCATAGCCAAGAGAAAGGGGGTCTCATCACGAGCCAACCTTCTCATTTCCGTGAAATGCTTATGGGTAACATTGTCACCTATGGTCACAACGTCAGGGCAATGTTCCCTAACTAGCCTCTTGAAAGAAAAAGCAATAAGAACAAAAGATGAAAGGCATGAATGGGCTTGGAAACACTTGCATCCATGACAAGGTGCAACTCACCCTCTTCAGAGGTACCCCTAGGTAATCCATACATTTCCCTGCTATCACTGCACCCATTTCCTAGACATACCTTACCACCTCATCCACTCACATGACCTGGATTTTGTCTTCACCCAGGGACATCCCACATCCAATGACCACTAGCCCAATAGGACGTCCTAGCATCCCCTCCGAACTTGGCTTGTAGAATAACATAACGTATTTGAGAACTTGTCTAGGTAAAGGGGGTTTCATGCACATGTTTAAATAACTTTATGATTAGATGTGATTGACATTGCTATGATCCCTGTGACTTATGAGCCCATGGAGGGCGTATATGTTGATGTTGTAGGGTCACACCCGATGGACAAGTACCCGATGGACAGGTACACATGGGGAGATGATTAGTTCGAACCTCTATGGGGCTAAAATCCCACCAGATGAATGTTGAGACCCCAGCCAGGGGCAGAGACATATCAGAGGATTGCACCAGAGAGAGAGGAGGATGTTTCACCAGGGACAACCTGGAATGCCTGGACCCAAGGGTTTGTGCCCTTTCCACCATGATGTAGGCCTTGGAAGGTCCATGACGTCACCCAGGTCACCCAACATTTTGGGATGTTATGGAGGCAGTTGTGTGCAAAGTGGCACGTGTGGCAGGTTCCTGAGGCCCAAGGAAGCCTAACGTTTTGCTCCAAGAGGCCAACGTTTCCCAAAAGGAGCCTAACGTCACCCTAAAAGGGCATGACATCACCTTTACAACTTGTTTTAGGGTTTAATTATGACATTTAATGTAAAAATTGGATATTATTTGTAACAGGCCATGTCAGCATTTTGACCTAATTTTGGTCATTAGTATTGTATAAATAAGGGGAAAATCCCTCTTATTTTTCATGATCTTTCACTCACACTTGTGAGGAATGAAATTTGCACCCTCCTTAGGGTTTCTTGGCTGAAATTTTAGGCACACTTGTTGAAGGAGACTAAATTTGGTGTATTTTGTTAAGCTTCTTGGTGGATGTGTTCAACTAGGGATTTTCTTGATTATTCTTGATGTGTGTAAGTGAATTTTCTGCAATTCTTCTTACTTGAATGGTTATGGTTTTATTTATCTTGCATTCACATTCAAGATTGTGAAATTGCTTGATTAACCCTAGGAAGACTATCACATGTTATTGTCCTAGCTTCAAAAGATTTCACCTACTAGATATTATCAAAAGGCCAATTTTCTTGAAGCATGAGCTAAGGCCTTGCCATTGCAACACCTTAGTATCCATTGTTTCATCCTAGCCGATTGTTCTTCATCGTTGAGTTAAAGAGGGAGGATATCTACTAAGGCCTAGGGTTACCTACACCTTAGTAGCTAGTTTCCCCTAGGGTTTGATAATTGGAGCCTTGGGTTACCAACACTCCAATCTATCATTCTCTATTGTCTTTGACTCTCCATTATCATTTTTCTTCAACATTTGTTGTTGCATTATTGACTCCATTTGCCCTAAAAGCACTAGTCTAAGTCCTCTCTTGAATAATTGATCAACAGAGCCTTCAAAACCTACTCTTTGAGCAACCTACTAACACTTTCTAACTCCATAACAACCTAACATACTAACAATATTGTTGTTGTTACTAAAGTAAGATACAACCATTAGATGCAACATTTAAAGCTCATAAAAACAATTGTAAAGGTTGATTTATACCTTGTCTTATTTGATTCTACCAAATGCTAGTGTTATGATTTCAATGGTTAATGATTCTTAGTCATTTTTAAGCTATTTTCAAGGCATTTAATGTGAAGTATTTCTTTATAAAGTTGTTGTTATAAAATTATTTTTACTTTATCATATTCAACAAATTGCTTTTATCAAGAAAGTATATGGTTTTATGAAGTGCTAACCAGCAAGTGTGCTTGCAAATATATATAGTTTTCTTGTTGTTTTGTTCCGAGCATGTACACTTTGACATATTATCTCTTCATTGGTTATAAAACCGGACTTTCTGATCGGTGGTGACTTGTGAGAGGGGATCTTTATCTAGCCACTTTGACTTTGCCTTCTCAAACCCCGAAGTCATCGGGGACATCTCCCCTGGGCCTACCATCCTAAATAGAAAGAGACATCCTATTGAGGTGACAGTGATAGGATAGTCTCTTGTTATGCCAATTTGCTGTCCATTTACCTTCTCTTCTATCACAAAACAAATTGTGAGATAACAAACCCCATGCCCAAAAGTTTTAACCCCCCATCCACTTTGTCTTCTCCACATGACTTAGAGAGGTTTCCACCTAGGAAACACTCTTTGACTTAAGGAATGATTCACCCAATAGGTCACTTTCTCAACCCTCCCATACCTAAACTTGGAAAATTGCATAAGGTCTTTGAGCACCCGTTTAATTTGATGAGGTAGTTTTTGATGTACATGCTTGAATGGATCTTATATTAAATGTGATTTTACTTTCCATGTGTTACGAGGAAAATATCTATGGCAAGGGGTAAACCACAAAAGACGGAATGACACCCAGAAATCAACTCTAAACTCAAGTATGATAGATAAATATAAATGCTAACAAGAGAAGGCTTAGAGCCTACCTCGTCCGGACATCCGAATAAGACCTTAGTTGAACTCACGACCGAAATCTTGATGCCTTCAACTTGTCCTCAACAATCAAGATATAAAAGCATATAGAAATTATATAGAAAGTTAGCTTATAAACTAGCATAATTCATTAAAATGTATAACAAATATGCCCATGGAAAGTAATATAAATATTTGTGACATACAATTGGACGAGAAAATAGTATTTCTATTAATGTAATCAATAGAAGTACATAGGTGACAAACTTCTGTAAGGACACATATCGGAACCTAGAAACTAAGTCCCTCCAGCTGGGCCTTCACCACTTCAATCCTCCACAAAGGCAAGCTCACAAATAGTAGGAGAAATTGAGTTTCTCCTTCTCAAGATAGGAAGATCTTGGGGGCTGAACCCAAGGAGTTCAAACTTTCAAGGACAAAGGAATGTAGACTCAATATGAAGTGAAATTTCTCCAAAGTGTCTTTTCTCTCAATTGTGTGTGTGTTCAATGCTTGTATATGGCTCAATTTATAGCCTCCAAATGGAATTGAAGGGTCATTTCGAAGTGTTTCCAGTATATGGAAGGTCAAGGATGATGGATATCGTGACATGGTGTGGAAACCCACCATATTTTTAATTTTTGAGCACAAAACCCGATGTACACGGGTTGTAATGGAGCAACCTGCTTATACGTGAATTGTCTAACTGGGACCCGCTTATATGGATAAACATTTGTATTTTTAGCTATGGAATGAACAAAATGGGGTAACTTAAGTCTGTACAGGGAAATGAAAGGCCATTTAAGCAAGATGCATGGAGTTTGGAAAAAATCGTTACAACAGATGCCCCCTAATGTGTGAGGTCAGAGAAACAAATGCGATGGCCGAAATACATTATAAATCCCAGAAGTGAAGTAATGAGGACCTAGTTGGAAAAACTAGTTACCCATGAGAATATTACAGTTGATCTTGACTCTGTACACATGGCTCCCAAACTAAATTACATTACAGTTCTATGTGGATATATATCAAATAGTTTCTCATGGCCATGAATAGGAAATACAATGTGGACATATGCCATAGATTGTCATAGTCACATTCAAAACACAGTGGAGTTCAGTATCAAAATAAAATGAAGATATATGTATACAATGGAGTACAATTGATCCTCGGGATCAAAAAGTGCTCCAAAATCAAAGTGTTCAAAATTGCTCGAAAATGGTTGCATTGCGTAGATATCGTCCTCGCGATCCCAATGCAACTTGAACGGGCTCAAATGGAGTCTATATGGAAAATTTATAATGTTCTATCTATTTTCCCCAACAGGCAAAATTTTTGTTGATTGTGCAGTCCGCACAAGCTGACATGGCAGCTGACTGAATAGTCTTACTGACACGTGGCAGGGCTGGCGTGGCAAGAACACGTGGCAGGCTGATTGGGTTGATGCATGGAAAGTGATTGGGAACTTGGTTGGTGATTTGGACCAATGGAAGGGTGCCACGTGGCCCAATCAGGGGATGCCATGTGGCACCCTGTCAGCCACTAAAATTTTGGACGAACTCCACAGGGATCGAATGCAAGACCTCCTAGCAGAAGAGACTTGGCACGGGTCATCTTAGCAGTCCACCTAACCATTGCTTCTTAACCATAAAGGGTGTGGATTATATTTGAATTGAAAGGGCTCAAGTTTTGGCGGTAGGGTCGGGGCTAAGCCCCAGCTATGGTGATCGCGTACAAGGGCGAGACCGTGGGCCAGGGCTTAGCCCTCACCCTTAGTTCATGGAATTTTACAAGCAACCACTACAGAATCAGGTGGGCGGAACGAGCAAAGAACCGACTAATAGGTGTGGGCAGTTAGCCCAACCCTTGGACACATAACCCACACGAGACCAATATTTTTGGGAGGTTGGCACCAATTCTGCTAATCACGCACCAAAAGTGCCCCACACGCATGAACTATGCATGAAGCTAGGATCTGAGCACATGAGCCAGGTTTTGGCATAGTGAGTGCATTTTGGAGGAGGAGTTTGTTGTAGGAGAAGGGAGAAACTTCCAGGAAGGATAACTTCCTCAGGTTTTGGCCAAATCAGGTACAGAAAGAGGCTAGACAGGGGTTTTTGGCTATTATGAAGACATTGGAGCCATTATTTTTGCAATTTGAGCATTGTAAATCACCATATTTCACATATTTAACACTTAATAAAAGAGGACCATTGGAAGTTGGACCAGGAGATGTAGCTCAGGAGAGGGGTGAACTCATTTATCATTTGTTGTGTTACGTGTGTTTATTGATGGTTATTTATCTTTATTATTTCTGCATTTCCAAGTTCAAAAACTCATTAAAAACCTATGTTCTTGCAAATTGATCCATTTCCTAAAATAGAGAAAAATTACACTTGCATTTTGCACAACCTTCAATTTCAGATCAAGTTGGTATCAGAGATAAGGTTATGGTGAAGGTTTGATTTGTTTGCAAGTGTTTTTTTTATGCTTACAAGGTTGAAGCTTACAAGAGGAGAATGACAACTTGTGGAACCAAGTTCTCAATTTTCAATAAGGAGAACAATTCATTCACCTCAAGTTTAAAGGAGACATTCACAAAGTATGGCTCATGAGGAGAGTCATGAAACCCTCACTTATGATGAAGAAACTTTCAGAAAATCCTTCTTTTATATGACAGAAATGGTGAAAGTTTTATATGAAGAGAGGAATGCAAGGTTACAAGGAGAGAGCTCAAATCCTCCAAAAGGTAATGAAGGTAATGGTGATAAGACTCCAAAAGGGAATGAAGGGAATGGTGGCACTCCACCTCCTTCACCTCCATCTTCAATTTCTTCTACCCTTTCACAACCATCTTCAAGTTCTCCAAAGGAACATGGTAAAACTCCTTTGGTTAAGCTTGATATTAAGTTTGAATTGCCTATGTACAATGGGGAGGTAAATGCTGAGAGATTGGATAATTGGGTTCGTCAGATTGAAGTGTATTGTAGGATACAAAGAATCCAAGATGATGAAACCAAGATTCAACATGTTTCTCTTAGATTGGAAGGTGCAACACTCATTTACATGAAAAAACATGGTAAAGTTTTATCCTCTTGGAATGATTTTGTTGTTGCAATAAGAAAGAAAATTTATCCATTAACATACATGCAGAAAACTACTATGGATTGGCAAAACTTTAGGCAAGCTAAAGGGAAAAATGTGCAAAGTTATACTCAAGAATTTAGAAAAAGAGCTTTCATTTTGGGTATAGATTTATCCTCTCAAGATACTCTGCTCAAGTATATTGGAGGATTGCATAGTTATTTGAGACACACAATTCTCATGTTTAACCCTACAAAACTAGATGAAGTTTGTGTACAGGAAACTCGTTCAGAAGCAAGAAGGAAGAATGTTCCTCAAGAGGGAAGCAACAAGCCATTTAAGAATGGAGACAAAGGAAAGGGGAAATTCAAAGGAAAAGGAAAAAAAAATGTTTCAGTTAAGAAAGAGGGAGAAAAACTCACATGTAAACACTGTTCAAAAGAAGGCCATGATGAAGACCACTGTTGGAAACTTCATCCTGAAAAGAGACCCAAAAAGTTCAACAACAAAGGGAGATAAAAGACTGCTACAACTACACAACATGATTTAGAATCTGATTCTGGAGATGAAACTAAGATCACAACCGTGGGTTTTAAAGGTAAGGACTCTATTGTCGGTACTAGTTCTTCAAACAGTAGCCTCAATGAAACTCAACATGAAAAAGAAAAAATAGTTATCTTCCACATTATTTTCCACATAAGGGTTATTTCAAAGCATACCAAGATACATACAATATTTGATAGTGGTTCACAAGCAAACCTCATTTTTCTTAAGACATCGTCAAGAAACTGAATTTGGAAACAACTCCTCATCCTAAACCATATCCTCTAGGTTGGATATGTGATAATGCAAAATTGCATGTGACTAAGAGATGTAAATTAAGATTTTCCATCACTGCAAACTTTATAGATGAGGTAGATCTTGATGTCATTCCATTGGATATTTGTGGTATTGTTTTGGGAAGTCCATATTTATATGATAGGAGAGCCATCTTTCATCATCATGAGAACAAATATCATTTGTTTAAAAATGAAGTTGAGTACATTGTTAGAGAACATACCAAGAAGTTGAATTTGTCATTGTGAATGTTGGATAAATGAGAAGGTTAGTCAATGCTAGTAAGAACTTTGTACTCTTGATGATCAAACCCAAAGACAATGTTGAAAAATAAGCTTTCCAAGGATGTGATGTAAATTTAAAATATGATTTGTATGAGGTTGTTAACAAATATGATGAGATGTTTTAGGAGCCCAAAGGATTGCCTCCTAAAAGAGGTATCCAACATGAGATCCAATTGCGGCAAGATTGTCCTCTTCCAAACATTGGCATGTATAGGATGTTAGTCATGGAGAATGTTGAAATCAAAAAACAAATCCAAGAGTTGTTTGACAAAGGGGTAATCAAGCCAAGGACATCGCCATGTGGGTCACCAATTGTTTTAGTACCAAAGAAATATGGTGCATGGCGCATGTGTGTAGATTTCAGAGGCTTGAACAAGATTACGGTAAAAAATCGTTACCCTCTTTCTCGAATTGATGATTTGCTTGATCAATTGAAAGATGCTAAGTATTTCACTAAGTTGGACTTGAGAAGTGGTTATCATTAGATTAAGATTGCTGAAGGAAACGCATGGAAGACAACTTTCAAAACAAAGCAAGGTTTGTATGAATGAATGGTTATGGCATTTGGGCTTTGTAATACTTCTGCAACATTCATGCGAGTTATGAATGATGTCTTAAGGCATTTTCTTGATGATTGTGTAAGTGTCTACTTAGATGACATATTGATATTTAGAAAATCTCGAGAAGAACATATTAAGCATGTGAAGCAAGTCTTAGATGTCTTGAAGAAAGAAAATTTGTTTTTAATGATGTCTAAATGTGAGTTTGGAAAGACCTCATTAGTTTACTTGGGACATATTGTTGGAGGGGGGCAATTGAAGATAGATCCCTCAAAGGTCAAATTCATTGTAGATTGGCCCGAGCCCAATAATGTAACAAAGGTTAGAAGCTTTTTGGGAGCAACGCAATATTGGAGAAATTGTATTTCTAACTTTTCCTCAATTGCAACTCCATTACATGTTGTGACAAGCATTAAGTAGGGTTTCCAATGGGGAGGTATGCAACAAATTGTTTTTGATGCATTGAAGGAGAAAATCAGTTCAACTCCATTTCTTGCACTTCCTAATTTAAGGCAACCATTTGAGATACAAAGAGATGCAAGTAACTATGCCATGAGAGCAGTCTTGTTGCAACATGGTAAGCCCATATGTTACCATTCTGAAACTTTTAATGATGTTGTAGTTAATTATCCTACATATGACAAGGAATTGTATGCATTGGTGCAAAGTGTGAAAAAGTGGAAACACTGTTTTTTGGGAGAGGAAACTATTATTCACATTGATCATCAACCTTTGCAATACTTGCAATCACAAACTAAGCTACAACAAACAAGGCACTTCAGATGGATGGGCTTCTTGCAGCAATTCCACTTGGTGATAAGGTATAAGAAATGCATTTATAACAAGGTTGTTGATATGCTTTCTAGGCATATTATTAGTGCTTTATTTATTATTAAGCATAATTCTATCATGCATGAGAGCTATGTTGAACAATATGCTTTACATGTTGATTTTAAAAATGTATATGCAACTTTGTGTCAATCTAACCAAGTAGAGGAATTGGATTACCATGTGCATGATTAACTTTTGTATAATCTTGGCAAGCTATGTATTCCACAGGGTGAAAGAGTCAACATCATAAGGGAAGAACATACTTCTCTTATTGTTGGCCATTTCGGTGTAGGTAAGACGGTGGAAAATTTGCAAAGGTATTGTTATTGGCCTAAAATGAATGAAAGTGTATCACGGTATGTAAGAGGATGTTCTTTATGTGCTACAAGTAACCCTAGCAACCAAAAGTTAGGATTGTATACTCCACTTCCAGTTCCTTCCCGTCCTTGGGAAAGTATTTACATGGACTTTGTAGGAAGACTACCTATGTCTAAAAAAAATCATGATTATCTTTATGTTGTGGTTGATCGCTTCAGAAAAATGTGTATTTTAATGCCTTGTAAAAAGCAGGTTACAGCTGAACAAACGACACAAATGTTTTTTCACATGTATGGGTACATTTTGGGTTGCCCAAATCCATTATTTCTGATCGAGATTATTGATTTCTTGGAAACTTTTGGTCAAGCTTATGGGCACTCATGGACACCAAGTTGAAAAAGAACACAACATTCCATCCAAAAACTGATGGTTAGATAGAAGTGGTGAATAGAACAGTAGTACATATTCTTCATGGTTATTACAGAAAACATCCTAAGCTTTGGGATGAGCACCTACACTACATTCAACATGCTTATAACCGAGCTAGTCATTCATCGACTCAAACATATCCATTTGAGGCATGTTTTGGTTACTTGCCAAAATCTCCTTTAGATTTTATCTTTGGGAAGGATGATGCTAATGATATTCATAGTGACATTGATAAGGCCAAGCAGTTCATTGAATAAATTCAATTGGTGCATCAAATGGTACAAGAACAGTTGGAAAAGAGACAAGCCAAGTACAAGACAAGACATGATAAGCATCGTGTTGACCATAATTTCCAAGTTCGAGATGAAGTTTGGCTTTACATTAGCAAAGAGAGGCTTGAAGGAGAAGGTAAAAATCTTAAATCAATCAGATACGGACCTTTTAAGATTCTAGAAAAGATTGGTAACAATGCCTTCCATTTGGAGTTGCCTCCTTATATTGAAATGTATGAAGTTGTTAATGTTGAGAATGTGAGATTGAATGAGCCTCCTTTGATTGATGATCAAGGAGGGCATGTCCAAATTCCTTCAATAGATGACTTATTGCCAAAATATCTTTCAGAATTGCAACATGATACCATCCTTGACAAAAAGACAAGAACTTCAAAACGAGGGAATGCGGAATACCTCCATGTTGGTCTCAAAGGCACAAATCCAAGAAAATCTAAATGGATTGAGGAAAGAGTGAGGGAACTGTAACCTCATCTACAGGTTGACTGAAAATAGTATTTTGGAGGTCCAAAAGCTTCCAATGGGGAGGAGTGATCCGGGGGATCAAAAAGTGCTCCAAAATCAAAGTGTTCGAAATTGCTTGAAAATGGTTCCATTGCATAGATCTCGTCCTCACGATCTCAATGCAACTTGAATGGGCTCAAACACAGTCTGTATGGAAAAGTTGTGGTGTTCTGTCTAGTTTCCCCAACATGCAAAATTTTCGTTGACTGTGCAGTTCGTACAGTTTGTACAGGCTGACGTGGAAGATAATTGGAAGGTCGTACTGACATGTGGTAGGGTTGATGTGGAAATAACGTGTGGTAGGCTGATTGGGTTGACATGTGGCAGGTGACTGGGCATTTGGTTGGTGATTTGGACCAATGGCAGGGTGCCACGTGGACCAATCAAGGGAATCCATGTGGCAACCCGCCAGGCACTAAAATTTTGGTCGAACTCCACAAGGATCGAACGCGAGACTTCCGGGCAGAAGAGACTTGACGCGGGTCAGCTTACCAGTTCGCTTACCTATTTATTCTTAACCATAAAGGGTGTGGATTATATTTGAATTGAAAGGGCTCAAGTTTTGGTAGTAAGGTCGGGGCTAAGCCCCAACTCTGGTCACCACATACGAGGGCACGAAAGTGGGCCAAGGCTTAGCGCCAACCCTTGGTTCACGAAATGTTACAACCAACCACTACGAAGCCAACAGAGAATCGGTCGACGAGTGCAGGGGGTTAGCCCATCCCTTGGACACATAACCCCCAAGCGACTAAGATTTTTGGGAGGTTGGCTCCAATTCTGCTAACCGCACACCAAAATCACCCCACACGCATGAATTGTGCATGGATCTAGGATCTGAGCACATGAGCAAGGGTTTTGCACAGTGTGTGCATTTTGGAGGAGGATTTTGTTGTAAGAGAAGGGAGAAACTTCTAGGAAGGATAACTTCTTTAGTTTTTGGCCAAATCGGGTGCAGAAAGAGGCTAGACAAGGGTTTTGGGCTATTCTGGAGCCATTGGAGCCATTATTTTTGCAGTTTGAGCACTGTAAATCAGTATTTCACATATTGAACACTTAATGAAAGAGGACCATTGGAAGTTGGACCAGGAGATGTAGCCCATGAGAGAGGTGAACTCCTTTATCATTTGTTGTGTTATGTGTGTGTATTGAAGGTTGATTATCTCTATTATTTCTGCATTTCCAAGTTCAAAAACTCATAAAAAAACCTATGTGCTTGCAAATTGATCCATTTCCCAAGACACATAAAAATTACACTTTCATTTTGCACAACCTTCAATTTTGTATCAACAATCTGATTTTCCATGATAATTGAAGTCATATGGACATTGGTCCGATGAAATAAAAGAACATATATGAGATCCACTATTGTGAACTGGAGGTCTTCTATACTATCCTTTGAAGGTGCAAGTCTACATTATGTGAATAAAGGGGTTGAAGTCGAACACAATGAGACTTTGTTTGATTATTGGTCATTGAGGTATATTGTTAACAAATGCAAGACAACCCACCAATAATGAAAGTAGGTTTCAAGGCACCGAGTACATTCCACAAGTGTGAATAAGGGTGTTGAGGTCGAACACTTGAAGAATCCATCGATCAAGAGACATTAATGTATTCCCAACTGTCGATGGTGGGAGAACCTGCTACTGATGACTGCAAGCCTCTAGGTACTCATATAACTCTAGATATCGATTCCAAAATAGATGAGTTGAAGTCGATGGAAGGAGACCCACTGAAAGGAGAGCATTAAGGCATATCTCATCATCTAGCGTGAGATGCAAAGCAATAGCTTGATGATTAGGAAGATCTTGGACGAATAGGATGTTCACGAACCAATGACTATGTGTGTCTCTCGCGTGCACCAGATGCAAGTAGTACATGAAAGATACCCTTTGAGACTAGCAACCAATAATGAAAACTATCGACAAAGGCAAGGAAACCACCAATAGGGTCTAATGGAATCCAAGACATTGCATGGATCCCAATGTGTGAATAGATTTATTGTCGTCAAACATAAGGGAAACCCCCCAGTGAGCGACCAATTAACAGATTCCATCTATTGGGTTCAAGGTCACCTACCAATGATGAAAGTACGCCCAGGGTGCAAGGTAGGACAACAACTTCATGTGATTTTGAGGTTCACTTGTAGGGGATGGCCGACATGCAAAGTCAAGGATTTCTGAAGAATGGTCAACATACACTTAGATTTCCTTTGAACAAGAGCATGAGACAAATGAATAACTCAAGCAGAATAGACTTATCACTGATCATTGAAAAATGTTGGTGACATAGGAGGCATCAACAAACTCTCCATAGGGACTGGAAAATTAACCAGTGGGAGGAGTATACTCTAAGTAACGAGGTCAGCGTCCTAAGGTCATGCTAAACCCAAATCGTGGATGAAATGGAATCAAGAATTTGTGATATGTTCAAAGGTGACACGACTGTTGTTGATAAGAGATAATATTATTTTCATGCCCGTCTGTTTTTTTTCATAGGCAAAGAAACGCTATGATACAAGAGAAGAAACGAGTGTCGCAAGTAAGCAATTAGGTTTGAGCAATGGAACATACCTATGCTCAATGCATGGAAGTGTATGCAGGACATGGACACTCGGGGGGATGTTCCCTCTACGGGCAAAGGGATGTCAAGTTGCAAAGGATATATAGAAGGCACTACTTGGTTAATGTTGAGAATTGTTGGGGGCAAAAGGGCTTATGACGAAAAATATGGAGCTGACATTAGGCTCAACAATGCAAGAAAGATAATGGGATGCAATTACAGCTTAACTCAAAAATGTCTATTTTCGTAGATTTAGTCCCCTAGGCCCAAAAAAGTATAAAATAATACCCAAGAGAACTCTTCTTGCCAATGGTAACTAAAGTATTCATTTTTCGTAAATAGTCTATTTGGTCTAGAAAAGAGTTAAACTTATACCAAAATAGGCGTCCTTTCAAATACATTTAACAAGTGTGAAATAGACAAGTTCACTCAACGATCTTTTCATTTTTTCAAGAGTCGGAAAAGAGCTTAACCCATACTCGGCGGGAGTCCCATAAGTAGTGGTCAGAATTAGATTGAGTAAGATGAATTAGGTTCGAACACAACGTCATATCGGGACTATAAGAGACTACCAAACCTATGGAGTAATTTATGCAAGGTAACCCAATGACAAAATTGTTCTAACTAGGGTACCCATGTTTGGTAAGTCTCTACCATTTAATAATGACACTTCTAGTAGCAGCAAGAAGGTTCCATGTCGCTACCAAATTGGTTCATACCTAGGGTATGAATCATTGTCATCAGATAATGCAAAAATGCAAAGCGGGGTGAAAACCTACCCTATATGCCAGTGATGATAAATACCTGTCGGAGGCACGAACGGGCTAAAGAGTACCAGAAATCCACGAAACCCTAGACAAAACCACTTCAAACCAGGTCTTTTACTACTCAATTAGTTCATTTGGTTTCAAAAATATGAAAGACGGGGTAAAAAACTATAGAAAGTGGATGAAACATTCTGACAAATAGTAAAAAAAACATCACATTTACCGTATCATTTGAGTTTTTTTATCCACATAGTGCATTTTAGGCTATTTTACCCACGATCTTCCATCGACGATTCTGAGAGATACAATTGATAGAATTGCAAACCGTCTGGACCAAGTAAGTACTCATGCTATCCTCTTTCATTTCAATGGTTTAATTTCTAGTTTTAGTGTCCAATTGTTTAGTATAAGAGGTTGTAAATTAGAAACTAGGGTGTACGTGGGTTGTAGTTCATCAAGTTGCGTACACGACCTCATGTACACGGACAAGGTAAGGCCTTCTTGTGTATATGATGCCCTATAAATGACTGTCATAAGGGTATCTCGCATACAACTCCATGAGCAAGTTTTTTAAAGAAATTAACTCAAAATTTGGTGTTTCCTTTGTAGAATGGTGATTGAATGGAGGGAAAGGGAGCATGAGGAGGTGGATGCTGTAGTAGAAAGAGACGTGAGGGCCTAACAATATTTGAAAAGATGTGGGCTCTATAAGTTTTGGGCCATAAAAGGGATGACGACCCAAGTGAGGTTGCTCCAGACACTGATAAACTATTGGGATCCAGAGACCAAGGCATTCAACCTTGATGGGAAACCATTGAAGAATGACGTGGAGGACATTTACTTCATAACAAGACTGTCTCGTCGGGGCGAGGTGGTGAATCTCAAATCTTGAGGGGATAGAGGTGGACAGACTATAGAGGAGTACATCGCCACATATTGCATTGCAGGTACAGAGAAAGTGGGGAGCCATCTCCCTATTAGGGCAATTGAGAACCTAAGTCTGAAGATCATCGTCCTAGTACTCACACGGATATCAAGATCAGCCTAACTGCATCAGGCATCAAGGCCACTCATGTTCTATGATGTGAAGTATTTGAGACCCATGGTTTACGATCAATGCACCTCACTACTGGAAACATGAAGAGCAAGTTAACAGAATGCAAACTCGATAAGATGAGGAACTTCAGGTTCACATCCATATTGTGTAGTTTTTTCTTCAAGAGAGTTCCAACTCTGAGCCCGAGAGTAGAGATTATTCCACATGATCTACGCAATCCAGCCATGTCACGGTGGACCGAGGTGATGTGGCAGCTAGGAGGCGGTAGGGTGAAAACCCCCTTCAACGATGAGTTCTTCCACTGGTGCAACGACAGATCATTGCTATTGATGACTACCCCTATGAGGGGATAGACTACCGAGGGGATCAAGATATGAAAAATCCATCGGGATCCTTCTTTGGAAAGATCGATGAGCATTGATTTTATATATTTCATTTTTTGTGTTTTTTCAATTCGATAGAGGAAAACAAAAAATGCAAATATTTTTGTATGGTATCATCTATTAATGGTTAATTTTTTTACACAGACATAGGTCCACAAAGACCAGAGGGATATCCACGACATTGGCGCAGAGGCCAAGGTGATGAGATGGTAGGTGGGGACGCAAAAATATTTGTACACAATGTGAATGGAAACATGTCTCATTTGATGCACCGAGTTCCTATTGTCCAGGTGGAGGATCTGCTAGAGGCAATGCAGCGACAGGTGGTGGGTGTTCCCCATGCGTGGGTGAGGCTCTTTCGGCATCTTGTAAACGCCATAGTGTGTTATCATGACATGCACCCAGGACCTCAGGCATAGACACCATGTTTATGTGATGTACCCATCATATATGTATTCTAGGGCTACAAGCCCCATTTTGTACTATAACACCATATTGTTTTGAAATATATATAAAAAAACTATTTTTGTCTTTGGATTTACTTGCATATCTTACAATGGATGTATTAATGTATGTATGTTTCCGTTCCTTAGTTATGTGACAAGTGTCAATCTAAATTGTAATTAGCATATGCATCAGATACATGTTTAAAGCTTCTAGGTACATGATTGTAAGTAATAAAATCAAAATGTCGTTCTAAAAGTCGTACTCGAAGGAAACATCGAAGTAGAGAAGGATCTCTGACCCAATAACTGTCGTTCAATTAACGTACAACTAACTGGGAATCTGAGCGAACTTCTAAAGATCGAACACCATGCGAAATGGCATCACGCAATAGCTCTGTAACAACGCTATACTTAGCCACATTGTTTGTTGATGGCCCTAGGAAAATGCCACCTGAAGACCCCAATTGTCTCTCAGGTGAAGAGATAACCCAAGCAACGAAATCCATGTTCTGAGTATGACGACTGGCACCATATGTGAATCCTAAGAACACCGAAGATTTGGTTGACATCTTCCGACCAAGGGAAAACTCAATCAGTTAATCAGTGACACAAAAGAATAAAAAGAGAAATATATACACTAACATACATTAGTATACAAAAGCCATGCTTGTGTTCGAAGGCTCAAGCAAAATATCGTTTAAGATAAATCCCATTTCTGGGCTCATCCAACACATTCCCTTCATAATCTTCTAACTCATAGGCTCCTTTTTCAAGGACATGTCTCATGATGTAATGATCGTTCTACATGGGATTAAACTTTCCTGCCTCAAACAGTTCTTTATTTTGGTCATAGAGAAGGACCAAGTCACTCTTAGTGTACAGCCGAGGACAGACAAACTTATCGTATTGGACCCTAACATGTTGTTTATTCGCCTCAATGGCCACAGTGGCATATCAACATTGCTCATCAAATTGCTCTAAGTGTATAAGGAGTTCTTCGAGATTGGTCATGTTAGGTAGGAGCTCTATTACCAATTTGAGATAAGGGATTTCACATTCAATAGGAAAAATCTACTCCACCCCGTGAACTAACTAAAACGGTGAGAACCTGGTGGAAGCATTTACCGTGGTTCAGTGTGCCCATAGTGCAGGGTAAAGCATCACATGCCAATTAGATTTACTTTTCCTCACAATCTTTTGCAAAATGGTTTTGAGAGATTTATTCATGACCTCTACTTGTCCATTTTCCTAGGGATAGTACGGTGACGAATGGTCATGTTTAAAACCTAGTTTACATGTTAATTCTTTCATCATTTCATTCTGGAAGTTAATTCCATGATCAGTGACAATCTCCTTCAGGTTTCCGAACCGAGTTATAATTTGATTGAATACGAAAAATGTTGCAGTCTCACCGTCGGATTTAACGGTAGGCATGGCCTCAACTCATTTAGTAAAATAATCCACATCCACAATAATGTGATGATGCCCTCGAGCTGAGGTTGGGTTGCATTCCATGAAATCCACCCCCCACTTCGTGAAGGGACCGATAGTAATGAATAGGTGCAAAGGGGTAGGGTGATAGCACATCTTACCAGCGAACATCTTGCAAGGGTGACACTTCTTCACCACTTCAACACAATCTTTAAAAATTGATTGCCAAAAATAACCAACTCACAATATCTTTTGGGTTTTCACAAGCCTGGATAAGTGACCACCACACACCCCACTATGGCAGTCACTGAGAACAACTTCAACCTCTTCATGAGTCAAACAACAATGCAAAATATCATACACCCCTCGACGATATAACGTATCACCGATAATGAGGTAGTTTTTGGCTTGATGGTGTATACATCATCGATCGTCTCTCGAAAAATGTTGGGGAAGCTTCAGGGTTTGAAGGTAGATTAAAATATCTTTATACCATGGGTCTGAAGATGAGAACAGGAAGATGTGTTCATCCACGAATGAATCATCATGAAAAATGTCCTCATCCTGCCTAGGGAAGTCTGACATTAGTTCAACGAGAACTAGGACTTCTTGGATTTCGTAGAAGCAAAATCAAGATCAAATTCCTATAGAATCACAATCTATTTATTGTACTTACCCCCTATGATACACCATGTAAGGACATATTGAAATGGATTGATATCTGCAACTACGGTAGTCTTGCAAACTAAGATATAATGACGTAATCATTGAACTGCATGCATGGTTGCTAAGGCTAGCTTCTCTACGTGTGAATACTTAAGTTCGGGACCAATTAGATTTCGGCTAAAGTAATAGATAAAGTGCCCATGGAGATCATCATCCTCCTGAACTAGAACCATACCAGTCATCCCATCGGACGCATCAATATAAAGCAAGAAATCTCTATTGTAGTCTAGAGGCTTCAGTAGAGGTGTTGATACAAGGGATTTATTAAGAGCACCAAAGGATTCTCTGGCTCGCTCATCCCATATGAACAAAGTATTCTTCTTCAAAAGACACATGAAACCCTTAGTTACACTGGCATAGTTCGCTACGAAACGACACGGGAATTTAGCCTTCCCCTCTAAACCCTAAAGTTGTTGAATATTACATGGGGGAGGTAATCAAAGTATTGTCTCAACCTTAATAGGATCCACCATGATGACATGCTCAGAAACTATGAAACCCAAAAGGCGGCCAGACCTAACGCAAAAGATGCATTTGTGAGGGTTCAACCGAATGCAATAATAGCAACATCTCTCAAATATTGGTCAAAGTTGAGTCAAATGATCAACCCTCTTTCGAGAGTGAGCAGCGAGATTGTCTAAATAGGCTTCGACAATGTGCTTAAGATTAAGAAACGCAAAGGTCATGGCGCATTAGAAGGTTGCTCCAATGTTTTTAAGAACGAAAGGCATTTTTTGGTAGGCAAAGGTACCCCAAGGAAAAATAAATGTTCTTATGTGTTGATCCTTGGGTTTAATTTGAATTTGATTATAACCTGAAAATCCATCCATAAAAGAAAATACTTTGCTTCCCGCACACTCATCAATAATTTGATCAATGAAAGGAGTGGGGAAATTATCTTTAGGGCAGACTTTGTTCAGGTTTCTTGATTCTTATCAATGAGAACGGGGTTGGATACCCATTCGGTCAAGGGAATCAGGTAGGTGAAGCCAACGTTGATCAACTTCTCCACTTCTGCCTTAATAACATGGACCTTCCTAGAATTTACAGGTCTAAGTCTTTGTCGAACAGGTTTGGCATTTGGATAAGTTTCAATTTCGTGTTCGACAATATTGGGTTCGATCCCTGGCATCTCTTCATATGACCAAGCAAATACATCTCATAATTCTTTGAAGAGATCAGTGTAGTTATGAATTTCTTCAGGCGAACAATCTGCACCAATATATACATTTTCAATTTTACCAGGGGTTCAAGAGATGTCGATCGCGATGGTAGGATAAATGTTCGCCATGTTTCCTTTGGCATATACACCATGCGTATCTAATAGAACCATGGCGTGACCAACCATCTCACTCAAGGTGGACCTACACTCATCCTGTTCAATCCATTCAAACCCCAAGAGAAAATAAGATCTATGGTGAAGGTCATCCCAAGGCCTATCTAGACCAGACATGGCTTCTATGATGGCTCCATCCAAGGGTAAAGTGTCGTCAAGGCAGTCATGCGAACAAGATGATTGGATATCCCATATGGGCTCTAAAATGGGATCCACCTCGTTTGTCCGCGAGGAAGGAGGATCCCGGTCTATAGTAGATTCTAGTATAGCTTGACACGCAATATCTACTGCGGACAGTGGCATTTCCATCCTGATGTGTGAATGACCTTCATATGACACATCCAGAGAAGTTAGGGTTCATGGGTCATTAATCTATGACGTACAAAAAGGAACGAACCATAGTGACGATGAAGAGTCACCCGAAATGGCATTGATGTGCGCGATTGGTGCCGAGAAATTGAAAGTTCCCATCAAGGGGGAATACTTACCGACACCAACGTTCTCAGTTGCCTGCTAAGAATTATCAATAATGGGGATCGAGGGTCCCACAGATGCAAAAGGACTAGGATGCAAAAAGGACAATTGGTCGATCCTCACTATATTCCCTTCATGAGGAAAGAATAAAACATAGTAAGCCGGCGACACAACGACTGTCATAGCGTAAGTCCAATTATGACCTAGTAAAATATTGTAGTCGAGAGGTGTATCAACCACCTCGACCTCGACCTCCATGGTCTTTCTGCCTAACTAGACCGGGAAAGCGAGAAGAATACCATGGGGTCTAAACAAACGTCCATCAAATGTGGTCAACATGGTCATAGACTGAGAAAGTGACGGAGAGCTAATGGCTTTCCAACAAGATAAAGACATAACAGATGTTGAAGCGCCTTCATGAATTCCAATATGCTTGATGGTGACATTCATACCCTCCACATGGATCGGAAAGGCCACATGATAAAGCAAGTGAGGCTTGACATCGTAACATAAAACTTGATAACTTTTGAGCCACTCAAGTATAAAGCTCCTAAAGAAGATAAAAAAAAATTCCTCTATACGAGACACATTTGGAGCACCTCCAAGGCCGACATTGTGCACAGTTTTTGGCCCAAATCCTCGACAATCAAGTAATTTTGGGTGGCTCTCGCATTAGGATTGTGGGCAGAGTGCTTAAGGACTCCTTTCAAAATACGAGGTGGAGGTTCTGGCTTATCAATCTGCAAAGGTGTTTCACGGGGAGGAGGCTCTGGACCTATAATAAGATGCAAAGAACCATAATCATTATATTGAGTGGATACATCAATCTTATATTTAACCATATTGACGCATAGATGGCCACCATCATGTGTCGAGGGGTTTTGACTTCCGCTCAACGAATTTCTGGTGTTGGAGGATCCCAAGGTCATATTTTGGTTATGTGGAAACAAATTTGTCAGCAGAGCAGGTTGTTGTGTTATGATCCTCGAGGCTTCCTCGCTTTTGGGGCACAAGTGGGTAAGGTGATCATATTTACAAAGTTTACAAAGAAACTTCACCTTCCTCTTTTCTTTCTTTCCCTCACCAGCATTATTATTAGATTTATCATTATTATTTTTGTCCTTGTATTTATTATTTTTATTATTCTTCCCACCCTTACAATTATTTCCACGTCCTTTCATTTTGTTCCCTCCAGGTTGTTGTTCACCATATGAGTTCGTCGACTGCACAAAATGCACATCTATAGACTGGTTGATTGCAGACAAAGTCATATCTTGTCCTGTTGTAGACTGGTTAAGAGATAAATCCTTCAACTGGTTTGTCACCGGGTTTGCAGTCCTAGCATTTGTGGAGCCTATGATGCCATCAACATGAGGCCTAGGATTTTGTCTAGGATCATAGTTTGACCGTGGTGCATCAGGAATAATTTCACAAAGCACCCTAGACTCAGCATATATAAGGTCTAACTGTTGGGCTTTGAAGATGGCCTATTCCTCAAACATTACTCTGGATGTAGAAACATCCTTCGAAATGTATGACAACAAGGACTTGAGAAACCATTCCAACAGAAACTCTGGAGGAATATAA
>JASDQU010736056.1:10273-26905 GCA_032191745.1 Picea mariana
TTCCTGTTAGACATACTCAATGGGTATCCAACCTCGTCCCAGTGCGGAAGAAAAATGGGGAAATTCGACTTTGTGTCGACTTCTGAAACCTCAACAAAGCGTCTGATAAAGATAATTATCCTGTCCCTCCCATGGAATAGATTCTTCAACAAGTATCTGGTTCCAAGAGGCTATCTTTACTAGATGGTTTCTCTGGATACAACCAAGTCTTGATGTCTCCATCAGACCAATTAAAAACTACCTTCCATACCCCGTGGGGCACTTATGCTTATCGCAAAATGCCCTTTGGATTGATTAATGCCGGTGCTACCTTTCAGAGAGCTATGGACATTTCTTTTAGAGGCTTAATCAATCACTCTATAGTAGTCTACTTAGATGATGTGACCGTTTATTCTAAAAACAAAGACGATCATCTAGCTCACTTACGAGTCATTCTGCTACGATGTCATAAATACGACATCTCTTTGAACCCCAAGAAGTCCACCTTTGTAGTAGAACAGGGTAAATTACTAGGATTTATTGTGTCTAGTGATGGAATGATTATTGACCCCGAGAGGACCCAAGTCATCGCTAAACTTCCCCCACCTACCTCCAAGAAATCCATGCAGTATTTCCTAGGCCATATTAATTTCGTGAGAAGATTTGTCCCCAGTTTCTCCGAAATGGTCAGGCCCCTCCAAAACCTGATTAAGAAAGACACCCAATATCACTGGGGACCCACAGAAAACCAAGATTTTAACGCTATAAAGAAGGCCATAATAGACGCTCCGTCTCTCATGAGCCCTGATTTCTCTCAAGATTTTACACTCTATACTTTTGCCTCTGATCATTCCTATGCCGTAGTCCTAACTCAGAAGAACCCCGAGAACAACAAAGTACCCATCGCCTTTATGAGCTCTGCTTTCAAACACGTTGAACTTAACTACCCAGCAGTCGATCGGCAAGCCTACACTGTTTTCAAAGCAGTCAAGCATTTCCGGTCTTATCTTCTGAATTCAAGGACGAAGGTCATTGTCCCTTACCCTGCTGTAAGGAACTTGTTAGTGCAAAAGGAGTTAGGAGAGAAAAGAGCCAACTGGGTCACCAACTGGGTCACCTCCTTGCAGGAGTATGACTTAGAAAACACCCCAGCACAAATCGTGAGAGGCCAAGGGTTGTGTAAGTTGGTTGTTGATTTAGAAACCAAACAACAAGAAGATAGTGATATGTCAAACCTAGAACAATGCGATCAAAGTTTGATTTGTTGTACACAAAACCTAGTAAGTCCTTGGTACAACGATATTAGACACTGTCTTCAACATGGATCAGCACCTCGCCACCTTGACCCAGCCAAAAGGAGAGCATTGAGACTAAATTCCACCTCCTTTCATCTGGTTAACGGTATACTGTTTCGTCATAATTTTGATGGTGTACTGATGCGTTGTCTTGAGAAGGACGAAGTAGAGAAAGTCCTACTTGAGTTGCATGCAGGAGAAGTTGGTGGTCACTTCGATGGTGATACCACTGCTCATAAGGTTTTAAGAGCCGGTTACTACTGGCCCACGCTTTTTAGGGACACCCATGCCTTGTGCCGTAAATGTATCATTTGTCAGAAAGCATCAAGGCGATTGCAAAAACCAGCCTTCCCCTTGCAACCTGTTTCAGTCGATTCTCCTTTCCAGCAATGGGGCCTTGATATCATTGGTCCTATTAACCATCCATCCTCACAATAGCACAAATATATTGTGACATCCACTGATTACTTTACTCGATGGTCTGAAGCCGCCGCGCTAAGAACTGTTAACACAAGTCAGGTGATCTCTTTTCTAAACTCGAATATTATCACCCATTTTGGTATCCCTAATTGTCTAGTCTTTGATAACGCTTCTTACTTTTCTTCTCTTGAAATGAGTGATTTCGCCTTAGAAAAGGGAATAAAGATGAAGTATTCTGCTAGTTATTACCCCCAGGGCAACGGCCTAGCAGAATCAACAAACAAGAACTTGATCAAGATTATCAAGAGAACTGTGGCTGAAAATCACAAGAAATGGCACAACGCACTACTGAATGCACTATGGGCTGATAGGGTAACACCCAAAGCTGCTATAGGTAATTCCCCCTTTTTTCTTGTTTATGGCAGAGAAGCCATTCTGCCACCTCACATTCTTCTTCCTTTGCTTCAATTGTCACAAAAAATTCAAGAAGAAGATTGTCCCCCTTTAGAAAGCCGTATTAATGTTTTGATGAAGTTAGAAGAAGTAAGAGCCCAAGCTAAGTGTAAGCTAGACCAACATCAACAACTGATTAAAAGCTGGTTCGATTCTAGTTCTGCTTCTGATAGGAATTTTGAAGTAGGCGATCTTGTCTTAAAGTGGGACAAACCACACTAAGGGAAGGGTGAACACACCAAGTTTCAAAATTTGTGGCTTGGGCCATTTTTGATTGCTGAAAAGTTGGGCCCTAGTTCCTTTTGTTTACAGAATCTTGAAGGGCATCTTGACACATACCCGGTGAATGGCCAAGCCCTAAAATGATATTTTGCATGATTACTACCCTTGTATATTATGTAAATATTTGTTTTTGTTTTTATTTTTCCTTTGTTTTCATTTTTGGTTTTGATTTGATTGATCAGTTTTATATATTTTTTGGAACATATGCATGTCTATACACTGAGCCATTCAGACAAAGACCATAAGAAAAATCTCTTCGCTGAAATAACTTCTGAAAAATTGCACGAACATCAATGATTTATTTCTAAAAATGATATTTATGTTGGAAAATTTTGTTGTTTGAAAGAAGTTTACTAATTTCAATCTCTGAGTGAAGTTTGTCATGATCATCTTTATCTTTTCACGCTGTTCCTTTTCCGTAAAGGAATGACTCAAAAGGATGTATCCCCGTCATAGCAAGTTGTTTTAGAAATAAAACATTTCTGGAGCTGAATAAAGGACAGTACAATAAATAAATAAATAAATAAAATAAAATAAAATTCTGATGAGGTCTGAAAAAATATGATAAAATATCAAGATTTTTCAGCATCACCCCGCTCAGCTATCCACAAAAGAAAAACAAAATAAAAATATTAATAAGAGCTATGGGAAGTGTTTGTAAACCCGCCGAGATACTGAACAAGTCTGCTGGCAGCGGGTAAATGCAAGCATGGCGCAAGACAACTTCGTCGGGGTACTGAACAGGCCCACTGGTAGCGAAGCAATGTCGAGTACATGAAAATCTGTAAAAAAATATAAGAAACCTCTTTGAAAAGTCCTTTACTCTGATCTAGAACTTCTTGACAGGATACAGACGTGCGAGTGGGTTAAATGGCAACCCTGTTGAGGCTATGGACGCATGCTGGCAGCAGTGGCCATGCCAACAGTATTAAAGATTTTATCATAAAAATCATGACTTGTTGATCTTAAGACTGTTATTGGTAGCATCTTTAAAACATCGCTGGAAAAGATGGTAGATGATGATGTTTGTACGATTTTCTGGTTGTTGTTTTTTGAGTTGAAATTTTCTTTGTCGTCCTAATCTGAATTTGTTTCTTTCGACAGAGATAACTGCGTCTCGCAGTGTGTTGCCATTGTTGGCAGCCAATTCAATTTTTTCAATTTCCCTAAAAGCTGCCTACACCTATGTCTCTTGAACTTCAAATTTCTGTCGCATTTTGCAAAAAGACGATATTTTCATTTCATATGACATTTGCAAATTAGTTTCGATTCAGTTTTCACGACTAAAAAAGCATGAAAACTCCTCCATCGTTATTTGGACTGTCATGATCTTCTCATTGATATTTTGAAAGGCACTTACCTTTGGTTTGCTATCAAGCAGCTGGAATGATTTTCAAACTATGTCCATTTACCTACTTTTACTTTGATTGCGCAACTTGATTTTTATTGATGAGGCATTGAGCATGTTAATCTATGAATTATACTTGATTATATAGGGGTCATGGTTAATCTTGTTTTATGTGATCTGATCCTGACTATTATAAGCTCTTGGCTTATCGATTTTATGAAATCTCTTGACATAATGTTTTATAAACTTTGATTATATATTATGCGACAAGCGCATGGTCAATATATGAGTTTTGATTTCATGTTGGATGGAAATGGTTTGAAGTTATGAAATTGCACATTGGTTAAACTTTTGTTTTTGATTTAATGGTTTTAATTATTACATTGGCGCGTATTAACTTTGGGTTTAATTCTATATTGAATGTCATGGTTTCAAACGATACAATGGTGCCCTGGTATCACTATCCACCGTTTAAATCCTTGTGATTAGCCGATTAATGTGGTTTGAGTGATGTCATAATTAATGGAATAGCGTTGTACTCGACCATTAATGTTTTGCATGGCGGTGAACTAACCCACCACCTTCGCACGTGCATATTGATTGGCATCCTCTTTGAGCGCTTGCAGTTGTTAGCCCTATCGATTATGCTCCTGTGTGTTTAATCCGAACCCTACCATGATGCCCGCGCCATGGCTCCAATCGTAAGGGCTGAGCCCAATGGTAACCAACCATTGTTGATGTTCGATGGTGCTTACAACGACCTAGAGGAATTCAGATGGCTCCCGTTCATATGAAGGTTTGATGGATATAACCCTTGTGTGGCTCGGCAATTTGCGTTAACTTTCGATGGCTGCTGAGCCAAGGTTGGGGATGTGCAGTTAGAAATTGACGAGCAATTTCTCAGTTTAGCTACCGGTCTTCCTGCTACTGGTCAGAAATGGTTAAAAAATTGAAAAGTGGAAGATGTCCCGTGGACATTACTCTTCCAGTCACGAAAGGCGAATTCTTGTGACAAGGGTTTACCCGCAAACATGCTCAAGCAATGCTGGCACGACTTGCTAATGGTAACCAAGCAGTTCATCACCTGTGAGGGCTGGTATGGTTTCGTTTTCTTGTACCACCTTCGGCTACTTATGGTTTTCGTGGGCTATGAACTTAATATGCCTCACTAATTGCATAGGAGTTTGTTTAAAATGTCTAAATGGTATAAACGAAACCAGGCCAATAACAGCAGCCTGTTTCACTTTGGGTTAATTAAAATGCTTGTGGTATATCACTTAGGGTTGCACCGAGACTGTTGGGAGGATTTTCTTAAACGTAATGATTTTGATGGCTCAAACCCACCACAGGTTGACAAACCGGTGGTAAGCAAGAGAAAGTCAGTACCCCCTGTGCCTTATAGTTCTCTGCTACCCAAACCCATAACCGATTCACCTATTGACCTACCCAATTCTGTCACCACAGAGGTGGAAAATGTTAAACCAGTGGCTAAAAGGCTTAAAGCCAAACCCACTGCCAATTCTAAAGGCAAGAAAAATGCCCGGTTAATCTCTCGCATGGCAAGAAACAAACCAAAAGCACCCGTTAATCCTGACCCTATCATGGTAAGTGAAGACTCTGACTCGGAGATTGAACGTTACCTGGCAAGTGAGTATCCCTATTCAGAAGGTCTGTGTGACAAACCCTCATACGATTTTGTGAACAATCTACCACTGTGCTTACAAAATGATCCTAATTTTCCCGGCATCAAAATGCCTTGTGAAACCCCTGGTGACTCGTCTAAACCCCCTCCTGCTCCAATCGAAACAACTGCTCCACCATGTGATCAGTGTGGCTCATGGTTGGAAAGGTATTACCTCGATGTGCCAATGCTGCAGTCCAGAATTCATGCTCAAGAGGATCAAGTTGCAAGGCTCACCAGCCAGAAGGCAAAGATGCCATCCACTGATAAAAAATAGTGAACAACAGGTTCGATTTTGTTTAAGAATGTGGATTCTTCTACAGTGGTTGTGAACTCAAAGATGGCATAGTCCGAACAGTCGCACTGGTATGATTATCACCTGTTTATATGATGAACTCACAGCTCTGTGTAGAGTGTCGATTTGAAATTGTTTAATAAGCATGCATTGTTGTATATAAGTTTGTTTTGATTAATCGAATTCCCGAATTAGCTTTGATTGGATTTGGTTTTGGTTCGATTAATCATGGGATAGATTTGATTGTTTTAATTTAGTTTGAATTGAATACTCTGTCAATTATTGAAGTTGTTTCTAAGCACAGGATGTTTCTGTTATTTAAATTTCAAACATAGTCAATATTTTGATTCGAATTGGTGATATTCTAGATGATATGGTTGGCAAATATAGTTAATTGTTGTGATTTTATATCTTATGAATAATTCAAATACCATTCTGTTAAGGTGTAACCAAGTTGCGAATAGATGCAAGTCATAACTGTTGTATCCAACTATTCGATTCGCATTATATTGTTTGACCGTATTCTCAGCTCGGTTCATATTGCAACAAATATATTGTTTAAATTTGATTTGTTGGACGAAAATGATCATGCCCAGGATTACGACGTGTTTCTATTTTTGACTCAGTCACAATTTGATTTGATTGTTGCTCAGTTTATGGTTATCACTGCTGTTGATGGCTACGATCATTATGTGATTCTGTCTAATTGGTTATGTGAACGCTCAACGATTCAGATCTATGGTGAAGTTTGATGTTGTTTTGAATGTTTGGTAATAATCGTAACAACCTTTCCTTATTGGCATTTGATCAAAATGATATGAATCTTATACAGCAGTAACAAATCAATTTCGATTATGTTCAATTATGATTGTATCGATTATGATTGTGTTCAATTAAATCGTATCGTATACGATATGATTCACCATTGATTTTATTTGATATGAAACAGTCCTGTTATGATTTGACCATATTTTATGGCAATTAAAAAACAGATCATTCTTACCCTATTTCGTTTGTATCATTTTTGGATTTGGTTAAATTTGAATGATAAACTCATTGGAATTATAGTAATTCGTTTTTGAATATTTGTTAAAAGAAAATTAAATTGGATTTGATTTCTTTTAAGATTTTATTTTAAGATTTTATTTGATTGCTATCTGGTCCTGTGTGTTATTTTAGACTAGCTACAAAATCAGATGATTTTGTAGCTAAGTCTGTAGGATCAATTTTTTTATTGTTTTATTGATGAAATGTCTTTCTAATTGGTTATTTTTGGTCTATTGTAGATCAATTCGAAATGGCAGTGGCTGTGATGAGTAGTTAGGGGATATTTCAAAGATTTCACTTGCAATTTGATTTCCTAGTTTAGTTGATTTTGGGATATTTCCCAGATTATGTAAAACTATTTGATATTATCCACAGGGAAGTTTTACCCTGTGGAGAGACTTATATAAACTTATGATTTTTGTAATAATGTTTATCCTGAGTTGTGGGAGAACAAGGATATGGAGTTATAATACAGACTGAAGCAGAATTTGGTGTTTTGTCACAGCTTTAGCTTCTCAATATATCAATATTTTGTTTCATGTTGTGTATATCAATTTGTTTATGGTTTATGACAACTTTAGCTATCTAAATCATGTGCAAATGATATAATTTTAATCATTGTTATCCATATATTGTCTCTTCCAAATAGATAAAAGACATAACAATTGTTAATTCAGTTTGTGAATGACAGGTTTATCTTCTTCATAAGTTGAATTATAAAATATAAGTTTCTTGCATAACAGGTTTCCCTTATTGCAGGAATTTATAATCATAAGATTGTTATGATTTTATTTTATGTCTTGTTTGTCCTGTAAAACACCTCAAGGAGCAGCACAGCTGATCGTTTACGAGAAGCTTATGGACTAACTGGTGTGAGTTTCCCTCCTCCGACCAGCTTAGAAGTCATCATACACAGGGCAGATTTGGAGCACTTCCAGGTTAGTTAGTCTTTTGTTTACTGTTTTCATTAATTAGTTTAATTTAGATATAAGTTTAATTAGATTTATATTAGATCGTTTAATTTCAGTAATTTTTATTTCTTATTCATAAAAGATAAAAAATCAAAAGAGATTCTTGGTTGTCTTAGGGCAGGAAACACATGAGTTTTGCAGGTTTTAATTAAATCTGTAGGTTGTTTATAGTGTACATTTGTGAATAAGGAATATTGCAGCTACTAATTAGATAGTTGATTTGAGTTATTATAATAGTAATTAGTTGATAGTATATAGAGTAGTTTATAATTAGTTTTAGTTTATTTAGTAGTTTGTTTTAATTAGTTTAGTGTATTAGTTTGTTTGTTTTAGTTAATTTGTTTTTATTATTAGTTATTTTTGTTTCTTTTATTTAGTTAGTTTAGTTTATTGTATTTAGTTTAGTTAGTTTGTTTTATTAGTTTTATTTGTTTTAGTTAGATTAGTTAGTTTAGGTAAGTTTTCTCTTTGGTTTTTCATAGGAGACCTTAGAGCGGCCAACGGAGCCGTTAAACCCGTCAGGGTGGTTCATTCCAAATGGCTTGGGTTATTTAGACAACCCTGGACCGGTTCCACTCTCTCAGTTGACGGACGAACAGTTTCGCCCGTCAACAAATACCTCCCTAGCTAGGAGGGAGTGTTGATATTATGGTAACTTGGGGAGGTATTTACCTGCACGTGTAAACCTAATGAGAATAGAATATTCCAGGAAGCAAGAAGAAACCCTAATGATTTGGCTAATAACCCTAGACGACAAGTTGTCTCAAGAGGATAACTTGTATTAGGTTATTATCCTCCAATAGAAGAAGTCGTCCAGAAGAAATATTATATACTAAGTAAATAGGCACCCAGAATGAGAAGTTGGCCAAGGCAGTTAGCCAGGATTAGTATAAATATAGTAGGCTAGTCTTCATT
Source organism: Picea mariana (assembly GCA_032191745.1). Classification (NCBI taxonomy): domain Eukaryota; kingdom Viridiplantae; phylum Streptophyta; class Pinopsida; order Pinales; family Pinaceae; genus Picea; species Picea mariana. Next base: position 18,960 of record JASDQU010736056.1, read on the forward strand.
CTGGCAGTCATTCTCATAACTGCAGAGCTCACTTGTGCGCACTGCAGTTAACCAGTTTTGTGCGCAAGTTTGGAGGAGAGTTGTCGTTGCAGCTAGGAGATTCTGTTTTGACTTGGACTATCTCTTGGTTATGTTTCAGACTATCTGATCAACTCTTGTTGGTGTGCTATCCTTGGAGAAAGGTGTGCTAGCCTTTGTTTGGCTATCTAGGCTAGGGTTTGCTTCCAGAGTGATTCTTTGTCAAGGTTAAGGTGCTCCAAGGGTGGCTTCTACCTATGGCTGAGTGACAATAGTGATATTGTCTATGGTAAAACGAGCACATCCATCATATTCTAACAGGGTCTTGTCTCTGTTTTAGAGGAGTTTTAACGAACCAGAGAACTTTGAATGAACTTCTCCTTTATAAACCAAATCATTTTAAATGAACTGGAGAACTTTGAACTAACTCCTCCTTTGTAAACCAGAGCATTTTGAATGAACTAGAGCACTTTGAAAAAACTCCTCATTTATAAATCAAAACATTTTGAACGAATCACAGTACTTTGAAAAAACTCGTCTAGTGTGAACTAGATATGTTCCTATCATCTTCTCCAATAAATAAAAACATTTCTAAGTGTCCTTTTACTGGTAAGAAACAACAAGATCTTGAGTTCAAAATTCCATAACTTTCTTGTATGATGTTCGGTTGAGGTGTCATTTTTTGCAATGTGAAGAGCACAAAGAAGGGCTTTTAGTGACAGATCTTGCAAATTCATTTAAGTCTTTGAGTAGATTTGTGTTTAATGAAGGTCAATGTTGATGAATATTGCTTGACGAGAAATACTTGGTGATCATTTTGATACTTTTGGACCTTGAATTTTGATTCTGTCAGTTGTGTTGGAATATTAATCACGTAATTCATACATTTAGCCTGTTTTGGTGATGAAAAGTACACTTTGATGAATGCCAAAAAAACTAGTTTTGTGAGTTCTTGTGTCATTTGTGATGTATATGCTCTTGGTTCATCCTTTGGAGTTGAGGTAATGCATAATTGGTACAAAAATATAAATCTACTAAAACAACCAACTGACGTTCGAAGTGCTTAACGTTGTTTAGGAGCTAGGAGGACCAATCTTCTTCAAAGGTTCGTTTTAGAGCCACTAAAAGACCTACATATGCTGCAGTTGACCCATCTGATGATAGACAACACTTTCACGATCATGCTTAGTCATAAAATCAAGAATCACAAAGTAAACAAGTTGGTATGGTATACGCAGTGGAAGCTATTGGCGACACAAAGAGACATAATTACGACTGCAACATGAAGCAGGTTAGGCGACATAGATGATCAATGATCAGTCATTGAATTAGGTATAGAAATCTTTATCATTGGAGATGACAAGAGTTTGAATGATGGTCACAATGAGAAGAATCTGAGATGAAGAAGAATAAGACAGGTTTCAAGTCGAAGGTGTGTCTTGCTGATAGGGTCGATGTTAGTGAGATAAAGAAGATCAATGTCGATACACTCAGTTTTGATGAGGATAAAACAATTTTCTGGTGGTGTATGAATGAAAGAAGGGGGAAACTTGTCAACAAGCAGTGCATCAGTGAGGGAGAGACGAAACTCATTGATACGCACTGTATCGGGAAGAAAGGAAGGAGTGTTGTTGATATGTGATGTATCGAATTAGATGAAAGAGAACTTGCCAATAGTGTGTATCGGTGGGTCAAAGTGATCTCAAAAGACTTGGCAAATGGAAAATTATGGAGATTGGGAAGAAAGACTTGAGATTTTACATTTGTAAGAGCGAGAGGGTGTGAGGCTTCTAGTAGAAAAAAATTAAAGGGTGGGGGTGTTGGCAGCCAATTCACATTTTTCCATTGTCTTATAAGCTGCCTACACTAATGTTTTGCAAGCATCAATTTTTCATCGCAATTTTCAAATAAACAACATTTTCATTTTTTGTGACACTTGCACATTTACCTTCTTTTGTTTTCACGACTGTAAGTGTGAAAACTTCGTCTTTCGAAGTCGCACTGAAGTCATTATTTGAACCCTCATGATCCTTCTTGTAAATATGCCTATTGTGCTTACCTTTTATTTATCATTATATAGCTGGCAAGATCCTTTGATCGGTACTCATGCTTCGATTAATTGTGTGACCTGGTTTCATTGAGTTTGTAATGCGTTGGCATTTGGGTTTGCATTTTTATTTTGACCTACTTGACCATTGGTTTCATGAAAATACATGGGTGTTATGGTTAAATCTTTCATATATATCGTTTAATAAGATACCTATGTTTGTGTTTTCATAACTATTGGCTTGTTGATTGTATGAGTTGATACATTGATGCATGGTTAAATAGTTGCTATGTTTTTTATTTTGAATGTCGATGGTTTAAAACTATGGCACAACATTGATTGCACGTGTTGGTTCTACCATTGATTTCATTGGTTGGGCAAATGACTTAACTGTTGAACTATGCTATGATGGGTAGAATAGCTATAAGCCGGCGATTGTACTTTGGAAATAACTATTTTGCATGGCAGAGATAAGCTCCACCACCTTCGCATGATGGCATTTGTGCCTATCTCTTATCTCCGTTCACTTTTGTTAGCTCGGGTAGCTCTGCTCCTGTGTGTGTTCTTATCCAAACCCTGGGCTTACCATGTGCTCGGCTCCATGGCACAAGTCATGCGAATCGAGCCAAATGGTAGCCAAACCTTACTGTTGTTTGACAATGCCCGCAAAGACTTGGAGGATAACGGATGGCTCACCTTCATGCAATGATTTGAGGGTTTTAATCTAGCTGTAGCACGACAGTTCTCTTTGAATTTTGATGGCTGTAGAGCCAAGGTGGGTGACATCCAGTTGGAAATCGATGAGGAATTTATCAGTTCTACTATAGGGTTACCTTCCATGGGCCAGCGTTGGTTCAAAAATTCGAAAGTGGAAGAGGTTCCATGGCCACTATTGTTCCTCTCGTGCAAAGTCACCTCTTGTGATAGAGGTATGCCCATATCTTTGCTTAAACCACGATGGCATGACCTTTTGATCATAGTCAAGAAGTTTGTGACCTATGAAGGTTGATACAGACTTGTGTTTCTCTACCACCTGCATTTACTGAAGAATTTTATGGAATACCCGTTGAATATGCCCTTTTACTTTCAGTGCAGCCTATATAAAATGTTGAAAAGGTTTAAAAGGCAGAAGGCTGATAGAAGCCTGTTCCACCATGGGCTTATTAAACTTATTATTGTTTATCACTTGAGTTTACATGATGATAGATGGAGAGCTTTCATTGCTCGTAATGGTTTTCAGGATACAGACCCTGTCCAGGTTGACAAGCCTGTGGTAATTGAAACCAAGGTCGAGCCACCTATGCCCTTCCATATCCTACTGCCTCCTCCTAAACCCTCAGCCGACCCTAAGGTTGACTTACCCAATGCCATAACTAAGAAGTTTGAAACTATTAAAAGGCCTACGAGAAAAAATCCAAAGGCAAACCCTACTGCTAATGCCAAGGGTAAAAAGAACGCTCAGATTATTTCAAGGATGGCCAGGAACAAACCTAAACACTCTACTAAGTCAAAGCATATAATCCTTAGTGAGGATTTGGACTCTGACGTTGAATGTTTTCTAGCCAGTGAATATCCTTACTCGCAGGGTTTATGCCCTGAACCACCTTATGATTTCATGACAAATCTTCCCCCTTGCCTAAAATATAATCCTAGCTACCCTTGTATTAAATTGCCTAACGAAACCCTCAGCCATATGTCCAAACCCTCACCTACTCTTACGAAACCCGGACAACCTTCCTGTGACCAATGTGATTTATGGTTGGAACGATACTACATCGATGTTCACCTACTCTAATCGAAAATTCAATCACTGGAAGATCAAATTGCAGTGTTGACCAATCAAAGAGACAAGCTCCAAGCAACTGATAAGACGAAGAAGACAACAGTCTCTATCCTTTTCAAGAATGTTGAATCGGCCGTAGTTGTTATCAACTCTAAATTGTCATGACCAAGCCGTCTCATCGCTATATAGGTATGGATTTTGATATCGTTTTAGTTCTATGAATGACCAGGATTAATATAATGGTTGAAATTTGGTGTTCGAATAGCTCTGTTTATATTTCGAATAGCTCTGTTTATATATCAAAATGGTCTTCTCATAATGTGTTCATCCTGTACACATTTCACTTTGCTAAAAATAAACGAAATTTCGTTTTGGATATATGATTTGATCATCCCCAATTTAGACACTGATAGATTTTCATTCGAATTTGATTGGTTTTAGTTTGGATTTGATTTGATCGTTTGATGGTTTTCTTTCGACTGGATTGGTTTGTATCCAATTTGAACAGAAAGTTTTTCATGCTCAAATTAGAATACGATCTTGTTGGATTTGATTTCATTATGGTGATTGGTAAATGATTTCAATGAATTTGGTTGTGTCATATAATGTTCTATATTTGATCATTTCCAAGTTGGGAAAAATGACTCTCTTTTTTATGAAAACAATAAGCTCATTTAAGTCTGTGCGAATAATATTCATGCCCGAATCATGGAATGTTTTGATCCACGACGACTTTGTTAAACCCCTCCCATTTGATTCGCTTGATTGGATAGCGGTATCTTTAGTTAGTTTGATCGGTTTTATAAATTGCATTCGTATTAAAAATAGATTTGATTACAGCTCTGTTCTCAAACGAGTTTGTTAACTCAGATCGACTTATCTCATTCTTTTAAATTCGTATGAGGAAATTCAAGGAATAATCGTTTCAAAATGCATTCAAGAAATGATCTCGTGATGATTTTGTCTACCCCATCTGCATAAAAAATGATCGGATATGTATTACGAGCTCTGTTACTAATTGATTGATCCTATTACGATTTCTTTTGTGTTCAGTTACGAGTCAGTTATGGTTTGAATTCGTTCATGGCCTAGATCGTATGTCAATACATTTATAACGATTTGAAAAGTGATCTTGTTTGGATTCGATCATATCTCCTCTTATTGAGGCAGCATAATGATTGCCTGCATTTTGTTTGATCATATCGGTTTTAATTGGATATGAAACAATTTCACAACTGTTCGATTATGATTCTGTTGACCCGACTTTTTGGTAAAAAAAATAGAGTACACCTATCTCTGTATTCGGTTGAATGATTTTGATCCTGTTTGATTTCAAATGGTATAATAATTTCAAATTAAATGATTCGTTTTAGTGTATTAGTTTGTTTTATTTATTTTTAGTTAGATTAGTTTAGTTTTTTTTAATTGTTATTTTTAGTTAGTTATTATAGTTTAGTTTTATTTTTGTTTTCTTAGGACCTTAGATCGGTTAACAGAGCCACTAAACCCGTTAGGGTGGTTCATCCCAAACATCTTGGGTTATTAGAAAACCCCGGACCGGTTCCACTCTCTCAGTTGATGGACGGTCGATTTCGCCTGTCAACAAATGGCGCTAGAAGGAGGGCCTGAACTTAATTAATGGCACGAGGCAGTCACAAGACTCCTCCACCCCCTAATTTCTATCCTACAGTGACTAGAAGCCATTCAAACGATAATATTCCCCCTCAAACAGAAACTACTTCAACTGACGATCCACAGATCACAGTTGAGCCAACAACCCCTAATCCTATAGGTGGTGACATACAAGAGATTGTACGCCAATATCTTATTAAAACACATCGTGACTTATCTCGTTTGAGGCAACCTAACCGACCATGGGGCCAACCTTTGTATTTCTCTGATATCAGAGAACAATTAGGAGGCATTGATCCTACTATGAATCCTTCATATCCAATCTCAAATCCTACTGCAGGAGGATCTGGGATACCTCTTTCACCACCTCCATCATCTCCTTCCTTCACCTTTTCAGCCTTCCACACCCACTATCCCAATGGAAAATCAAAACAACCCTGCTAGACCCTGGCTTGATTAGGATGTCGTAGTTTTACCTGGAGCTAAGCACCCTTTGCCTAAACATCTGGAGTAATGGCTTCCCAAGTTTGATCCAGACTCAAAACAGATAGCTGAAGATCACATTAAAATTTTTATGTTAGCCATAAGACTCTCTAATGTCGAACATGAAGACGTTGTTTGTAGGTTGTTCCCTTATACTTTTGAGGGTAATGCATCCACATGGTACTTTTCCCAACAACCCCATACCATCGTGTCTTGGGAAAATTTCGAGTCATGCTTTTTGGAAAAGTTCGGAGACGGTAAACCTATGGAAGTCTTATTCATGGATCTTTCTAGCTTAAGAATGAACCCAAAAGAAAATTTTAAATACTTTAATCAAATATTCTTAACACTCAAAAACCGAATCCCTGCGGATTCTATGCCTGCTGAGAGTCTTATAATAGCATACTACACTAAAGATTTGCATCAGAGCATAGCTATTTGGGTTAAACGATCTAAGAAAGTGACGTTGTTAGAAGCCTTCGAGGAGGCCAACCAGAATGAAAAATACATACTTAGTCTTAAAGACTCTACTAGCAATGAAACTGAGACTAGTTCTTCTTCCAAAAAGAAGATTGAAATCCTCCCCAGACCCACTCAAAGTAAAACACAACCTGAAAACTCTGATTTAGAAAACTTAACCAAAGTTGTTCAAAAACTATCAAATCAAGTTATAGACTTAAAAAGGTTGACCAAAGAAGCTTCCCCTAGAAAAGGACCTTACAAACCCCCATTCTGGAAGCCTTTCCCACCAACCGACCTAACCCAACCACCGAAGTCCTTAATCTAGAAAGTTTGCAATGTGCCCTTCAAACAATTCTAGAAGCCCAAGATAACTTGATGCCTCCTAAGATTCCTGAGGAGGTAGTTGAACAAGAGAGAGTTCAAGAAGAAGAGTCTTCTCCAAAAAATTTTGGACACTTCTCGGATAGCATCTTCCAAGCCAACTTTGAGACAGTTCATCCTTATAATACGAGGAGTAAGACAACCAACAAGCCTTCTTCCGAAAACACTACAACTTCGCCTCCAAAGCAATCTAAATCAGCCGAAACTAAACAGAATAATGTGAACCCCAACTTAGATTATGATGTTGTTGAAGATCTTAAAAAGTTAAGGGCTAACATTTCTATTTAAGAGTTATTGAAGTTTCCATTTCTGCTTCAAAAAATGTTGCAAAATATTTCAGAGAAGACAAAAATGGTAATCCTAATGGTAACAAGGTTGTGCAAAACAAAGCCCCCCAGAAGACTTCCACTAAAAACCATCCTGATCCTCAATATAAAGGGGGCCTTCCTGTAAGTAATGTAAATAATGTAAATAACGTAGATAAAGTAGCTTTAGAAACTACGAGTAAAAATCCACAAGCTACTACTCTGAGTACTCGCAAAAATGTACCTCCTTTCCTATTGACTTTCGAAATCTGTAATAGAAACGTGCACAATTTCATGGTAGACTTAGGAGCGTCATCCAACGTGATGCCTTGGTCTGTGTGCCAAAAGATAAATGCTGAAGTTGAACCCTCTACTTTAAAACTCATACAACTTGATTGGACAAATGTAAAAGTTATAGGCGAACTAAAAAATGTGCTTATTAGATTATCGTCTAACCCAAAGGTTCATCAAGTTATTGATATAATTGTTGTAGATATTCCAAAAGTGTATGGTCTATTTTTAAGCAGGGACTGGTCGGAGCAGCTACATGGTTATTTCGCGACAGATTGGTCTCATCTATGGCTTCCATAAAATGGCAAGCCTAATAAAATCAAGGTGAATTGTGAACGCTACCTTAAATTCACGGTCACAGATTTGAATGATCCCAACGAACCATACACACCTTCTAATGATTCACCTGAAGAACAAGGGATGGACACCTTCTTCGGCAACTTCATGGCCAAGGTTTCTGTTAAGAACCGAACATCAATATAGCATAGAAAAACCTCAGGAAAAGTACTCAACGCCTTTAAAGTTCCTATGAATACATCAATCA
>JASDQU010736056.1:27005-55189 GCA_032191745.1 Picea mariana
GGAGCAGGTTGCGTCATTATCAATCCAGCAGGTAACAAAAAAATGATAGCATGTAGGTTGGAATTTGAATACTAACAATATTGCAGAATATGAGGCTTTACTGCAAGGTCTCAGAAAATATTTGGATATGAACATTCAAAATCTAACCGTCTTTGGCGACTCTGAAATAGTGGTTAGACAGGTAAGAGATTCTATCCACTATCTTTCTCCGCATCTCAAAAGCTACCAGTCTGGGGTATGGAATTTAATGAATAGATTTTCCGCTTTCAATATAAGTTCTATCCCTAGATTGAATAACTCTAAAGAAGATTTATTAGCTAATGTAGCTTCTAAACTTATTCCTGCAGAAGGCTTGTCCCCAGACGCATTCTTAGTTGAGATGTTGTTTCAGCCTTCTGTTCCCGACAACAGCACGAATTGGAGAGTATTTGACGACGATCAACAGATTATTAACTTTCTGCACATGGAAGAAACCTTTCAAGGTGCGGTGATAGACAAACATACACACGGTGACAATTTGCACGATTTCACGGTAATACCAGATCCAAGAACTCCTGAATCTTCATTGGATATGGTAAACTCAATCCCTAAATCTGTAGTTAAATTAGAGAAGTTTTATGATTTTCAAGATAAATTTAAAAAGACGATCAACTGTAAAACCAATAGTTCCTCGTTATCTTATGAAAAGGTGAACTTAGGGACTAATGAAAATCCTCAATGCATTAATCTAGGGTTGGGATGTTCTCGACAAGAAAAAGCTTCATTTATTAAATTGTTCAAAGAGTTTAAAGATGTCTTTGCATGGACGTATGACGACCTTAAAACTTTCGACCCTAATATCATACAACATGTCATCCCTATGAAGCCCCAAACCTTACCCTTTCAACAAAAATTGAGGAAAATGCACCCCAAACTGGAACCGACCGTTCAAAAATAATTGAATAAGCTCCTAAATGCTAAGATAATTTTTCCTGTTAGACACACTCAATGGGTTTCTAACCTTGTCCCAGTCTGGAAGAAAAATGGGGAAATCCGACTCTGCGTCGATTTCTGAAACCTTAATAGGGCGTCTGATAAAGACAACTACCCTGTCCCACCCATGGAACAAATCCTTCAACAGGTATCTGGTTCCGAGAGGCTATCTTTACTAGATGGTTTCTCAGGATACAACCAGGTCCTGATGTCTCCACTAGACCAACTAAAAACTACCTTCCGTACTCCGTGGGGCACTTATGCTTATCGCAAAATGCCTTTTGGATTGATTAATGCTGGTGCCACTTTTCATAGAGCAATGGATATTTCTTTCTGAGGCTTGATCAATCAGTCCATTGTAGTTTACTTAGATGATGTGACTGTATTTTCTAAAAACAAAAACGATCATCTAGGTCACTTACGAGCCGTCCTACTACGATGTCATAAATACGACATCTCCTTGAACCCTAAAAAATCCATCTTTGCAGTAGAACAGGGTAAACTCCTAGGATTCATTGTGTCTAGTGAAGGGATGATTATTGACCCTGAGAGGACTAAAGTCATCACGAAACTTCCCCCTCCTACATCCAAAAAATCTATGCAATCTTTCTTAGGCCATATCAATTTCGTGAGAAGATTTGTCCCTAGTTTCTCTGAAATGGTCAGGCCTTTACAGAATTTGATTAAGAAAGACACCCAATATCACTGGGAATCCCTAGAAAACCAAGCTTTTAATGTAATAAAGAAGGCCATAATAGACGCTCCGTCTCTCATGAGCCCATATTTTTCTCAAGACTTTACACTCTACACTTTTGCTTCTGACCGTTCCTATGCCACCGTCCTAACCCAAAAGAATGTTGAGAACAACGAAGTACCCATCGCCTTTATGAGATCCTCTTTCAAAGGCGCTGAACTTAATTACCCATTGGTAGATCGACAAGCCTATGTTATTTTCAAAGTAGTCAATCAATTCTGGTCTTATCTTTTGAAGTCAAGGATGAAAGTCATTGTCCCCTACCCAGCCATAAGGAACCTGTTAGTGCAAAAGGAACTAGGAGAAAAGAGAGCCAACTGGGTCAATTCCTTGCAAGAGTATGACTTAGAAATCCCCCCAGCTCAGATAGTGAGAGGCCAAGGGTTATGCATGTTAGTTCCTGATTCAGCAGCAAAACAACAAGAAGAAAGTGATACGTCCAACCTAGGACAAAGCGATCAAAGTCTAATCTATTGCGCACAAAACCTTGTTAGTCCTTGGTACGATGATATAAGATTCTGTCTTGAACATGGATCATCCCCTCGTCACTTTGACCCCGCTAAAAGAAGAGCGTTGAGACTGGAGAATGCCTCCTTTCATCTGGTTAATGGTATCCTGTTTCGTCAGAGTTTTGACGGTGCACTAATGCGTTGTCTTGAAAAAGACGAAGCAGAAAAAGTCTTGCTAGAGTTGCATGCAGGAGAAGCTGGTGGTCACTTCGATGGTGACACCACTACTCATAAATTTCTAAGAGCTGGTTATTACTGGCCCACACTTTTTAGAGACGCCCATGCCTTGTGTTGTAAATGTATCATCTGTCAAAAAGCATCAGGGCGGTTGCAAAAACCAGCCTTTCCTCTGCAGCCCGTTTCAGTAGATTCCCCTTTTCAGCAGTAGGGCCTTGATATCATAGGTCCAATCAACCCCCTGTCCTCACAACAACACAAGTTTATTTTGATAACCACAGATTACTTTACTCGATGGTCTAAAGCTGTTGTGTTAAGAACTGTTAACACCAGTCAGGTAATTGACTTTCTAAATTCGAATATCATCACTCGTTTCGGTATCCTTGACTGTTTAGTATTCGATAATGCTTCTTACTTTTCCTCTCTTGAGATGAGCAAGTTCGCTTTGGAAAAAAGGAATTAAATTGAAGTATTCTGCTAGTTATTACCCCCAGGGAAACAGATTGGTAGAATCAACAAACAAGAACTTAATTAAAATCATCAAGAGAACGGTGGCTGAAAATCACAAGAATTGGCACAATACACTGTTGAACGCGTTATGTGCTGATAGGGTAACGTCGAAAGTCGTTGTAGGTAACTCCCCCTTTTTTCTCGTTTATGGCAGAGAAGCAATTCCGCCACCCGACATCCTTCTTCCTTCACTTCAGTTATCGTAGAAAGTCTAAGAAGAAGATTGTCCCCCTTTGGAAAACTGAATTAATGCTTTGATGAAGCTAGAAGAGGTAAGAGCCCAAGCTAAACATAAGTTAGATCAGAATCAACAATTGCTTAAAAGCTGGTTCGATTCTAATTCTTCTTCTGATAGGAATTTTGAAGTAGGCGATCTCGTCTTGAAGTGGGACAAACCACACGAGGGAAAGGGAGAGCACACAAAATTTCAAAACTTATGGCTTGGACCATTTTTAATTGTTGAAAAGTTGGGTCCCAGTTCTTTTCAATTGCAGAATCTTGAAGGGAATCTTGACACCTACCCAGTGAATGGCCAAGCCCTGAAGAGATACTTTGCTTGATAACTACCCGTGTATATTATGTACATATTTTTCTTTTAGTTTGCGTTTTCGTTTGCTTTCTGTTTTTTATTTTGATTTGAATTGATCAGTTTGAGTCTTTGGAAATACACATACCTGTACACCGAGCTATTCAGACAAAGACAATAGAAATTTCCTTCACTGAAATAACTTCTGAAAAATTTGTACAAACATCAATGGTATATTGTTGAAATTTATATCTATGTTGGAAAAGTCTGTTGTTTAAAAGAAGATGGCTGATTTCAATCTTTGAGTAAAGTTCGTCATGATCATCTATTATCTTTTTACGCTATCCCTATTCCATAAAGGAATGACTCAGAGGATGTCTCCCTGCCTTAGGAAGTTGTTTTTGTCAATAAAAAATCTCTGGATCTAAATAAAGGACAGTTCTAAAAAAAAAAAATCTGATGAGGTCTAAAAAAATATGTTAAAATATCAAGATTTTCAGCGTCACCCCGCTCATATATATATCTATGAAAAACAAAATAAAATTATTAAGACGAGCTATGGGAAGTTCTTGTAAACCCATCGGGATACTGAACAGGTCTGTTGGTAGTGGGTAAATGCATGCATGATGCCAAGACAACTTCATCGGGGTACTGAACAGGCCCACTGGCAGCGAAGCAATGTCAGGTATATGAAAATTTGTAAATAAGAAACCTCTTTAATGTCCTTTATTCTGATCCAGAACTTCTTGGTAGGATACAGATGTCAAAGTGGGTTAAATGGAAACCCTGTCGAGGCTATGGATGCCTGCTAGCAGCAGTGGCTCTGTCAACAGTATTGGAGATTTTATCTTTAATATCGTGACTTGCTAATCTTAAGATTGTTATTTGTTTTTATCTCTTAAAACACTGCTGAAATAGGTGGTTAATGATGATGTTTATACTATTTTGTGGTTGTTATTTTTGAGTTGAAATTATCTTTGATGTCCTAATCTGAATTTGTTTATTTTTTGGCAGAGATAACTGCTTCTACCAGTGTGTCGCCATTGTTGGCAACCAATTCCATTTTTCCATTGTCTTATAAGCTGCCTACACTAATGTTTTGCAAACATCAATTTTTCATCGCAATTTTCAAATAAACGACATTTTCATTTTTTGTGACACTTGCACATTTACCTTCTCTTGTTTTCACGACTATAAGCGTGAAAACATCATCTTTCGAAGTCACACTGAAGTCATTATTTGAACCGTCATGATCCTTCTTGTCGATATTCCTATTGCGCTTACCTTTTATTTATCATTATATAGCTGGCAAGATCCTTTGATCGGTACTCATGCTTTGATTGATTGTGTGACTTGGTTTCATTGAGTTTGTAATGCGTTGGCATTTGGGTTTGCATTTTTATTTTGACCTACTTGACCATTGGTTTCATGAAAATACATGGGTGTTATGGTTAAATCTTTCATATATATCGTTTAATAAGATACCTATGTTTATGTTTTCATAACTATTGGCTAGTTGATTGTATGAGCTGATACATTGACGCATGGTTAAATATTTGCTATGGTTTTTATTTTGAATGTTAATGGTTTAAAACTATGGCACAACGTTGATTGCACGCGTTGGTTCTACCATTGATTTCATTGGTTGGGAAAATGACTTGACTGTTGAACTATGCTATGATGGGTAGAACAGCTATAAGCCAGTGGTTGTACTTTGGCAATAACTATTTTTCATGGAAGAGATAAGCTCCACCACCTTCGCACGATGGCATTTATGCCTATCCCTTATCTCCATTCACTTATGTTAGCTCGGGTAGCTCTGCCCCTGTGTGTGTTCTGATCCAAACCCTCCTCTTACCATGTGCTCGGCTCCATGGCACCAGTCGTGCAAATCAAGCCAAACGACAGCCAAGCCTTACTACTGTTTGACAATGCCCGCAAAGACTTGGAGGATAACGGATGGCTCACCTTCGTGCAATGATTTGAGGGTTTTAATCTAGCTGTAGCACGACAGTTTGCTTTGACTTTTTATGGTTGTAGAGCCAAGGTGGGTGACATCCAGTTGGAAATCGATGAGGAATTTATCAGTTCTGCTACAGGGTTACCTACCATGGGCCAGCGTTGGTTCAAAAATTCGAAAGTGGAAGAGGTTCCATGGCCACTACTGTTCCTCTCGCGCAAAGTCACCTCTTGTGATAGAGGTATTCCCATATCTTTGCATAAACCATGATGGCATGACCTTTTGATCATAGTCAAGCAGTTCATGACCTATGAAAGTCGATACAGATTTGTGTTTCTCTACTACCTGCGTCTGCTAATGAATTTTATGGGATACCTGTTGAATATGCCCTTTTACTTTCAGCGCAGCCTATATAAAATGTCGAAAAGGTTTAAAAGGCAGAAGGTTGATAGCATCATGTTCCACCATGGGCTTATTAAACTTATTATTGTTTATCACTTGAGTTTACATGATGATAGCTGGAGAGATTTCATCGCTCGTAATGGTTTTGGGGATACAGACCCTGTCCAGGTTGACAAGCCTGTGGTAATTGAAACCAAGGTCGAGCCACCTGTGCCCTTCCATATCCTACTGCCTCCTCCTAAACCCTCGGTCGACCCTAAGGTTGACAAACCCGACGCCATAACTAAGAAGTTTGAAACTATTAAAAGGCCTGGGAGAAAAAATCCCAAGGCAAACCCTACTGCTAATGCCAAGAGTAAAAAGAACGCTCGGCTTATTTCAAGGATGGCCAGGAAAAAACCTAAACCCTGTGTTGAGTCAAAGCCTATAATCCTTAGTGAGGATTCAGACTCTGACGTGGAACATTTTCTAGCCAGTGAATATCCTTACTCGCAGGGTTTATGCCCCGAACCACCTTATGATTTCGTGACAAATCTTCCCCCTTGCCTAAAAGATAATCCTAGCTACCCTGGTATTAAATTGCCTAACGAAACCCTCAGCCATATGTCCAAACCCTCGCCTTCTCTTACGAAACCCGGACAGCCTTCCTGTGACCAATGCGATTTATGGTTGGAACGATACTACATCGATGTTCCCCTACTCCAATCAAAAATTCAATCACTGGAAGATCAAATTGTAGTGTTGACCAATCAAAGAGACAAGCTCCAAGCAACTGATAAGAAGCAGAAGACAACAGGCTCTATCATTTTCAAGAATGTTGAATCATCCATAGCCGTTATCAACTCTAAATTGTCGTGACCAAGCCGTCTTGTCGCTATATAGGTATGGATTTTGATATCGTTTTAGTTCTGTGAATGACCAGGATTAATATAATGGTTGAAATTTGGTATTCGAATAGCTCTGTTTATATTTCGAAATGGTCTTCTCATAATGTGTTCATCCTGTATACATTTCGCTTTGCTAAAAATAAATGAAATTTCGTTTTGGATATATGATTTGATCATCCCCAGTTTAGACACCGATAGATTTTCATTCAGATTTGATTGGTTTTAGTTTGGATTTGATTTGATCGTTTGATGGTTTGCTTTCGATTGGATTGGTTTGTATCCAATTTGAACAGGAAGTTTTTCATGCTCAAATTAGAATACGATCTTGTTGGATTTGATTTCGTTATGGTGATTGGCAAATGATTTCAATGAATTTGGTTGTGTCATATAATGTTCTATATTTGATCGTTTCCAGGTTGGGAAAAATGACTCTGTTTTTTATGAAAACAATACGCTCATTTAAGTCTGTGCGAATAATATTCACGCGCGAATCATGGAACGTTTTGATCCACGACGACTGTGTTAAACCCCTCCTGTTTGATTCGCCTGATTGGATAGCGGTATCTTTAGTTAGTTTGATCGGTTTTATAAATTGCATTCGTATTAAAAATAGATTTGATTACAGCTCTGTTCTCAAACGAGTTTGTTAACTCAGTTCGACTTATCTCATTCTGTTAAATTCGTATGAGGAAATTCAGGGAATAATCGTTTCAAAATGCATTCAAGAAATGATCTCGTGATGATTTTGTCTGCCCCATCTACATAACAAACGATCAGATATCTATTACGAGCTCTGTTACTAATTGATTGATCCTGTTACGATTTTGTTTGTGTTCAGTTACAAGTCAGTTATGGTTTGAATTCGTTCACGGCCTAGATCGTATGTCAATACATTTATAACGATTTGAAAAGTGATCTTGTTTGGATTCGATCGTATCTCCTCTTGTTGAGGAAGCATAATGATTGCCTGCATTTTGTTTGATCATATCGGTTTTAATTGGATATGAAACGATTTCACAACTGTTCGATTATGATTCTGTTGACCCGACTTTGTGGTAAAAGAAAAAGAGTACACCTATCTCTGTATTCGGTTGAATGATTTTGATCCTGTTTGATTTCGAAAGGTATAATAATTTCAAATTAAATGATTCGTTTTCAAATAGTTGTTCGATGTTAATTGAATTTAATTCTTTAAAATATTTTCAATTGATTTTAATGTTGATTATGTGCCTTATTTAGACTAGCTACAGAATCAGAGGATTCTGTAGCTAGTCTATAGAATTAGATTTTTATTATTTTATTAATAAAAGATCTTTCTAACTTGTCTATTTTTTACCCTTTTCAGGTAAATTCGAATTGCATGGGACTTGATGGACAGTCTAGGGGATATTTGTGTGTTTTAGTTTTATTGTAGTTTCCTAGTTTAGTTAAACTTGGGATATCTACCCAGATTTATGTAAGCAGTTTTGATAACTTCCACAGGGAGGTTTTACCCTGTGGAAAACTTATAAATACTTATTATTTTTTGGAATAAGGATCATCCTTACTTGTGGGAGAACCAGACTATGGATTCTTAATGCAAACTGAGACAGAAGTTGATGTTCTGCTACAGATTTCGCTTTCATAATATCAATCTTTTGTTTCATGTTTATGTTTATCAATTTGCATTTGATTAGTGACTACTTTAGCTATCATAGTCTTTTGCAAACTGATATGATTTAATTAATATGATCCATGTCTGATTTCTTTCATTAATCTAAAACACAAGAATTAATTGTTCAATTAATGAATGGCAGATTTTTCTTCTTCATCAATTGAACTGTTATATATAAGTCTTTGCATACGGGTTTATCTAATTGTAGAGATTTATAAATTATATGGTTGTTGTGATTTTTATGTCTTGTTTAACCTGTAATCCAACTTAAAGAGCACTACAGCTATCGTTTACGAGAAGTTCCTGGATAATTCGGTGCGGGTTTCCTCCCTCCGATCAGCTAAGAAAGTTATCATACACAAGACAAACCTAGAGCGTTTCTCCAGGTCAGATTGTGATTTATTCTTATTAGGTTGTTTAGTATATTTATTGGTAATTTAGTTAGATATATGTTTAGTTAGATTTATAGTTAGAATTAGTATATTAGTTGTTTATTTTAGTTAGTTTTGTTTTATTTCTTGTTCATAAAATTATAAAATCAATAAAAAATATCTCTTTCTGTCATGAGGACAAAACATAAATGAGTTTTTCAGGGTTTTTTTAAATCTGTAAATTGTAGATATTGTACATTTTGTGAATAAGTTATGTTTCAGTTAATAGTTAGATAGTTAATTAGTTAGAGTTAGTATAGTAGTAGTTACTAGATTGTATATATAGAATAGTTAGATTAGTGTATTAGTTTGTTTTATTTATTTTTAGTTAGATTAGTTTAGTTTGTTTTAATTGTTATTTTTAATTAGTTATTATAGTTTAGTTTTCTTTTTGTTTTCTTAGGACCTTAGATCGGCTAACGGAGCCGCTAAACCCGTCAGGGTGGTTCATCCCAAATGGCTTGGGTTATTAGACAACCCCGGACCGGTTCCACTCTCTCAGTTGACGGATAGTCGATTTCGCCCGTCAACAGGGGGGCAATTTCTTCTCTTAGGGAAAATGTAAGAGAAGAAAATAGAGAGGTTGTTGTGTGCATGCAACAAGTGCATATAGATATGTTGGAGGATATATGATGCATATTCATTAAGAGTCTTGTTATATATGAAATAAGTATGGCCCGATAACTAATGTGGTTTTTTATTGTTGAATGGCTAGGAATGGTTGAATATGTTGATGATGCAGTTTCCTATGACAAAAAACCCCATGAAAAGGATAAGGACAAGAGGATGTTTGTAAAGAGTTGTTTAAGGGATTGTGCAAGTTCCCATGAGGCATCAATTTATCAAGTAACATCAAGAAAGTTGATGTCAACTATGTAGGTATGAAAATTGGTCATGCCAATATGGAATCTGACTTAAAAGGAATTGCGTAAAATGATCTCTTAGCTAATCAAAATCAATTTTAGGTCATACTCTATAACCAAAAAGATGGTTTCAATCTAAATAGTATTTGGAAAGAAAGCTAGTATCCCTTGTAGTCATTGTTAAAATTACCTTTAGTAGGGTCATATGTTTTTTAATAATATTTAGCCTTAATCCCATATAGAAAACTAAATACTATCCTAGTTACAATTTAACCTCTTACCCAATAAAAAAACAAAATTTATAAAACTTAAATTAACATACTTATAATTTAAAAAATTACTATACATTATGATTATTAAAATATTCCCATTAATTCCTTTTGCATTCCAAAAAGTGTTCATTATTAAATAGTTATTTTGATGTTATTTTATTATTAAATGATTATTTCTTTAAATAAGGCATATATGGATATTGAAAGCTGTCATTTTAAATAATTGTTTTGATTTTCTTCTTGAAAGCTTTCGTTCTTAAATAATTATTTTGATTTTCTTTTTATAAGGAAAATATGAATATTCAAATAAGGCATATGAATATTGAAAGCTTTCATTCTTAAATAATTATTTTGATTTTCTTTTTATAAGGAAAATATGAATATTGAAAGCTTGCAAGGTAGAGATAGCCATTGCGATTTTAAGTTGATAGACCACACTCGATGGTGTGGGGCTCACAAAACATTTTCTTTTTGATGGAGGACCCCTGACATTGAAAATTTATTCATGTCTCTTCAATCTAATTTATCTGAATAATAAAAAAGGTATGTAAAGTCACAATACAATATAGAATTATAGCTAATTGGTTGGCCAACTAACATTGGAAATTGATCCAGGTCTCTTCAATCTAGATGATGTCAAGAATAAAGGGGTACGTAAAGCTAGAAATAGGCAATTTAGTCTTATCACTAATTTATGTCAATCAAAGGCCTTTAAAATTGGGAATATAAAATTTTGCTACCAGAATGTGCAGCGCAATTTTATATTGATTAATTTTGGTTACGATAAGAAATATTTTATTTACATTGAAATGTAATAAATCATTTTTATTTTGAAATTTTATTTATAAGTAATTTATTTATTTATTTAATTTTTAAAATAAAATATTTATTTATTTATTTAATTTTTAAAATAAAATATTAGAAAAGCAGATGAATTATTAAACCTACACATCATATCTAAGACACATAGATTACGAGAATGTTTTTTAACACGTAACCTTTTTTAAATTCAAACTAAACTCCACAAAATAAACTATACTTTATTCCGTATTGACACTTACACTGTGAATGCATTAAACGGTTGATATCTCTATCTTCTTTTTTATTTTTTATTAATAACCTATATTGACTTTACAGCATAAACTTGATTATGTTTTTTAATAAATTACATTGTTTTTATTATATATATAAATATAATATAATAGGTTACACTAATAATTTTTCTCCTTCCAATTTATCCATCTTCTTTTATCAATACATATATATTTATATAATGGTACACTAATAACTTTTTCTGGTTCCAACTTATTAAACAAATATATATGCATATCCATCTTATTTTTTTCATTACAACGACACTCACTTTACAACATAAACTATTTTCAATTTAAAAAAAACATAATGAATAGAGAACTTAAGTGGTGAAGATGGTACATAATGCCATATTATACTGTGCATGAGTTAAAAATAGTGAAGTAGGAGTTGACATATGAAATGGTACATAATCCCATATTATAATATTAATGGGACATAATGGGGCCAAAATCTAGCAAGGTGGTAGTTGAGATATTTTCCTAAGCTAGGAATATTTTATTACATATTATAATTGCGTTATATGCATTTGTGTTCATGGTCTTCATATTTTAAAAAACATAATGAATAGAGAAATTCACTGGTGAAGATGGTACATAATTCCATATTATAATGTGCATGGGTTAAAAATAGTGAAGTAGGAGTCGACATATGGAATGGTACATAATCCCATATTACAATATTCATGGGACATAATGGGCCAAAAGCTAGCAAGGTGGTAGTTGAGATACTTGGTGGTAGTTGAGATATTTGGTTAAGCTATGAATATTTTATTATATATTATAATTGTGTTATATGTATTTGTGTTTATGTGTTAAGAATTTAACTTATCTAATTTTTTTATGTAGGTAGAATAATATATTTCCATGTAATAAAAGTCAATATGAATAAGACCTAGCAATAAGGAAGAATAAGGTAAATGTAAGAAGACCCAATAGAAGCTTCCACTTCTAAAAGGATCTTCCTCTAGATTGTTCTTTTGGATACACATATTTAGTATAAATAGAAGTAAAGGGTATGCGAAGTTTTGTATTGGATATTATTGTACTAGAGCTCTGCTCTGCTAGAGGTTGCCCCCTTGGAGAGACAAGTGAATATTGCTATCACTAATCAAGGTGCTCTTTCTGGTGTTATTCTGGTGTAATTCTGGTATTGTTATGGTTATATCATTGTTGTTCTACCATTTCTAGCTAAAATATTTATGTTATGCATACTATTTTATATCTGGAATACTACATTATGGTGTTCATATAATGTTGATTCAAACACATAGTGGGCTACATATTTGTTTAACAAAATCGATGACATGGATAGACAATTAAGCTAATAGTTATCATTGTGTTGTCCCCTCAAGGTTCATTTTAGAAAAACAACATTTAAAGTCACCCACTAGAGATGTGCAATTATTTGAAATGGATTGATGATAAAGAAATGGTTTGTTATGATGGTTTATTTTTTTACATTTAATGTTTAAGTTGCATCCTTCATCAAAAAAATTGGTTTCAACTTTGTTATCATTTTAGAAAGCCTTGTGTATGAATAAGTTTGGTTTATGTAACAACCAAGACTAAGGCAGGGTGGATCTTATGTCCGTGCTCCATACTTCACATGAAAGACGAAGAGAGGCTAAGGATGGTAGAAAATAAACCAAGGTAGGTCTTTGTGGTGACATGGTGTAAGGGGCATGAAATGATGTGGAAAAGGAGGCATGGAGCCCACTCCACACACCACAAAGGTTACAATATGCAAAGATATGAGTAGGAAAAGCTTTGAACCTTGTAGAGGAATGGAGGAAGGTGGAGTAGAGCATGTTGGCTCGATATTTCCAACCCATTGTTCGAAAGGATTACCCAACAAATAAGCCATAGGCAACGACATATTTGATCTTCAAAGACTGAAGAAGGTCTCACCTGACATGCCATAAGAATCACATAGACCACATGTTTTGTGTGTCTTATAAAGGGACAACACAGACAAGAGACATCTCATTCAGATACATGCATTCACTTCACACTCATTCCTAACATTCATGTCAGTTATGCATAGAAAACTATTGATCCAGGTGGATATTGGTGGCCACCCACCTCCTCCAACTGGCTCAAAACAGTTTTATGACAATTTTGGCATTTTACTATTTTTAGCAGTTTTAACTTCCAGAGCCATTTTGAGGGCCTAAATGAAAGTATTTCGGGATTGATCTTCTCAATTATATCCAAAGGCATGATTGAGCCCCCAAAATTAATCTCATCGACGATACCTTTCAAACGGGCTATCATATGCCTAAAACGGAGATCCTATGCAAAAGTTACGACACCAGGAAGTTAATGTACTAACTTACCTAGACGGGGCCCACATGACTTTTGGCGCTTCATCTCCTAGGGTTAGGTTTTTGGATGTCTAGGGTTTTAGGCATTCCTGTTTATTGTAAAAAGGCCTTCAGGGCCTCATTGTAATCATCTTCTTGCGAATGAGCACAGTCGTCACATCTCTTCTCAGAGATAAGTTGCCACCATTCCAGCAAGCTTGTTTCCACTGCATTTACAGTTTGAACTTATTTCCTTATTGAATAGAAAACCAGTTTTATTGTATCTCTCTTATTTTGTGTTAAGCACCTATTAATAATTTGTAATCATTTTGTTCTGCTCATAAAATCTGGATCAACTCTGTAACAGAGATACCTTCGGACCAAAAATACCGAAGATATAAAGATATAAACGCTTCATGCNACGATACCTTTCAAACGGGCTATCATATGCCTAAAACGGAGATCCTATGCAAAAGTTACGACACCAGGAAGTTAATGTACTAACTTACCTAGACGGGGCCCACATGACTTTTGGCGCTTCATCTCCTAGGGTTAGGTTTTTGGATGTCTAGGGTTTTAAGCATTCCTGTTTATTGTAAAAAGGCCTTCAGGGCCTCATTGTAATCATCTTCTTGCGAATGAGCACAGTCGTCACATCTCTTCTCAGAGATAAGTTGCCACCATTCCAGCAAGCTTGTTTCCACTGCATTTACAGTTTGAACTTATTTCCTTATTGAATAGAAAACCAGTTTTACTGTATCTCTCTTATTTTGTGTTAAGCACCTATTAATAATTTGTAATCATTTTGTTCTGCTCATAAAATCTGGATCAACTCTGTAACAGAGATACCTTCGGACCAAAAATACCGAAGATATAAAGATATAAACGCTTCATGCTTTGTTCATTAATATTAACATCATCTAGATACATTTACTAAATAGAGGTAAAAAAATGTGCATAGTTCATTCAGAATGAAATATAGACCAACAATTTGCTCAGATCTTGATCTACTTTCTCTCCCATGTTTTCACAACATCTCTAAAAATAATAACAAATAATACAATGCATAACTAGAGTTCTAACTCATATATAGCTAATATAATAATAATGAATTCTCAGTAAGAAAAAACCCAACCCTTATCTACATGCATTCCCCCTATCTCCCATGGAGCATGGAAATCAAAACAACCTTTCCATCTCACCCACAACCTTGACCATGACCAATCGAGTTGTTACAAAAATGGTTCCAATCATTGCTAAGGATATTCAAGGATTCAATATGCATGCAATCTCTTCAAGTCTTTGTGTGCAGTACAAAATGTGTTAGTGCATGCAGTAGATCCTTGGTTGGAACATGAGTTGTATCTTGACATCGCATGGTGTAAACTCTTGGGCATGCGTACAACGTTGACTTATGGTGCGCGTATAGTATTTGCAAAACCTTAGGGTCCCAACAACCCCCAAACACTATTAGTTGGCACTTCCTCTAGCCAATGAAGTTTCTTAAAAAATGATAGAGGTGATGGATGGCACCATCTTCATGAGGTCACAAATGAATTTTTGGAAGTATTGAGTCAAACTAGTGGAATTATTCTAGTATTTCCTATTTAGGTACAATCTGTTAACCTTGGCTAGTGTGGTATCCATGTGCAGGGCCAGGAATCTATCAACAATCCCCGAAAAGTAGATGTGAATTTTTCCTTCAGTTATCAGGGATCTCTACCTCTCTCTTGTCAATCTTGATATCAACCTTCTAGGGATATTTTTCCTTCAGCATGTAGTCTAATACCACTTGTGTCATTTGGACCAAGTCCTTCCACCTAGACTTAGTGCTATCACCACAGTGACCTCCGAGTCATTGGTTAGGATTATATTTCTAGTGTGCATGTCTTTCGTCTTCTTTATGTATCTCTTGGGTTTGATGATGGTGTTGAAGATGAGGAAAACTACACACAATATGGGGGGAAACTAGTGTCTTTGGACTACCTGATTAAGAAATGGGGTTGATCTGTGGTGTCAGAATCACTCGCTCTTAACCCCCGGGCTTTGGGGTGACCTTCGCATAAGCTTCAAAGCGTAGTTCAAGGAACTATGTGGAGGCTCAATTGTTGAAATCGATGAACTATAGGCTAGGTCCCTTTCCCAAGAGACCATATTGAATGTGTAACTCTCTTGGGAGTTCTATGATTGGTATTTAGGATTTTGCTGCCTAGAGCTAATTACATGCCTCCAACCTATTGGAAGTAGCCAACGTTTTGGGGAATCCTTGGTTTAAGATGACTTTAGGATGTTTCCCACTCCTTTAGTTGAACCATTTCCCTGCCACTGGTCTGCAACCTACTCTCGAAATGCTATGTATGCAATGGTCTCAGTGTTAGCAATGTAATTGGTAGTTTCCAATGGCAGATATAAATAGCCATGTGGGTTATTTTTCCCACATGGCCATTGATTATGTTGGGCATCCGATTTCTAACTTGTTGTGATTACGACCCACTAGGTGTACTTTTTGTGATGATTGTTCCCAACCCCCATGTTATCCTAATATGTTGTGGTCATTCCTATAGTGTACCATTGTACTATCGATGTGCCATTTGGGACATCTTTACATAACTATTCTCATCTATAATACCCCATTTTTGAGTCCCCAGATTAATAATGTATTTTTGTTTATTCATGCAAGGTTGGAGTACCTATAAAGTTGAAAGGCTAGAGTACCTAGAAATGTAATACTTTCAATATATTAATAAAATGCATTACTGGCTGCAAGATGGACAAGGACATATATTAGGGGATATGATTCCACAAGAGAGGGGGATAATTTGACTAAGCATTTTTATTATATTTTATTCACCCATGTTGGTTTTAGTTGGGAAAAGTGGTTATATGAACTTCTTGGGGGGAATCCATGTGGTGCTTTATTGCATGTAATTATATAAACCTTGTTTTTTGTTGTTTTGGGGTTCATCATTCATTGTTACTGACTCATTTTGGCTCCTCATTCAGTCTTCCTCATTCTTGGTCTTGGTTTGGGCATGGAAATGAATTAAGGGGGCGGAAGAGCCATTGCTTGTTGGTTGTAATTAATTGTTGATTATTCTAGAACGGAATGGATGCATGTGTGCATGTGAGTGATGGAAGTTGTGAAAGAATTGTCCATGATTGAGAATCCTTGGAATTTATAGCATTGGGATTTCCTGACCAGTAGCACTGGAGCCCAAGAAAAGAAGTAGAATAGCCTAAGGGACTGAATTTTAGATAAGAAGGTGTTGGATCATGTTTTCATTGATGCCAAAGGATTGATGTCAAAGGATTGATGTCTTGTCATAGTATATTGATGGATCATGTATTGTCATTGATGTCAATGGATTGGTGTCAAGTGGATTCATAGTCATATGATGTCATGCATAGATGAAGATGGATTAATGAGTTGTCATTGATATATAATGCATAGATGAATATGGATCGATGTGTCTTTGTTGATATATGATGCATAGTTGGATTGATGTAAAGATGACTCATTATTGTCTTGATAAGGAGTACAAATGGATGGACTCCAAAGTGGTCCCCTTACGGTGAAAGCCCTCATAGGAAGATGTTTTTTAGTTAAGTGTCTTATCATGGTTGATAGGAAGTTCAAATGGATGAACTCCAAAGTGGCTCCCTTATGGTGAAATCTCTCACTGGAAGATGCTTTTTGATTGAGTTATCCTAGAAGTATGGTTAGAGAACCCATGCCTAATTATGGAATAATGAGATGAAGATCAGTGAATTTGTCAGTGAAACTATCCTAGATAGATAGTGCTTGTCAATCCATTTTCGACGGTATGTGGAACATCACATAACTCCTCACGGCTTGAGAGTTATGGCCTTACAAAGTTGAAGAACCCTCATATGTTGGATTGAAGCCCCAAAAGGTCAAATAAATCTAAGTTCTTGCAAAGAAGAAATTATTTAAATAATAAAGTGAAGTGACAAAGTCAAAGAGGATTATTTAAATAATAAAGTGAAGTGACAAAGTGTTATAGCAAGATTTGCCTCACCATAGCTATCTTGCACAGAGGGCCTTTTTCCATTTCCCTATGCAAACTTGTCATCCCTTTTTTGATGAATCCAGAGCCAAAAATATACATTTTTCCACATATACGCTCCCTATTAGCTATGCAATATGTGTATACACTAGCTGCTTCACTACAACTGGCGTACAACGGGATTTGTGCCAGAAAATGAAAAAATGAGGTCGGGTTTCGATGTCACAATAGAAGATCTTTGATCCTTGGCCTTCCACATACTAGAAACCTTTCGACTTGTCCCTTCAGTTTCATTATGAAGTCTACAAAAGAACAATTTTGAGCTATGGAAAAGAGGAGAAAGCATTCAACTTTGAGAGCAAAGTTACTCTTGAAAAATTACTTCATATTGAGTCTGCATCCCTTTGTCCCTCAAGTCTAAACACAGTGTTCAGCCCCCAAGCTCTTTTCCTATTGTTGAGAGAACCTCATTGACTCTCTCTTATGAGCTTGCCTTTGGTGGAGGCCCAGTTGGAAGGAACTTGGTTTCTTGGTTTCGAACCATGCTGAAACAGAAGTTTGTAATGTTGTCACTTCTATTGATCAATTATTAATAGAAATACTCTTTTCTCGTCCTATTGGTATCTTGCAAATATATGATTATTATCCATGGGCATGTTTGTAATGTTTATTAATGGATTATGCTATCTGATGTGCTAACCCCTTTAATATTATCACTGTGTACTTGCTCTACTTATTTGTTGAGAACTTCTTGTAGGTATAAAGCTTTGGGTCAAAGTGCTCAATGGCAGAACATCATCAAATGATTGGATCGAGGTAGGCCTCTTTCTTATCTTTCACATTAGTTCATATAGCATATGTTGGAATCGAGTTGGTTTCTACAGTCATACCTATGTGTTGTGGTTTACCCTTGGCCATATATAGTTTTTCCCTCATAACACAAACTCAAATAGGATTATTTAAATAATAGAGTGAAGTGACAAAGTCAAAGAGGATTATTTAAATAATAAAGTGAAGTGACAAAGTCAAACAAGATTATTTAAATAATAAAGTGAAGTGACAAAATCAAAGAGGATTATTTAAATAATAAAGTGAAGTCACAAAGTCAAGGAGGATTATTTAAATAATAAAGTAAATGAAGAAATTTCTAATTATGGAAAGTGGTTATGAGAAGGTTAACCCTAAAATGAGGAAAATGGGTTAAGTGCTCAAGTGGCTATTGGATACATGGACAAGTGGAAAATTGGGCAAAGTTGGACATAAATGACTATGTGGAAAAAGTGGATATGTGGACAAAGTGGTCTAGAAGATTCTTCTAAGGAAGCTACTTGGAGAGTATAAATAAGAGACAAGTGTCTCTTGTGAAAAACATCTCTTAAGCATATAGTGAATATCTATTCTGAGAGAGAGAGTGACTAGAGGATCTCATGGATGCATCAAAGTTTTTGTAAGTCTGATATCTTGATGACGAAAGTTTTAGATGTTCAGAAACCCTAGTTTCTGAAGGAGTACGCCAGTAGCAGTGGGCCAGAGAGCGTACATACATAGGTTGCAGTGAGACAGAGTGTGTACACATGTGGGTTGAAGGAGGACAAAGCACATATAGGTGAAGTAATTCATGGAGACTTGAGTGTGAGCTAATTCCAGGATCTTGAAGTCTCGAGCAAGTTTCAGATCTGCATTATATGGGCTCAGATTTGCAATAGAAAATCTTGTATGGTTACATAGTTGTTTTTATGGATACTCTTGCTTATTGTATGGTGAATGCTTGAGGCATTCTTGTTATGGTTGTTGTGATATGGTTATGTAGGTTTATTGATAGAGTGAGAAACACTCTTATGGTTCAGTACTGATAGGATTTCCATAGTGTACTAGTTGCTTATACATGATTAAGTAGCATTCATATTGTATAGTATGGAGCATGAGTAAGTTGTTGGAGAGTATGGATGTGTTGAGAACAATTATGGTACAGATTGGATAGTGAGAGACAAAAGTGTATGTGAATGAGGGTTGCAGAGGATCTGAGTGTTTTTCATGAAGAGAAAACCCTAAATACTCAGAAGGCATACACCGGTTGTAGTACAAGTAGGCCGCATACATATGCGAGTTATACTACTGGTATGGCACATACATACGTGTGCTGCACTACTGACATGTCGCGTACCTGTTGACATATCTGTTGATGATTGATTCCTCTTTTCAGTTGGTACTGAGTTGTGTAAGTTGAGTCTTGCATTGTAGAGATGATGCTCTTGTGGAGTTGTAACTCTATTCAGTTGTTGTTGATAACCTAAAGATTGTAGTCCATAATAAAAAGAAAATTTTACATACATATTGTGTTCCTTGTGTTCCTTATGGTGATGACTTATTGATGATATATGTTGCTGATATATGTTCACATTTAACTAGTTATAAATGACAGTAATAAGTGTTGAGTAAGTGGTGATTGCTAACTAAGGAGTTTTGTGAAGGGAAGTTTGAAAAAGAGCCTTACACTGATTCACTCCCCCTCTCATTGTGGTCAGTGTGTCCAATAAAAGGTTCATTTCTTTGGGTTGTGCAGGAAGAAGGGGAAGAGATATGGTAAACTAGGATTACTATGTGGTTGGGAAAACCGTGAGATATTGATAGTTGGTTGTGTCTTGGAGTAATCCTAGGACGTGCCCTTGTGTATTCATAGCCCTAGATCAAGGGGGACCTGTTGTTGAGAACTAGAACATCAGTGTCTATGTTTGGGTGGAACGTTCGATGTCTGCAACTAGTTAGTGAATGATTATTTAAAAAGATAAGTGCTCTATGTGTTTTCTTTCATTTTATGTTCTGTCGTGTATTAATTATCTCTAAGATGTGTTATAATGTGCCTATTATTGTTAATGTTTTTCATGGCATGTTATTCTTTTATTTTATAGTTTAGCATGATTACTGATTATTTCATGTGTTGTTATGACACTTCTTGATTCTAATAAATGGTATCAGGATTTGTAATTTTCCCAAGAAGGTGAATTTAGAGGTACTCGGGAAATGGGTACATCACAGATTGGTATCCGAGAAAATATTTGAGTTTGTTGGTAATGGGTACATAACATATTGGTATTAGAGCACTTTTTTAAGTGCTTGGCCTGATTTACAGGGTTTTTTTGTGCACAGGATGAGATTAAAGGTTCTTGGGAACCTTGATGTCATCCTTAAAAATACACATTTTTTTAAAAAGTTATGGAAATTTAAAATTTTCGAAACTATTTTGTGCGATGATGTCACCGTAATGTGCGGGCCACCTATCAAGTGACATGGACTACCCCGTTGTTAGACTTGTGGAAGACCGATGGCACGGTGTCATTCCACGATAACAGGGTGGCAAGCCCCAGTGGTGGAGTGGTAGACCATCGTGGTGGGGCTACTAGTGGAGCGGTGACTTGAAACCATGAGTGGTATCGGTGAGTGGTATCTCATGGTTAGAAGGGATTTTTTAAAAATTCTTCAGTGATGCAAACCCAATAAGAATGTGACATGTATCAATGACGATTTGGGGTATCACATTGCAAATGTGTTGTTAACTCCCAATCACATTGACGATGTGATATGAACCCTCAACCATCGATTTACTCCCTTGATCTCTGTCATTAGATTCGAGGTGGGGATGGCTTGCACTTCTGAGGTGAGTGTGGAGGTAGACCTTGACAATGACATGGGTCAGTGCAGTGGTGCCATGTGGTAGCCAGTACGGGTGGGTCT
Source organism: Picea mariana (assembly GCA_032191745.1). Taxonomy (NCBI): domain Eukaryota; kingdom Viridiplantae; phylum Streptophyta; class Pinopsida; order Pinales; family Pinaceae; genus Picea; species Picea mariana. Next base: position 48,080 of record JASDQU010736056.1, read on the forward strand.
CATATTTAATAATTAGTTCAATTATTTTTATTTAAACAAGGTAAAGAAATAGGTAAAGGTGGATGATGGGGTAGGGTCAGGTGGTTAGACAAGTTACATGGAATCGTCTCAAGGTTCCATGTGGACCCATGGTGCAACATTGACAATGATGTCAATAAATTTCCACATAGGCATATGATAGCCTATGTTTCAAAAGTGAGTCTGGAGCCACTTTCTTATTTTGGATATAAATGGAGTAGATCAAGACAAGAAAATTCTAGGTTTTTTCTATAGTAAGGAGGGCTAAAAAAGTTTTAGAGAGGACCACTCGTCATTTCTTCTTGAATTTGTCAGAAAGTTCAAAACAATAGTTTTTAAAGATATGGGTCTAGTTCAGTGATAAAGATCCATGTTAAGCTTAAATTTTTGGGTAGAGTAAAAAAATAAGATATGAAAATATGTAATGAAGCAATTGGAGAAACACTAAGGGGTTTCAAAAGGGATGTTGAAATAGGCCAAAATCCACTATTCCATGCAATGTTTTGGGGATTTATTGGATATTCAAAGGAAAAGTGATCCCAAATCACAAAAAATAGGAAATTTTGTTTTCTCAACATTTTTCATACTCGTCAATACATACAACTTTGGTTTAGTGAAGTTTTTCCAGAAGTGCATAGATTGGGAGATAGCCAATTTTGCTAAACTTTCTAGTCTGGAAAAATTGTAAACACGACAAAGTTGCAAACTTCATATTATTGTATAACCTTACAGGATCAATAGATGGAGAATATGAATTTTATATGTGTTAAATATTATGATTGCTATCATTTCCTAATACAAAAATTTTCTTTGTTCTTTATTTATTTTCTTCTGCAGTTGATAGAAGTTGGCCTTCTAGTAAAATTACACCAATGGAGAGAGTGTATAAATGGGGTGAAAAAGGATTTCTCAGGAAGCCATAAATTTCATCTCAGAGATCCGATTGGGGCATAATAATAGTCATTGGAAAAATGATGCAAAGGAGGATAACTTGGAATTATTACAATTTGAAGAATTATGATATAATTCTTCATGAATTGAGGAGAAAAAGGACCTATAACATTAATTGACAAATATTCTATAATATATATAATTCTAAAAAAATGGTTTCTTGTACATTTTGTAGAATTAGAGGTATAAGAAAATCAATTCAAGCCCAAGATTGCATATGAGAGTCATTTAGGATGCACATGGAGCCTATATTCATGAGAGAAGCTAAAGGACAAAATATCAGTGTGGGTAATGTTAAAACATAATACAATGGACATAACAACAGGGTGGAACCAACATAATTCGTAGATACTATGAGAAATATCAAAATGGGAGTGAAGATTTATAGATAAGACAATGATAATATAATGAGAGCACAAAAGGAATAGAATCAAATAAATTCTCAAATGAAGAAAATCCTAAATGAGTTGTAGAGACAAGTAAATAATGGATCGGATTCAAGACATGAGAAAGAAGGAAACATTTATGAAAGAAGAGATAACTATAGAAGACCCAGTCACTCAAGAATTTCTAGTATAACTCATAGACATTAGTCACCTCCTTACTCAAAAAGGAAGTTTTATGCATCTGAGGATCCAAGGAGAAATACATAAGTGTCTCTTGTTATGAATCAATGAAGAAGATGTGATTTGGAAATTTTGCAAGGAGAGCTTAGGAAGCTTAAGCCACCATCCTTTGATGGTGAAAGAGAAAGGTAAGGTTATGTTGAGGCCTAGTTGCTTGGAATTAGGAAATGTTTTCACTTGCACAAAAACTCATCTAACCTAGAAGCCAACAATGACATATACCAATTGCATGGAAAGGATTCTATGTGGTGGGATCAATTGAAGCAATTTGAACACATCAATGGCTGAATAGGTTTAATTGGAAGAAGTTGAAGAAATGTTTTCATAAGGAGTATCTTTTAGAGCACTATTATGACAAGAAGATGCAATATTTCTTTGAACTCAGGTTGGGGAGCATGACCATGGAATAATATGAAAATAAGTTCTTGGGATTGTTGAGTACAAGGGGTTTATCAAGGATGAGAAGGTGAAGATACAAAGTTTTTTTATTGGAGTTCCATCTTTATATAAAGATAAGATTTAATATGATGATCCCATAACTTTGAGAGAGACCATTAGAAAAGATAAGTACCCATATGATAAAGGAAAGGGTAGAGATATTTGTATAAATGATGGAAGAATAAGAAGAATGAGAAATATTATCAGATAATGAAGATGATAAAACCTCCTTTCAACATAAACAATACTAATACAAATCAACAAGACCAACCTACTAAGAATGAATTGAAGAGGGAAAACTCCTTGGGAAGAACGGGAATACCACCAATCATATGTTGGGGATGTAAAGAAGATCACATGTATAAGGATTGGCCTCACAGAGAAGACAAGATGAGGACACTACACAACATCCAAGAGGATACTATATTAGAAGACATGGAAAACAATATTCCAATCCAATAATATATGTAGCCTTGGAAGATCGACTAGAAGAACACCAATCCCATATGATTGAAGTGAAAGGTAAGATCACTAATCAATATGTTTCTATTTTAGTTGTTTCAAGATCAAAACATAGTTAAATTGATCCACAAAGAGTGGAAAGATTCATAAATATATTCACAAATATACCAAGAAATGGTAGAATGCCATACATTTTCCTGAAGGTCATCCTTGGTCGTCCTTGTGTATCATTGGCTAGTGTAGTCCTGAATATCCCATTCCATCTCCTTTGACCTGCTACTTATAAAGAAGTGACAAAAAATTCCTTCCTACTTATCTTCTTAGCATTAGAATCCTAGATCTAGCTTCTATCTAAACCGATCTATGAAGAAATAAATCAGATCTAAAAATTTGTTAATGAAATACAAACATTAACAAGGGAAAACCAATGATCTATTGTGTTATCACTGAAAAATTGTTCGCATCATTGCACACCATGTTTGAAGAAAGACATCAATGCTAGCAACAATTAGTACACCTACAACATCAAAATCCATCAAAAAGGCATAAAACTATACACTTGGTTCAAAAATTAAAGTGTGCAAATTCACCAAAGGAAGCATGCACACTGTGTGTACAATGTGCAGGCTAACAAAGCCCTAAGCGTGCACTGTGCATAGAATGCACGACTGTCTATGAGAAAATTCATGGAATTCTCATGAACGACGCATTTATGAATCTTGTCGGCCTCTAAATGACTTCCAGTCCGATCCCCAACACGATTTGACACTAAGATCTAAGTGAAATCTAGATTGGAGGTTGGTCAAGGGCTAGGAAGTACCCTAAAAAACCCCTTGTTCACACTATGAACCAGTTGTATCTTGCCATGAATGGACACTATAAATATGTGCCATGGGTGTGGTAGAAAAATAAGAACTTCAAGGTATTTTTATGTTGCAAGAATTCTTCTTGGAGAATCATCTTTTCTCTTTGAATCATTCAAGAACTATAGAAAGGGCCATTCCACTCACCTCTTGAGAGGATTGGCATTGTATTTCTTCACCATTGTCACTTTCCATTGCATGAAGAGAAGATATATCTATTAGGGAACTCAAAATCCCTCCAAAGGAGGAAGAGGGGATTCATAAGTCCCTGCCTTTATCTACGGTGTTAGCCTATCAATATATTGACCCATTGGTAGCTATATGATTGTCATTTTTTGTTTTTCATGGTTATAGTTCTTTCAAGATTCTCTAACATTTATTTCTTTTTTTTTCTTTTTATTTCCTTTTTTCATGTGTATTTGGTCATCTAATCAACTCACAAACCTTTGTCTTGTTTAGCTGACTTAACTAGGGAAGTAAGTGTTGTGTTTTTTCTCACCCATGTGACAAAACCAACACAAGAGATTGGTGATCATACTAGGGATTGCTAATCAAATTCCTCCCTATTTAAGTCTTGAGAGAACTTCTTTCTAATTGTTTGGATATGCAGGTACCAAAACTGGCCTAATCCAGTCTTCCAAATCTAGAATTCAGAGCCAAGGCAAGAGAATTTCATTTTGAAATTTCCTTCCCGATGCATGATAGCTAGTACACGGATTTTGAGGCACACAAACGGACATTTTGCACACTCCATGCCCTATGCAGGTAACAAACTTAATAAACCCATGCATTGTGTGCATTTTGCGTGCTTAGCGCGACTGTCAGAACTATATCCCGCACATAATTTCATTTTTTGCAAATTGTAAGGGTTTTTATGAGTGGTTTGAGGGCCCCTTGCCTTCATATTTCAATTTCCTACACTTTGTAAAGAAATCACACTTGACTTAGAGTCCTTTCTCATAAGAAAGGTTAGATAACATAAGAACATAAGGGTATAAAGAATCACAATTCTTCTCTTTGATGTGTTGCCACATGGATGGATCATTTGGCATTTAAAATTTTTAGTAGAAATTATTACTTTTTTCAAACACAATCAACTAATTTGGGACTAGAAATCAATTTTAAACTCCTAAGTATGTTCTTCCCCCGCACCGAAGTGTGATCTCAGGAATTAGAAAAGGTGGTTCAAAGGAAATTTCATCTCCCTAAAAAAACATTAGGATTGGAAAAAAAAAACCTAGGGTACGTCTTAGTTTTGGAAATCATCTTAAAGCTTTGTAAGGGCTCATACATGCCCACATGTTTGCAATCTTAGTATAGTTTCTAAAAATATTTCTTAGTCTAGACAACAGTCTAGGAAAGTTTAAAAGATCAAGTAACGGGCCCATAAATGCCCACATGTCTACAATCCTAGGATAGTTTCAAAATATTTTCTATTTTAGACAACATTCTAGGGAGTTCAAAGGATCAAGTAAGGACACATATGTCCACATTGCTAGTTCTTTAGGGCTTTAAATATTCTGCAAGGTTGTACAAAAGAAACATAGTAAGCTAGGTAAGAAGATCTGTACGGACCACAAGAAGTCCAGATGCTACAATCTTATACTTAACTTATTAAGAATCATTTTCAAAATTTTCACTTTATTTCACACAAAGCCACTCATCACATGCACAATTTCTATTAGAATAGTGGAGGTCAAAGTAGGATTTCTTTTTTAGTACTCACAAAGTACTTCAAAGGAACTATGAAATATCTGACTACTTCTTTCGAAATTATCCACACCAATTTAATTCAAACGAGCTTGGTCCATGACCCCAATCTCTCATCCCACTCCATCTAAAAGTTTCTAAGAATGCACTAAAATTTCCTCCGCAGGAGGTTCCTAAAGAAATTTTTTAGTCTAGGTAGGATCTCGGGGGTAGGCATCCAAATAACCCCTCGTTATCATGTACTCACATTTGAAAAACTAGAAGTTGAGAATATGGATATTTCAAACCCTCCAAGTCAAGTTTTCCTATACCATAAGGCAGGGAGATACTTGTGAGGGTCTGATTGTTCTGCACATCCCTCCTTGATTCACCCAACTCTTGTAAGGGTATCCATCCTGTGACCCATTTTTTAGGCCGAAAATCTAAATGTTGCACTTTGATCAAGGTACTTAGTGGAAAAAAAATAGGATATCTACCCAGTTTGCAGTTGTGGGCTACAATCACACCTTGATCATATTTTGTGTGGCTATTGGTAAATATTGTCAGCTCTTTCGGGATATGCACCCTCTACCCCTCATTATAACTGATTACTTCAACCTTCACTAGTTCCTCTTCCGGTGGATTTATACCCCACTGTCGAGTGTTATTGGAAGGCTCAATGCCTAATTGAGAGGAAGGATGATAGGTATTTTTAGGACATGAGCATTTGTTTTTGTTTTTCCCCATGTAGAAAAAATCCACCTATTCACATGCTTGTCTATTTTACAGTTGATTTATGTATGATGTTCATTTGATTACATGCCATTGTTAGTTATACTATTTTGTGAATGTAACAAATATAAAAATCTCTTGTTCATTTATTTCTCTCTTGTCACCATTGGCACACATTCACTTTGCTAGTCGAAACCATAGAGGAACCCCAAAATCACCATTGTTCTAGATGTTTGTAGAATCTCCCTCCTATTATAGGAGGAGTCTGTAGCCTTTCCAACTCACCGGATCAACCATCTCACACCCTAGTGAGTGCTATTATTTTATGATCATCGTTACTTGTTTCCACTTTTCTTGGGTCAAATACCAAAGGCAATCCATCTATTGGTTCTCCTTCACAAGGAGGTGGGAGTCAAACTTCTTCTCAAGAAAGAAGTACAAATCCAACAAATCCCTCTCAAGGGAAAAGTTCACTACCTATAAAAAAAATGGCTGGAACTAATCCTCCTCCAAATACATCTTTTCCATACTTGGCATCCCTCAACATTCCTGATTTAACCAAAATCATGAATGACCCCATTTTACATGATGCCACTTGGCCCAATATGCCTACCAAATTACCTTTAGACATTTTTAAGTTTGAAGGAAAAAAAGGGGAAGACCCCGCCAACCATGTTATGACATTTAACTTCAAACAACATCATGGATCATTCCATTTTCTTGAGGTGATTTCAAAGAACTCTCACTGGTTCATCAAGCAAATGGTATGTGGACGAAAAATCAGGGTACCACTTGACCTTTGAATCATTGGCCAAAGCCTTTTTGTCCTTATTCCAATTACCATTTCGCCATGATAGTGTCTTGGGACTTCTCTTCGAGTTCAAACAAACCACTTCTATCCATATCGTTGACCACATCCACGAATGGCGTCAGCAATGTAGTTTGTTTAAAGTATAAACCACCAAAGAATAATGTCTTCATTTGTTTCTTAAATCACTCGACCCTGTGATTTCCAAAGATATAGAATCCACTTTTCCTCAATCAGAAGAAGAAGCCATCAACAAAGCCCAACAATTTGACCTCATATATGCCCAATCAGGTTACTTGTACACAATATTTTCTGATGCACCCAGACCCATACCATTTGACCAAGACAAACCTGGGATTTCCCATGCTGTAGATGGGTTGATTGGTTCTATGACACACCTCAACCCTTATGGACACCCATCACCTACCTATGGTGAAAATCAATATCCTCAACCATAGGGAGGAATGTCTTATTACCCTCCTCCCACTCACCAACAATCATATCCTGTTTCCCTCCTCAGTCG
>JASDQU010736056.1:55239-68351 GCA_032191745.1 Picea mariana
ATGTGTACTTGCTAACATGGTCTTCTGACATGGTCTACCAAGTGTCCTTGCTGACGTGGTCTACCACATGTCCTTGTTGACATGGTCTACCACACGCCCTTACTGACATGGTCTGTTGACATGATCTGCTGACGTAGATCTCCCACACATCCTTGTTGATGTGGTCAGCTGACATGGTCTGCCACATGTCCTCTTGAATCGAACAATTGAGGCTTATCTCGGATGATCCAATGGTTGAGAATTTATTTTGGCTCTTTGGGTCTTCGGGCTTCGGGAATTTCAAATCTCAAACTGAATTCTTGAAATGAGATTTTTCTAGAGCGTAACCTCCTCACATATTTAGACCCGAAACGAATGATGGTCATTTGATCATGATCTTATATCAATGGCTCGATCTTGTTTGCGATGCAACTTTACCTTGGATTAAATCCAATGGCTCTTCGTCTTTGCTTATCCTATCCTTCCTTTTAGTTCGATCTGATGACTGATGAAAATTCAAGTGATCAAGATCTCAGATCTCAGTCCTTTCTTATCCTATCCTTCCACTTTAGAATGATCTGACAGTTGAGGGAAATTCACATAGTTAAGATCTCATATCTTTTACCTTCCTTATCCTATCCTTCCACTTAATTTTATCTGATGGCTGACGGGTATTCGGATAATCGAGAACTCAGCCTTTCTTCTTATCCTGTCCTTATACTTACTTTTAATATGACAACTGACATGATTTCGGATAAATTAGATCTCGGGTCTTTCCGCTTATCCTATCCTTCCACTCAAAAGTGATCCAAGGGTCAATGTGGACTCTTCGAAGCAGATTTAATGATCGACGATGATTGTAGAACCACAACTAGCGAGTGATTTAACTCAACACCCAAACTTCGAAATATTGAAATGGGTACTTGACATTAAGAGGGGGGGTTGAATCAGTGTCACATAACTTAGGAAAATTTTCCACTTTTCAAACATTAGCTTAACAACAAATATTTATTTCATTTTCTCAAACAATATATATAAAAGAATACATACTTTATTTTTTTAAATAACTTGAATGAATACATAAGATCAATCTTTGAATATCATATTCATACAATTATGAGAGACCCAGATCTCAGTTACAAGACCTAGCTTGTAGTTCTCAGATCCAATTAAGAAATGAGGAATCCAATCCTCATAACAGGTCCCAGCTTGTTGATCTCATATCCAACTGAGATGTGAGGAATCCAATCCTCATTCAAGACCCATCTTGTAAACAGGCACCAACCTGATAGAATGAAATTTCATTCAATCCATTATATATAAAAATATATACTTCAACAAATTCAACTACACTTATTCTCACCATTATTTCTTGTTTATATAGTCATCCAACTGGTGTGAGTTTGAAGAATTGTGTATTTTGATATATATATATATATATATTTTATTTTTTATTTATTTATTTTTAATTTTTTTTACTGGGGGAATCGGCAACTCGCAGTTCTCATACTCGCGTGACATGGGGTCGATCCCCAGGCGGCTACCACTATAACCCCAGGTGCAACCACCCAGCCCGCAAGAATGGCGCAAGAGTAAGTCCGGGTGAGAATCGAACATGAGACTTCATTTACAAATTTCCTTCCATTTACACGGCACTTGCCAATCCGTCTACACCCGTGCGGGCGTGCATTTTGATATTTGAACCATTGTACCTTTTCATTTAAAATGATAATATTAAACTTTAATTAATATTATTTTTCCTTTTTATTCTTTATTCATGTTTTCATGATTTAACTCTCTTTTAATCATGACTATGTATTGGTTCATTTTTCCTCATGAGTTCATCATAGACATGGATAGACTCATTAGATCATGCTCATGATTCTGCAGCATTCTCGGTTCACCAATAGATCATATTCAATATCTTATTGATTCTCTATAATGTTCTGGTGTTAACTCTCTATCGAATTAAGTCTGGATGAGGCACTTCCTTCAAACCATGTTCATATGATCATAGGAGTAGAACCATAGGATTATTAATTTAAGCGATGCATTATCTTTTACCCGCATATATATTATTCCATATGACCAACTATGGTGACCAGACACTATGATAAACGTGTGCTTGAGCGCTTATTAGAATCAACAGTCACGATTCAATCTTCTAATGAGATGAACGGCTGACGAAACTTCTCCCTTCGGAACTTTGGGTTTTCAACTTTTCAAACCTTTGAATCAGATTAGACGGTTTATTTCATAGAATGAAATCAATGGTTAGATTTGATCCTTACACTCATCATTTCATTGTTTAATCCGACGGCTAGGATTTAATCAAGCATCGTGATGGATGGCCACCTTTTACTTCGAGACTTCAGATATTTCAACTTACACTATCCTTCCACTATATTAGATAAAGAGATGAGAATTTTCCTAAATTTTTTCTTGGGATTGAATGAACCATGTCTACTTCGGGATTTCATCCTTCAGGACTTTGGAGCTTTTATCATTTTCTAGTGGTGAAACTCCTGAAGTAATTCTTTTGGAGTGACGTAATTTATTGACGTCACATGTTGACATGGCATGAGCCAATTTCCTCTCGACACATGTAATCATCTTATTATTCCATGTGTACTTGCTGACGTAGTCTTCCACATGTCCTTGCTGACGTGGTCTACCAAACATCCTTGCTGACATGGTATGCCACACTCCCTTGCTGACGTGATCTGTTGATGTAGATCTCCCACACATCCTTGTTGATGTGGTCTGTTGATGTGGTTTGCCATATGTCCTCTTGAATCAGACGGTTGAGGCTTACTTCAGATGATCCAATGGTTGAGAATTTATTTCATCTCTCTGGGTCTCCGGGCTTCGGGAATTTCAAATCTCAAGCTGAATTCTTGAAATGATATTTTTCAGTAGCGTAACCTCCTCACATATTTAGAACCTAAACGATTGATGGTTGTTTGATCAGGATCTTAGATCAACGGCTCGATCTTGTTTGCGATGCATCTTTACCTTGGATTAAATCCAACGACTCTCCGTCTTCGCTTATCTTATCCTTCTTTTTAGTTCGATCCGACGACTGATGGAAATTTGGGTGATCAAGATCTCAGATCTCATCCCTTTCTTATCCTATCCTTCCACTTTAGAATGATCTGACAGCTGACGAAAACTCACATAGTTAATATCTCATATCTTTTACCTCGATTGTCCTATCCTTCCACTTAATTTGATTCGATGGTTGATGGGTATTTGGATAATTGAGAACTCAACCTTTCTTCTTATCCTATCCTTCCACTTACTTTTAATTCGACGAATGATGGGATTTCAGATAAACGAGATCTCATATTTTTTTGCTTATCCTTTCCTTCCACTCAAAAGTGATCCAACAGTCAATGTAGACTCTTCGAAGTAGATTTAAAAGTCGACGATGATTGCAGAACCACAACTTGTGAGTGATTTAACTCGACACCCAAACTCTGAAATGTTGAAATGGGTACTTGACACTGAGGGGGGGGGGGTGAATCAGTGTCACATAACTTAGGACAATTTTTCACTTTTCAAACATTAACTGAAAAACAAATATTTATTTCATTTTCTCAACAAATATATATAAAAGAATAAATACTTTATTTATTTAAATAACTTGAATGAATACATAACATCAATCTTTGAATATCATCTTCATAGAATTATGAGAGACCCAACTCTTTGTTACAAGACACAACTTGTAGTTCTCAGATCCAACTGAGAAATGAGGAATCCAATCCTCATAACAAGAGTCGGCTTGTTGATCTCAAATCTAATTGAGATGTGAGGAATCCAATCCTCAGACAAGACCCATCTTGTAAATAGGCACCAACCTAATAGAATGAACTTTCATTCAATCCATTATCTATAAATATATATACTTCAAAAAATTCAACTACACTTCTTCTCACCATTATTTCTTGTTTATATAGTCTTCCAATTGGTGTGAGTTTGAAGCATTGTGTCTTTTGATATTTTAACCATTGTACCTTTTCATTTAAAATGATAATCTTAAACTTTAATTAATATCATTTTTCATTTTTATTCTTTATTCATGTTTTCATGATTTAACTCTCTTTTAATCATGACTGTGTATTGGTTCGTTTGTCCTCATGAGTTCATCATAGACATGGATCGACTCATTAGATCATACTCATGATTCTGTTGCATTCTCGGTTCACCAACAAATCATATTCGATCTCTTATCGATTCTATGTAATGTTTTGTTGTTAAATATCTATCGAATTAACTCTATATGAGGCGCTTCCTTCAAACCATGTTCATATGATCATAGTCATAGAACCATAGGCTTATTAATTTAAGAGACCCATTATCTTTTGCTTGTGTATCTATTATTCCATATGACCAACGACGGTGACCAGACACTATTCCAAACATGCGATTGAGCGCTTATCAAAATCAATGATCACGATTCAATCTTTTGATGATATGAACGACTGATGGACCTTCAACCTTCAGAACTTTGTGTTTTCAACTTTTCAAACCTTTGAATCAGATCAGATGGTTTATTTCATAGAATGAAATCAATGGTCAGATTTGATCCTTACACTCATCATTTCATTGTTTAATCCAATGGCTAGGACTTAATCAAGCATCATGATGGATGACCACCTTTTACTTCGGGACTTCATCTATTTCAACTTATTCTATCCTTCCACTGTAGTAGATCGATAGATGAGAATGTTCCTGAAGTTTTTCTTTATATCAAACAAACCATGTCTACTTCGGGATTTCATCCTTCGGGACTTTGGAGCTTTTGCCATTTGCTAGTGGTAAAACTCCCAAAGTAATTCTTCCGGAGTGACGCAATTTATTGACGTCAAATGTTGACATGGTATGAGACAATTTCCTCTTGAAACATGTCATCATATTATTTTCCATGTGTACTTGCTAACGTGGTCTGCCATGTGTCCTTGCTGACATGGTCTACCACACATCCTTGTTGACATGGTCTGCCACACGCCTTTGCTAACATGGTATACTGACGTGATCTACTGACATAGATCTCCCACATGTCCTTTCTGATTTTGTCTATTGACGTGGTCTGCCATATGTCCTCTTGAATTAGACGGTTGAGGCTTACTTTGAATGAACCAACGGTCGATAATTTATTTTGGCTCTCTGGGTCTTCGGGCTTCAAGAATTTCAAATCTCAAACTGAATTCTTGAAATGAGATTTTTCCAAAGTGTAACCTCCTCACATCTTTAGACCTGAAACAAATGATTGTTGTTTGATCAGGATCTTAGAACAATGACTTGATCTTGTCTGTGATGTCGCTTTTCCTTGGATTAAATCCAATGGCTCTCCGTCTTTGCTTATCCTATCCTATCTTGTTTGCGATGTAGATTTTCCTTGGATTAAATCCAACGGCTCTCCGTCTTTGCTTATCTTATCCTTCCTTTTAGTTCGATTCGAAGACTGACATAAATTTAGGTGATCAAGATCTCAGATCTTGGCCCTTTCTTATCCTATCCTTCCACTTTAGAATGATCTATTTGTTGACAGAAATTCACATAGTTAAGATCTCATATATTTTACCTCACTCATCCTATCCTTCCACTTAATTTGATCTGGCGATTGATGGGTATTCAGATAATCGAGAACTCAACCTTTCTTCTTATCCTATCCTTTCACTGACTTTTAATCCGACGAATCACAAGATTTCAGATAAACGAGATCTCAGATATTTCTGCTTATCCTATCCTTCCACTCAAAAGTGATCCAACAGTTGACATGGACTCTTCGAAGCAGATCTAATAGTTGATGATGATTGTAGAACCACAAGTTGCGAGTGATTTAAGTCAAAAACCAAACTCCGAAATGTTGAAATGGGTACTTGACACTGAGAGGGGGGATGAATTAGTGTCACATAACTTAGGACAATTTTCCACTTTTCAAACATTAACTGAACAACAAAAATTTATTTCATTTTCTCAGACAATATATATAAGAATAAATAATTTATTTATTTAAATAACTTGAATGAATACATAAGATCAATATTTGAATATCATCTTCATACAATTATGAGAGACCTATCTCTCTGTTACAAGACCCAGCTTGTATTTCTCAGATCCAACTGAGAAATGAGGAATCCAATCCTCATAACAAGTCCCATCTTGTTGATCTCAGATCCGACTGAGATGTGAGGAATCTAATCCTCATTCAAGACCTAGATTGTAAACAGGCACCGACCTGATAGAATGAACTTTCATTCAATCCATTATATATAAATATATATAGTTCAACAAATTCAACTTCACTTATTCTCACCATTATTTCTTGTTTACATAGTCTTCCAACTGGTGTGATTTTGAAGCATTGTCTCTTTTGATATTTGAACCATTGTACCTTTTCATTTAAAATGATAATCTTAAACTTTGATTAATATCATTTTCCTTTTCATTCTTTATTCATGTTTTCATGATTTAACTCTCTTTTAATCATGACTGTGTATTGATTCATTTGTCCTCATGAGTTCATCATCGACATGGATTGAATCATTAGATCTTACTCATGATTATGATATGTTCTCGGTTCACCAACAGATCATATTCGATCTCTTATAGATTCTCTATAATGTTCTAGTGTTAACTCGCTATCGAATTAAGTTTGTATGAGGTGCTTCCTTCAAAACATGTTCATATGATGATGTGCGTAGAAAAACAGGTTATTAATTTAAGCGATGCATTATCTTTTTCCTGCATATCTCTTATTCTATATGACCAACGGCAATGACTAGAAACTATGCCAAACGTGCACTTGAGTGCTTATCCAAATCAACAGTCACAATTCAATCTTCTGATGAGATGAACGGTTGACATAACTTCGCCCTTCGAAACTTTGGATTTTCAACTTTTCAAATCTTCAAATCAGATGGGATGGTTTATTTCATGAAATGATATCAATGGTAATATTTGATCCTTACACTCATCATTTCATTGTTTAATCCGACGGTTAGGACTTAATCAAGCATCGTGATGGATGGCCACCATTTTATCCGGGAATTTAGCTATTTCAACTTACACTATCCTTCCACTGTAGTAGATCGACGGATGAGAATGTTCCCGAAGTGTTTCCTTAGATCGAACGAACCATGTCTACTTCGAGATTTCATCCTTTGGGACTTTGGAGCTTTTGTCATTTTCTAGTGGTGAAACTCCTGAAGTAATTCTTCAGGAGTGATGTAATTTATTGATGTCACATGTTGACATGGAATGAGCTAATTTTCTCTTGACACATGTCATCATATGATTATGCCATGTGTACCTATTGACATGGTCTGCTGACATGATTTGTTGACGTAGATCTCCCACACGTCCTTGCTAATGTGGTTGGTTGACATGGTTTTACATATGTCCTCTTGAATCAGACAGTTGAGGCTTACTTTGGATGATCCAACGGTTCATAATTTATTTCGTCTCTCTGGATCTCTGAGCTTCAGGAATTTCAAATCTCAAATTAAATTCTTGAAATGAGATTTTTTCGGAGTGTAACCTCCTCACATATTTAGACCCTAAACAAATGATGTTCATTTGATTAGGATCTTATATCAATGTCTCAATCTTGTGTTCGATGCAACTTTGCCTTGGATTAAATCCAGTGACTCTTCGTCTTCACTTATCCTATCCTTCCTTTTAGTTCGATCCAACGACTGATTGAAATATGGGTGATCGAGATATCAGATCTCAACCCTTGCTTATCCTATCCTTCGACTTTAGAATGATCCGACAACTGACGGAAATTTGCATAGTTAAGATCTCGCTTATCCTATCCTTCCACTTAATTTGATCCGACGGTTGACAGTTATTCGGATAATCGAGAACTCAACCTTTCTTCTTATCTTTTCCTTCCACTTACTTTTAATTTGATGGCTGACGGTATTTCAGATAAATGAGATCTCAGATATTTTTTCTTATCCTGTCCTTCCACTCAAAAGTGATCCAACGGTCGATGTGGACTCTTCAAAGAAGACTTAATATTCGACAATGATTGCAGAACCACAACTTGCGAGTGATTTAACTCGACACCCAAACTTGTGAGTCAACCAGAGTCGTCGATCTTTGAAGCTATAAGATATGACGGTCCTGATTAATTGCGGGATTGGAAATAGCATGATGTTTAATTCTCCTTTTGATCTCTGCAATCTATCCCTGTCGTTGATATGTCAATTGTGCATCCGATGTTCACAAATCAATCCGACTTAATCTAATAGTTTGTTGGATAAACCATAGTCGTCAATATTCGAGTCTATGAGATCCGACGATCTAGACCAATTGCGATATTGGAACTAGTGAGTCGTTTAATTCTCCTTCCAATATCCACAATCTATCCCTATTTTTTATCTGGCTTGTAGATACAACGATCACAAGCCTCAAACGGTCCTCAAGCCCACGGTCACTCTTATGACCGATGTTTTTTATATGAGACAATCAACACCGTCAATTTCTTGATCGGACAACTGTTGAGGATTCTCACCTTTTCCTGTGCATTGGTCGACTTCTCAGTATTTCCATTGATCGAACAACATTTCTAGAATGTGTTCTTCATTTGCTAACTCTCCTGGTCTTTAATAACTGTTTGTGCATTCTTTTATGCATTTATATTCAATCGCTAATTCTCCCAAGCTTTGATCATATGAGCATTGTTGATCATGTTGTGATCAACAATAATTACGAATTTATTTCAGCCTTAAGGTGATGTTCTTCTGTCGATATTTAGTATACTTTTCCTCTTGAGATTAACCTTGTTGTTCTACTTATTTTTTGACATTCTCTTTCCATCATTGACCCTTCATTACACATGGAAAGACATTATTGTTCATCTTAACACTAATGCCAACTGTATAACTGATCATGACTGATTCATGTTTCCATCATAACAACTTATCATGATTATTGACATCAATGAAAACACATGAATGACAATATGTCCAACATTATACTCGTTTATGCTCAACTCTAGTTTAGTTTTAGGGTTGACTTGTGCCACAAGTTACAACTAACTTGTCCATTTACAACATTTTTGGGACCACCATTGACCATCCTTCCAGGTCTTCAACTTTAAACCTGGCGTAATTCCTATCACCAAAAAGGCCATGATGAATTCTATCCTTCATATGATTTTAACAACCATCTAACCTATTTTCATAAATTGATCATCGATATGGATCGATTTCCTTTGTCTCTGGGAATGTTGCAAAAAACGAGTTTTGTAGATGTGCTTCCTTAAAATCGTTTACATGTGACCATATGCACAAATCCACAGGCTTATTAAGTTAAGAAATGTTCCCAGCGCCTCATGGCTTATGTTCTCGTAGCCCATGACTAGGGGCTCATGTTACACATTATTTTTGTCACCCTGATGATGATTCTACAAGCATTTGTTCAGGCTCTCAAAAGAATCTTTTGCATGAGGAAAATAACTAATTTCTTCCTCTACAAGGCTTGTTTTTAGAAGGATTCTACAGGCTAGGAGTAATACATAGTGTGGAAATGCTTGATTTCCAAAGGCTTCTCTATACTTGTCTCACGGGGTTTCCGTAGGCTGCTATATAGGCAGGGTGTGGTGGCATTTGAAAGCTAAAGAAAGGAAGAAGTTCACGAAGGTTCTAGAAGGAGGATCTTCTAGAATGTGAGGTGGTGTCTGTATGATTGTGATCCTACACGCTTCTATGATCTGGTGGGATCATCATCATCTCTTTAACCACTTCTCCTTCTCCTATATAATGACAGGTTTCTCATGGAAAAGGTTAAGCAGTATTGAGCAAAGAATTGTTGAAAGAATAGGCTGAAGACTATGTGAAGGATCTTGTTGCAACTAATGTTTGAGGTCTCCATTTGTCCATCAAGATTTTGTGGACCATCTTCATACAAATTCAGAGCAAGTGTATGTGTTTTGTGTCACAAAGGACATTTGAAAGGGAACTTGTGACATCAAGGTAGTTTGGTTGTATCTTCCACTTTTACTTAATATAATACAGTGACATGTTTCTTTCCCATAAAATCATTAGCATTTTATTACATGACTCCTTGATCACATGTTTAGGTTTTGATTGAATCTATTATTATTTCTTTCACTTTGGTTGGTTTGTTTCATTGTAGATTCAATATCACAAGAGCACCAGAGCGAAGCAAGGACAACAAAGATATAAGGAAGTGATATCTAAAGATATGTCATCCATTCCTTCTTTGGTAGTAAATTCAATGATTGTAACTTAGGGAAAGCATCATGTCCTATCTTGTTTTGTTCTAGATCCAGGTGGATCTAGGGAGACTAGTTTATGTCCACATTCACCGATTTATAAAATACCAAATTGGCGACTCCACTGGTGATCCAAAATCGGATCTAGGAGGCTTCCCAGGTCCAAAAAAAGGCTCAAAAATGAAAGTTCTCAGAATCAGACGAAACCAATTTCATTGCGAACGGATCATCGCGTTGATTATGTCCATATATTTACTTTCTCAAACGGGCTCCGTATGCGAGAGTTATCGCACTATGATCAGATTCCCAAACAACTAAAAAGTCAATAGTCAAACTGACAAAAAGTCAATGCTGACGACAACATGACATCACCATGTTGATGTAAGTATGTTGACACGTGGCAGCAAGGTGACTAGACAGTGATAGGGACCAATCGCATGTTGACACATGGCATTGTGGAGGACCAATGAAAGGGTGCCACATGGCCCAGACGTGGGCTACCACGTGGCACCCCATCACTAGTTTGAATGGAAAAATATTTTGGAGTTCATGGGGTTCGACCCCTTGACATATTGGACAATCAATGCCTTGAGTAATGATCAAATGCCGATGCAACAACACATTTATTGTTATTATAAACTCCACTTTAATTTAAATAAAGTGCAATGGATAAAGTGTTGGGATGAAAAGGGGTTGGGACTAAGCCCCAGCCCATGGTTTCTTTGTTTACTTGTGACCACAATGGATAGGGCACAGGCGCCTTTCCCTTAACCAACCCAGTGCAGATTTCTAGCACTTATCGACCATTCATTTCAGAGGCTATTTCCATGACCCAAGGCTTATGGTTAAGATGCGGTCCTATACCCTGATGCCACATGACCAAAGATCTTGGGCTAGGGGCTAGCGTGCAACCCTTTGGGCTGGCGATTGGCCATATGGCATGCATGCAAACTCAATCTATAGCACGCGTCCAACCCTAGGGGCTAATTTTGATATTTTCTTACACAGGTGGGTTTTTAACTATACAGTATGGATTTTTTATGCTTGTTAATGGAGGATTTGGCCCATTTTTGGGAGATATTGGACTCTTTTTTAGCCCAGATTTTGGGAGGAAGTTGGGGAAGGATAACCAAATTCAGATCTATATAAACTAGGCCTGTTTGAGGCTGTGGAGGACAGTCAGAGTAGAGTTATGTTGAATCAAATCCAAGCCAAAGCCATTTTTATGCAGGGAAGCTGTTGAGGAGGAGACCTTTGCGGGCCATTTCAGTGCCGTCAGTTGTGTTGGATTTCTGAGGTCGAAAAGAAAATAGTGAGACCAATATGAGATCCATTTGATGTACTTTTTCTGTACTTTTCAAGCATTGAAGAATTAATAAAGAAGCCTCCCCCACTGAGACAAAGGCCCGGAGACATAGGGAATTTTGTGTTGAACTCTGTTATCACTTTTGTTGTTATGGTTTGTTGTTCTTATTGCTTCAGTTCAGATATGTATATTGTTTTATGGATGTTGTGTTTCTTCATTAAATTCATCCTCTTTGGTTCAACTTCATAAATGGTTACTTAAGACATGCCATTAATAACTCAACCATAGTCTGAAAGATACTAGATATATAAAATATGCAGAACAAAAATGAAATGCTAGAAATGACAGAATAACAGTAAAATATCCAGCATAATCTTCACGATACGCAGAAATGATATACGAAATAGCAGCAGAAAACAACACTTTGATTCAGATAGCAATGTTCACAGGCCTCTTCAAGGGGGAAACCTCCAGTCGATCAGTGCTCTGTTATAATAATATCCCAGCTAGGGTTTTCATACCCTCGACCCTTATTTATACTAAATGTGTCTATTAAGAGAAGCATCTAGAGGAAGATCCTTCTAGAAGCGGAAGCTTCTATTAGGTCTTTTTACATCCACCTTATTCTATTTTATTTAAAGGTCTTATTAATATTGACCTTTATTACATCCGAATACATTGATCTACGTATGTGTGGGTTAGGACCTTAACATGTCAGCCCCCTTAAAAACAACGTTGTCCTCAAGGCTTGAGATGTGGAAACTGCTGCAGAATGGTAGCTGGTTCCCAAGTGGCAGCTGTTGGAGTCATATCTTTCCACTGTACTAGCACTTCCTTGATGGTTCTCTGACGCAGGCGACGCTCCCGCTGGTTCAAAACTGATTCTGGTTTTATCCAAATGGATCCTTCTTCAGCTAATTCTGGAAGGTTGGTTTGAATTTGGCACCTGGTTCCAATCACCTTCTTCAAGCATGAAACATGAAAAACAGGATGTAGCTTCAACTGACTGGGTAGAGCTAACTGATATGCGAATTTTCCCACACGCTTGAGAACTGTGTAAGGGCCATAAAATTTGGGTGCTAGCTTTTGACACTGCTCGGCCTTGAGGGAATTTTGCTTATATGGTTGCAGTCTCAGAAACACTTGATCCCCTTCGGCAAATTGACATTTAGAGTGACCTTGATCTGCTTGTTGCTTCATTCTATTCTGGGCCATGACCAAGTTCTCTTTAAGGGTACGAAGGATATCTTCTCGGACTGTAAGTGTTTGGTCAACCGCCTAGACCTTTGATGTACCCAGTAAGTAGGAGAGAACTGATGGTGTCTTTTGTCCATACACTGCTTCAAAAGGAGTAATGCGAGTGGTTGTATGGTATGTAGTGTTGTACCACCATTCGGCGAGGGGTAACCATTGAGCCCACTAGTGTTGTTTTTCAGAGGAAAAGCACCTCAGATATGTTTCCAAACACTTGTTGACGACTTCCATTTGACCATCTGTCTGGGGATGATAAGCTGAGCTGAGATGTAATTGGGTACCTTGTAGCTTAAACAGTTCTTGTCAAAAATTTCTTGT
>JASDQU010736056.1:75138-118413 GCA_032191745.1 Picea mariana
TTTCAAAAACTAACTAAACAACAAATATTTATTTCATTTTCTCAAACAATATATATATAAAAGAATAAATACTTCATTTATTTAAATAACTTGAATGAATACATAAGATCAGTCTTTGAATATCATCTTCATTAAACTATGAGAGACCCAAATCTTTGTTACAAGACCCAACTTGTAGTTCTCAAATACAACTGAGAAATGAGGAATCCAATCCTCATAACAAGTCCTAGCTTGTTGATCTCAGATCCAACTGAGATGTGAGGAATCCAATCCTTAGACAAGACCCAACTTGTAAACAAGGACCAACCTGATAGAATGAAATTTCATTCAATCCATTATATATAAATATATATACTTCAACAAATTCAACACACTCTTCTCACCATTCCTTTTTGTTTATATAGTGTTCCAACTGGTGTGAATTTGAATCATTGTGTCTTTTGATATTTGAACCATTGTACCTTTTCATTTAAAATGATAATCTTTAAAATTTAACTAATATCATTTTACTTTTTATTCTTTAATCACATTTTCATGATTTAACTCACTTTTAATCATGATTGTGTATCGGTTAGATTGTCCTCATGAGTTGATCACATACATGGATCGACTCATTAGATTGTAATCATGATTCTGTTGTGTTCTCGGTTCACCAACAGATCATATTCGATCTCTTATCGATTCTCTGTAATGTTCTGGTGCTAACTCTCTATCAAATTAACTTTGGATGAGGCGCTTCCTTCAACCATGTTCATATGATCATAGGTGTAGAACCACAGGCTTATTAATTTAAGCGATGCATTACGTTTTTCTTGTATATCTCTTATTCGATATGACCAATGGTGTTGACCAGACACTATGCCAAATGTGCACTTCAGCGCTTATCAGAATCAACGGTCATGATTTAATCTCCTAATGAGATGGACGACTGATGGAACTTCTCCCTTTGGAACTTCAGGTTTTCAAATTTTCAAACCTTTGAATCAGATCGGACAATTTATTTCACGGAAACAAATCAATGGTCAAATTTGATCCTTACACTCATCCTTTCATTGCTTAATTTGATGGTCGGGACTTAATCAAGAATTGAGATGGATGGCTACCATTTACTTTGGGACTTTGCCTATTTAAACTTACACTATCCTTTGGTGCAAGCGCGCTCGCAAGCACGTCTTCTCACAGGATCCTCCCTTTACCATGGCCCGAAGAACTCTAATGTCCTTCTACTTCCCTATCGGGAAGTTTGCACCCACATAAATATTCGTGCGATCCCCTCTCTTTACTTATCTGGGGATTGGATTTCATGACTTCGTGAGTTCAGTGGTCGAGCGTAGGAATCTTGAATCCTTGAATCTCGATTCAAGTCAACGTTGACCTTTTCCTTTACCCTGTCAGAACTTCTCTTATCGTGAGTTCGACACTCACGGTGTCGAGCAACTCGTTTCTCCAACTCCCGAGTCCCAATACGCATAAACTCTGATGCGCTAGCGAGTTGAATTTTCAATGGTCCCTTCACTCCATCGACATTTTGGAGTTTGCAAGATCGCAAATCCTAATGCATATGTTTCAGCCCTTCGATTCCCTCGATCTCTCAAATGTCGATTTCCTGATATGCCCTTTCCTTCGGGACTTTCTCCGAAGGTTGCGATTATTGCCACGCATCCTGAAAGATGGATGGCTCTTGTATGCTTCGAGGTCTTCACCTTGGAAATTCCTGACTCCCCTGTTACGACGAGACGACGTTAGCTGGGACCCATACGTAACTTACCTCCTCATCAAGATTTCGGACTTCGCGATTCCAAATTGCAAGAGTATCCTGTCTTGAGGACCTCCGATACGCCAAACCCCGACTTCGTCAGATCTTTCGACACACGTCCCAAATGATGGATGGTTCAGATCGAACCTCGGACTTCGCCAAACACAAATTCTAACCACTCACTTATATGAGCCCCGATGACCAAATCGCCGATATGCTGATGACTCTTGATTTCTTCCACCTGTCCCAACAGATGGACGACTTTGAACTTGTCGAGATTTTCCCTCTGCTCACAAGGATTTAAATCTTGTGAAACTCCTGTCAATCGGATAGTTGACGGGTAACTAGGTGATGATCTGATGGCTCACGATCCCTGGAACTTGAACTTTTAACGCAACTGTAACCTCCCCACTTTTTTACCAGATCAGACGACTGGTGGGATTTCACAAATCCTCTCCACAAGATCCTGACTGTCTGTCTTTTCCCTCCTTGATACTTTCATGAAGTGAACCAAGGACTCCTTCCTGGAATTAATCAACTGTGACACAAAATTTCGACGCCTTGAGTCACTCGATATGCACCAACTCCTTATGCTACCCTCAATAGCTTCAAAGACTTTATCCCTCCTAAGATTTCTCACGACTCTGAGTCTTAGAGAAGATTCTTGCGCGCACTCCTTGTGGCAACTCTCAGACACTTCTGAGTGTTGAATACCTTCGACTCTGCGCACTCCTACAGCAGTAGTCTCTTACACCTTACTCAGGTTCGCAACCCTAAGACTTTTCTTCACCTGCGCACTCCTTGCATGGCTTCTGTGCCCAACTGCACTTCTGCAGAAAATGAGAACAAATGCTACCTATCTGAACCCTCTATCAACGCACTCCTTGTGGACACTTCGACTGCACTCCTTGTAGGAATTCTTGCTCAGATAGAGAAACAATTGAAACTCATCCCCTCTTTCTTTCAGACTTCAACTGAGAACATGAAATCATATACCCAGCATATCAAAGCAAATGTATATCAGGAAGCAAACATTCATGAGCATAACATCAATACAAAAAGAATGACACAAACCATGAATTTGAACCAATTCTTTCTATTAATTAAAATGTTTGTACATGGGTGTTCTTACATAGCTCTCTATGTGCTCTTGCTCTTCCTTCTTCAGAATTATGTTACAATGCACAATGAGGGTGTCTATATCTCGTTTCCCTCTTGCACTCTCAAACAGTCTAATCTAGAATTAAATTCTATCTACCTGCATTAACTATCTTAAATGTCTCCTACCTACTAAGGACGAGAGCGTATGGATCAAGGAATGATTACATTACATAAGTGCATCTCTTCTTAAATGACTATTTAAGATGGTGCATCAATCCAAGAGATTTTCAAAATTCGTGCTGGTGCTTGTCCAATTGTCCAATTGTATCCACGCTGGCTCGCTTGATGTGGGAGATGCTTCTGTATCATACTCCCTCGATTGAAAAATTTCATGGGCTCCTATCCATGAGCTCCTGCACAGTCTTTCCATGGTTCTATATCTCTTCTTCGGTCTCCCAGCTGGCATCTTCAACTGGATGTCCCTTCCACTTGACCAAGTATTCAAAGTATTGTTTTCGCCTGGTCCTTTTTCTTAACCTATTATCCAGTATGCATTCCATCTGTGGATTCTCTACAACTGGCATCTGCTTTGTCCACTGGATCACTGGCTGCTCATCTCCAGTCTCTGCT
Organism: Picea mariana; assembly: GCA_032191745.1. NCBI lineage: Eukaryota > Viridiplantae > Streptophyta > Pinopsida > Pinales > Pinaceae > Picea > Picea mariana. Next base: position 78,626 of record JASDQU010736056.1, read on the forward strand.
TTTCCAGCCTCATATGGGTACAAATCCGAGATATTGAATATCGGAGAAATTCCAATCCCATCGGGTAATTCAATCTCATAAGCATTCTCCCCAAATTTCCTCAAGACCCTACATGGCCCGATTTTCTTCATCTTCAGGTTATTGTATGTTCCTCTCGGGAACCTTTCTTTCCTCAAATGTGCCAGAACCAGATCACCAACCTTGAACTGAAGTTTTCGTCTATGCTGATTGGCTCTGTGCTTATACTCCTAGCTTGAATTCTGCAATCGCTCCTTCACCTGGATGTGAAGTTCCTTCATTGCCTCTGCAAATTCTTCTACACTAGCGCTCCTAATTGCAGTCTATTCTGACTCTCTCAGTTCAGAAATTCCTCTTGGCTGCATGCCATAGACAACTCGAAATGGACTCTTCCATGTGCTTCTATTAACAGAGTCATTATAAGAAAACTCTGCCTGTGGTAATATGTTGTTCCATTGGTTGTGGTGTTCTGTCACCAAGCTTCTCAGTAAGTCTCCCAGACTTTTTTTCACCACTTCTGTTTGTTCATCCATCTGAGGATGATAAGATGAACTAAATGACAAGTTAGTTCTCAACTTCTTCCATAAGGTCCCCCAAAAATGCCCTATGAACTTTGTGTCTCGATCCGAAACAATACTCCTTGGCAACCCATGAAGTCGAATGACCTCTTTGAAAAATAGGTTCGCAATGTGAGTTGCATCATTGGTCTTCTGACATGAAATGAAGTGTGCCATCTTAGAAAATCTATCCACCACCACAAAGATTGAATCATAACCTCTTTGTGTTCTTGGCAACCCCAACACAAAATCCATGCTAATCGCATCCCATGGCATATCTGGTATGGGCAATGGTTGATAGAACCATGCATTATGCCTCTTTCCCTTCGAATGCTGACAAATTCTACACCTATCCACAAATATTTTGACATCTTCTCGCATTACCAACTAGAAATATGACTCATCCAATTTCGCGAACGTCTTGTCGTGATCAAAATGCCCTGCCAATCCTCCACTATTTTTCTCCTTCAACAAGTTCTCCCTCATGGAGCATTTTGGAATACACACTTGATTGCCTCTGAACAACAATCCTTCCTGGATCATGTATTCTATCCATGGGCTTCTGTCTCTGAGAACTGAATTCTCAGCTGCTTCATATGATTCCTGAAAATCTGGATCATCTCTATACATGTCCCTGAGGTCATCAAAACCCAATGTTTTGACTCTGAACTCCTGCAACAACAAACACTTCTTGCTCAAAGAATCAACAACTTTGTTAGTAGTACCAGAAATATGCTTAATCAAAAAAGTGAAATTTTTCATATACTCAACCCATTTGACATGTTTCTAATTCAACTTCTCTTGTTGAGTCACAAACTGCAGTGCATGATTTTCACTGTACAAGACAAACTCTTTGGGAATTAAGTAATGCCTACATTTCTTCAATGCCTGAATGATAGCATAGAATTCCTTAACATAAGTGGAGTACTTCAATTTTGCTTCATTCAGCTTCTTGCTGAAATATGCTATCGGCATGTCTTCCTAACTCAAGACTACCCTTATTACGAATCCACTTGCATCACATTTCACCTGAAATGTCTTCTGGAAATCCGGCAACACCAAAACTGGTTGTTCCATAATCTTCCTCTTCAAGAGATGGAAACTCTTTTCAGCCTCTTCAGTCTAGTGAAAATATTTGTCTTTTCTTCACTGTATCCATCATTGCTACACTAATTCCACTAAAATTCCTAATGAATTTTCGGTAGAAACTAGCCAATCTGTCAAAACTTCTCACCTCAAAAATATTTTTCGGTGATGGCCAATTCTTGATCACTTCCACCTTATCTGGATCCATCCTCAACTCATTTTCCGAAATAACAAACCCCAAATAAATGAGCTATGTCTTCATGAATGAGGACTTCTTTATGTTTATCAATAGCTTCTCCTGCTGCAATTTCTGCATCACTGTATCCAAATGCTTCAGATGCTCCGTTGTTGTTTTACTGAAAAGTAGTATGTCATCCAAATACACAATGACAAATTTCCCGATGAACTCCTTTAGGACTTTTTTCATCAACCTCATGAAGGTACTTGGTGCATTTGTTAAGCCAAATGGCATAACAAGCCATTCATACAACCCCTCGTTGGTTTTGAATGCGGTCTTCCATTCATGACCCTCTCTCATGTGAATCTGGTGATAACTGCTTTTCAAATCAATCTTTGAAAAATACTTTGCTCCGCTTAAACAATCCATCAGATCATCCATCCTTGGTAATGGAAATCTATACCTGATGGTTATCTTGTTAATCGCCCTCGAGTCAGTACACATCCTCCAACCTCCGTCTTTCTTCGGATTGAGTACTGTCAGAACAACACATGGACTCAAGATTTCTCTGACCAAACCTTTTTCCAACAAATCCTAGACTTGTCTTTTAACCTCTTCATTCTCCTGCGACGTCAATCTGTACGCAACTTTGTTTGGTAAACTGGCTCCTGGTATGAGATCAATGTGATGACTCACACTCCTAATTGGTGGCAACGAATGAGGTAATTCATCCACTACAATGTCAGTGAACTCTTCCAGTAGTTCTTGAACTCCTTCTGGTAAATCATCCACTCTTGTGCTAGCCAGAACAATCCTCAGCTTCCTGACCACAAGGAATTGTGGATCCTCCTTCTTCTTAACCTTGGTAAGGAGTTCCTTCCCACTCATGAGAAGTACTGTGTTGCTTACTTCCGATTTCATCTCCTCATCCTTGATTGGAAGCAACATATGTGTCCTCCCATTCTTCTCTAGGGTGTATGTGTTCATTCACCCATCATGAATCACATTTTTGTCATATTGCCATGGTCTACCCAGCAATAGATGACAAACATCCATAGGAATGACATCACATAATATCTTATCATTATATCCTCCTATCTTAAATTCAACTAAGCATTGTTTGGTGACATTTAAATGATGTCCTTTTTGTAGCCACGAAACTTTATATGGACTTGGATGATTAGTCGTCTCCAGCTCCAGCTTTTCTACCATCTCGGTTGAAACAAGATTATCTGTGCTACCGCTGTCCACAATGACCTTGCATACCCTATCCTTGGTCTTGCAAGTAGTCCTCAAAAGTCTGGTCCTTTGGACTGAACTTTCCACCTCTTTCTCAGGTGTCAAAAGGAATTTTCACATCATCAACGATATTCCACCTTCAACGTCTTTTGCTTCAACATCTCACCTTTGTGCCTAGGCAATGTGAGTTTCTCCAGTTTCTTTCTTTTTCTCTGGACACTCGTAAGACTTGTGCCCATTCTTTCCACATGTGAAGCATGTTATTACTCCACCTCTTCCCCTTCCTCTACCTCTAGTACGAGGAAAAGTGTTGTTGTCAGCATAATCTCCTCTCCGCTCAGTATGTTTCCCTCTCTGTTCAGCATATTTCTGCCCTCGCTGTGAGGTTCCACCTCTTTCTGTTCAAGTCTGAGGTTTCTTCCAGTCATCCCTGGGCTTCTGGGTTCTTTCCTGGGCAACTGATTTGCCTCTAGGCTAACTTCCTCCTCTGCCCCTCTGACTCTGCTTTCGACTCAGCTTCTCTTCATCTTTCAGAGCCATCTGATAAGCATCTTCCACTGTTTGGATGGTCACCATACTCATTTCATCCTGAATCTCATATCTCAGGCCATTCATATACCTGGCCACTTTTTCGTCATTGCTTTCACAATGACCTGCCCTGATATTCAACCTGTAAAACTCTTCAATATATTCCTTCATTGACATCAACTTCTGTCTCAGGTTCTGCATCCTCCTGAACAGAGAAATTTGATAGTCCCTGGGAATGAATTTTGCCTTCATCTTTGCAATCATCCTATCCTAGCTCTTAATTTTATGCTTGCCTTGGCAACTCCTATCCGCTTGTAGTTCATCCCACCACAAGGCTGCATGTCCTTTTAATCTCATGACGACATGCTTGACCTTCTTGTCCTCTTCGATATCTTCATAGTCAAAGTAGGTGTCCAGAGCTCTAATCCAGTCTAGAATCTCTTCTACATCTAGATTTCCCTCATAAACTGGAATGTCCATCTTCACCTTTGCACCCATTCTTGCAACAGCTTTAAGCAAGCGTTCATTGACTGCATCTTTTGATGTGGCTTCTTCTTCTCCATGTCCTGCATCATCTTCATTTTCGGACTCACTGATATCCCCTACATCCACTGAGTGTTTTTGTCTTATCTCCATGTCCACAAGTCTGGCACGTATGTTATGCAGATCTCTTTCTACTTTTGGATTCTACACCTATCTACCCCTTCCTCTAGACGTCCCCCTTTCCTCCTTCAGATCGGGTGATTGTCTATCTCTTCTTCTCGGTGGCATGGTGAATCTTCCTTCTCCCTGCTACAAAAAACAAAGAATCTTTTCTAAGCTCTGATACCACTTGGTGCAGGCATGCTCACAAGCATGTCTGCTCACAGGATCCTCCCTTTACCATGGCCTGAAGAACTCTAATGTCCTTCTACTTCCCTATCAGGAAGTCTGCACCCACAGAACTCTTCGCCTGATCCCCTCTCTTTACTTATCGGGGGATCAGACTTCACGACTTCATGAGGTAAGTGGTCAAGCGTAGGACTCTTGAATCCCCGAATCCCTATTCAAGTCAACGTTGACCTTTTTCTTTACCCTGTTGGAACTTCTCTTATCGTGAGTTCGGCACTCACGGTGTCGAGCAACTCGTTTCTCCGACTCCTGATTCCCGATACGCAGAAACGCTGATGCGCTCGTGAGTTGACTTTTCAACAGCCCCTTCACTCCATCGACATTTTGGAGTTCGCAAGATCGCGAATCCTAATGCATATGTTTCAGCCCTTCGATTCCCTCGATCTCTCAAATGCCAATTTCTCGATATGCCCTTTCCTTCGGGACTTTCTCCAAAGGTTGCGATTATTGCCACGCATCCTCAAAGATGGATGGCTCTCGTATGCTTGGGGGTCTTCACCTTGGAAATTCCTGACTCCCATGTTATGAAGAGACGAAATCATCTGGGCCCCGTACATAACTTACCTCCTCATCGGGATTTTGGACTTCACAATTCCAAATTGCAAGAGTATCCTGTCTTCAGGACCTCTGATACGCTGAACCCCGATTTCGTCAGATCTTCCGACACGCGTCCCAAATGATGGATGGTTCAGATCGAACCTCAGACTTAACCAAATGTAAATTCTAACCACTCACTTATATGAGCTCCGATGACTAAATCCCCGATATACCAATGACTCTTGATTTCTGCCACCTATCCCAACAGATGGACGACTTTGAACTTGTCGATATTTTCCCTCTGCTCACGAGCATTTAAATCCTGTGCAACTCCTGTCAATTGGACGGTTGACGGGTAATTGGGTGATGATCCAATGGCTCATGATCCCTGGAACTTGAACTCCTAACGTAGCCGTAACCTCCCCACTTCTTTACTAGATTAGACGGCTAGTGGGATTTCGCAAATCCTCTCCACAAGATGTTGACCGTCTATCTTTTCCCTCCTTGATACTTTCACGAAGTGAACCAAGGACTCCTTCCTGGACTTAATCAACTGTGACACAAAACTCCTATGCCTTGAGTCACTCGATATACGCCAAATCCTTATGCTACCCTCAATAACTTCAAATACTTACCCCTCCTGAGATTTCTCATGACTCTGAGTCTTAGAGAAGATTCTTGCGCACACTCCTTGCGGCAAATCTCAAACACTTCCGAGTGTTGAATACCTTTGACTCTGCGCACTCCTGCAACAGCACTCTCTCACACCTTACTCAGGTTCACAACCCTAATAATTTTCTTTGCTTGCTCACTCCTTTCACGACTCTTGTGCCCAACTGCACTTCTACGGAAAATGAGAACAAATGCTACCTATCTAAACCCTCTGTCAACGCACTCCTTGCGGACACTTCGACTGCACTCCTTGCAGGAATTCTTTCTTAGATAGAGAAACAATTGAAGCTCATCCCCTCTTTCTTTCAGACTTCAACTTAGAACATGAAATCATATACCTAGCATATCAAAGAAAATGTATATCAAGAAGCAAACATTCATGAGCATAACATCAATACACAGAGAACAACACAAACCATGAATTTGAACCAATTATTTCTATTAATTCAAATGTTTGTACATGGGTGTTCTTACATAGCTCTCTGCATGCTCTTTCTCTTCCTTCTTCAGAATTATGTTACAATGCACAATGAGGGTGTCTATATCCTGTTTCCCTCTTGTGCTCTCAAATAGTCTAATCTAGAATTAAATTCTATCTACCTGCATTAACTATCTTAAATGCCTCCTACCTACTAAGGATGAGAGTGCATGGATCAAGGCTCGATTACATTACACAAGTGCATCTCTTCTTAAATGAATTCATTTAAGATGGCGCATCAATCCAAGAGATTTTCAAAATTTGTGCTGGTGCTCGTCCAGCTGTCCAGTTGTCTCCGCACTGGCTCACTTGATGTGGGAGATGCTCCTACATCATCCTTCCATTGTATTATGATCAATGGTTGATAATACACTCGAAGTGATTCTTTATATCGAATGAACCATGTCTACTTCGAGATTTCATCATTCAGGACTTCAGAGATTTTGTCATTTTCTAGTCATGAAACTTCTGAAGTAATTATTTTGGAGTGATGTAATTTATTTACATCAAGTTTTCACATGGCATGAGTCAATTTCCTATTGACACATTTCATCATCTGATTATTCCATGTGTACTTACTGATGTGGTATTCTACCACACGTCCTTCCCAATGTGGTCTACCACACATCCTTGTTGATGTGGTTTGCTAACATGATCTACCATATGTCTTTGCTGACGTGGTCTACTGACCAACAACCCCAATCCAACAGTCATCATATATCCTTGACATCTGATGGTCCTTATTTATTTTGGATTTCGGGCTTCGGGTATTTCAAATCTCAAACTTTTCGGAGCATAACCTCCTCACATATTTTAATATGAAACAAATTTTGTTCATTGATCAAGGTTTTAGATTGACGGATTGATCTATCTGCAATACTCCTTAGCCGTGGATTAAATCCAATGACTCTTCTTCTAGCTTATCATGTTCTTCCACTAGAATGATATGATGGATTACAGATATTTGGGTGATTGAGATCTCAGATCTCAGCTCTTTCTTATATTGTCCTTCCATTAATTCAATCCGATCACTGACGGGTATTCGGGTGATTGTAATCTCAGATCTCATCCCTTGATTATCTTGTCCTTTCACTTAAATCAATTCGACGATTGACAAAAATTTGCATAAATGATATCTCATGATCTTTTACCTCGCTTATCATGTCCTTCCACTCAAAAATGATCCGACGGCTGATGGGTATTCAGATAATCGAATTCTCAAGCCTTTTTCCCTTCTTATCCTATCCTTCAACTTTAAAATGATCGAATGGTCGAGAAGTCTCTCGAAATAGATCAATGATCAAGGATGCTTGCGGGGTCCTCAACCAGCATGACTTTTAAGAATATCATCAGGTTCCGCAATGGAAACCTCTTGTTGGTAGTGGAACTTATTTCAACCGTAGATCTATTGTCAAGTGAACATCGACAGTCGTTGTGGATTGCAGAACCACAACTTGCAAGTGGTTTAATTCATCACCCAATCTCCGCAATTTGAAGTTGTGTGTTTTTTGGTGAGTTAACCACAATCATCGATCTTTGAACCTTTAATATCTGACGATCCTAACTAATTATGGGATTGGAAATAGCACTATGTTTAATACTCCTTTCGATCTCCACAATATACCCCTATCGTTTATCTGGCGATTGGGCATCCGACAATCACAACTCAATCTGACTTAATCTGCTCGTTTTTTGGATCAACCATAGTTGTTGATATTTGGTTTTATGATATCTAAGGGTCTAGACTAATTGTGGGATTAGAACCAATGAGTTGTTTAATTTTTCTTTCTCTCTACACAATTCATCCCTATCATTGATTTAGCTTGTAGATCCGACAGTCATGATCCTCCAATAGTCCTCAAGCCCACGGTCACTCATATGACTGACGTCCATTCCATGAGATGATCAATACCATCACTTTTCTTGATTGGATGACTGCTGAGGCTTCTCACCTTTTCCTATGCATTGGTCAACTTCTCAATATTTCCATCGATCCCGATGACACTTCTACAATGCACTCTTCCTTCTGAGATTTGATCTTCACATACCATTCGCTCCTCCTTCTAAGATTACGCTTTTGATCTTTGCATATTGTTTGAAATTTTATGCTAACTGATATACTTTTTACATCAATCACAATTTCATCTATGATAAATCACAATGATAATTCATCATAACAACAAGTTATCACATCATAATGACATCAACTGTTGACATCAATGAAAATATATAATTGACAATATGTCCAACAATATCCCCCTTTGACATTGAGGGAAACACACAAACTTCATACACAAACTCCCCCTATGATGATGCTTTCCTCCTATGAATTTACTCTCCCCCTTTGACATCAATGCCATAGGGTTGCTCCCCTTATAGTCAACATCTGTTTGTCTGCATGTTGTTGACCAGAATATGAACTTGGGTAACTCCCCTTAGAATCATGTTTTGTCTGTCATAACTGAATGAATCCCCCTGTCAATACGCTCTGTCTCTACTTCTGATTACTCTCCCCCTCTGTTTCTGAAAGAGTATCTCTTCTTGACAGGTCTCTTCCCTTGTTAATTTACTAACTTCTTATCTCAGTTTATTGGGATTTTTTTGTTTAAATAAGTAGTCCTTTGATACCAATTTTTGTAGTGATCAAGTATTTTCAAAACTTAATCTAATTACTTTATTATTTAATAACCAAAATACTCCTCCTGATTTTTTACTGACATTCCTTTGTCAAATAGAACATGAGTATGAATCTTACTAATATTTTTTATTACTTCTTATTTTTCTTTGATATTTCACATGAATATCAATTGATGAATTATACCAATTGATTTAAATACCAATTTTGTTATCACAGGAATCTATCTTTGTTTGAATGATACTCCTTGAACTTCTCAGCTACTTTTTTTTTTTTGTTAACAACTTATGACATCATCATAATTTAATATTGTCCCATATAGTTCTATAGGTACTTCCTCTTCTTGAGCTTGATTTATTTCATATTGAATTTCACATTCTTCATTAGGACTTTCACCCATCATGACCTTATTATTAGTTTCTTTATTTTCAAGTGTAATAACATTTTTCTTTCTTTCTCCTTCATATTTTCTTCTCCATGTCTTCTTGTGAGATATTCTTTTTTTTGGATCTTCTCTTTCTAATTGTGTTTTTCGAGATTTGTCATCTCCTTTCTTGTTCCAAATTTTATTAGGTTTTGTCACTGGCTTGAATGACTTATTCAAATATTGACTTTTTTTATTCTTGCAACTTTGGGATTTGTGCCAAAACCTATCACAGTTGTAAGATCTCATTTTATGACAAAATTTTGTTGTGTGCCAAACAAAATTATATCTCCAACATCTAATTGAGTTTTTGGATTTTCTTGTGTATCCTTTCTCTAGTTTCTTGCAAGCAATTGCTTTATGGCCAAAGCTATGACAAGAAAAACAATATCCATTGAAGGTATTTCCATTCTTGATTTTGTTTTGACTTGTAGGATCTGTCATTTGATTTTCTTCTTCCTTTTTACTTCTAAAGTTGTTCTCCTTAAAAAAGTTCATGACTTGTAATTTCTTTGTACTTGCACCTTTTCCTTTTAAGAAGGATGATCCTTTCTCATTTTTGTAAATGGTGCTCCATTTGTTATTGTCATCTTTCTTATTGTATCCAAGACCAGGCTTGTCATCAACCGATCTTTGGCTCTTCCAATCTTATCTAGGATAGCTGAGCTATTCTGGAAATTGACAATCTTATTTGTCTTTTCATTCATCTTTTTGAGATTGATTATTTCTAACTTCAATATGTGACATAATTCTTCCTTTTTAGTCAACTGAATTTTCAGGGCTTCTTCCACCTTTTTAGCATGTTCAAGTTGAGTCTTTAGATTGATGAGTATTTCTTCTGTCTCATACAAGACTTCTTTTCATTTAATAGTTTTCTCATATGTCTTCAATTCTTCCATATCTTTTGTTAGATCAAAAACTTTAGTTTTCAATATTTTGATTTCTTCCCCGTATTCTCTTTGAATCCTTTTGAGTTTGATGGCTTCCAATTTAAACATTTTGCATGATTCTTCCTTTTTAGTTATTTGGATCTTCTAGGATTCTTCCTTTTTCTTAGCTTCTTCAATTTTAGTCATTAGATATGCATTAGTAATTTCATTATTCTTTTTGAAATTGATGATTTCCAATTCCAACATGTGGTAATAATTTTCTTTCCTTGTTAACTGGATTTTTATGTTTTCTTTACCTTCTTTAATTTCCTTAGGTTGAGTGTTTGACTTCTCAACCTCCTTTCTAAGATTCACAACTTCTGCTTCCATCTTATGACATGATTCTTCTTTTTCCTGACTGATTTTATTCTTCAATTTCTCAATCTCCTCTTCTTTTTCTTCTAACTGAATATTTTGATCAAATCTGATTTTTTCATTGTCTTTGAGCATTTACTTTATTTCCATGATATGATTTTGAATCTTTTCAAGAAATTCTTTAGTGTATTCATGAAGAAAACTATAGTCTGAATCATTATGATCAAATTGGTATACATAGAGACTTCAATCAACTTTTTGTTTGGCCTTTGATAGTTCTTCTTCTACTTCATCTGTGGGATAAATGTTAACATAACAAAATCTAATTCTTTTAGAAATTATTTTCTTTTATTTTTATGTGTCTTTACTTCATCCATATCTTCTATTAGATTAGTAAGTTAGGTTTTCAAACTTTTGATCTCTTCTTCTTTGTCTTCTAGTTGAACTCTTTGTTCAAAATTTTCATGGTTAGAATGATCTAATTGTTGAAGTAGCAACATATGTTTCTGTTGGAGTTTCTCGAACTCTTCTAGAGTGCACAAGGTTGTGGACTCAAGATGATTAAGAACATCCTTAGTAACTTCAATATATATAACATTTCTTGGTTCCATACTAATCACTTCAAATATATTTATAACATCAGTCTTAAAATATAATATTTTTTCTTTAGTGAATACTGAGGTATTCTTCAATTCCTTGATGAGGTTGGCTTCCTCATTTTCTACTAAGATTGAATCTTGTATTTCATTAAGATTAGAAATATTTTTCATTGAACTATGTTCTTCAATCTGATTGGAATTTTATTTTTCTTTATCTTCTTCATTATCTTGATAAGAACTCTCTTCTTCTAAGTTTTGTTCTTTATTCTGATAAGAATCCTCTTCATTAGAGTCTTGTTCTTTATTCTAACAGGAAGCATCTTCATTAGAGTCTTATTCCTTGATTTGATTGGATTTCAATTCTTCTTGTGTTTCATTCTGATAACTATTTTATATTTGAAGCCATGATTCTTTGGCATATTTGTAGTGCTTCATATTTTATTTGACTTGGTATGACAATCCATCCTGAATTGATTTTAAGGCTACTTAATTGTTTCTCTTTGCTTCCTTTTCAGTTTTGGATTTTCTCTTTTATGTAGTTAAGTGTCAGGGCTTACTTAATATCGAATCCCAAACTTCGGATCCTCTTGACTTCAGATATATTTTCTTATTTTCCCTCCATGATAAACAATTTGTTCCATCAAATAAGGGAGCTTCATTTTTGGAGATAGAAATCTGCCCAATCATTTCTTCTGAATCTGCCTTTAGTGTTTAAATTGTGCTGAAGGAACCCACTCTGATACCAATTGTTGAAATGGGTACTTGAAACTGAGATGGGGGAGGGGGTGAATCAGTGTCACATAACTTACGACAATTTTCCACTTTTCAAAAATTAACTGAACAATAAATATTTATTTCATTTTCTCAAACAATATATGTAAAAGAATAAAAACTTTATTTATTTAAATAACTTGAATGAATACATAAGATCAATATTTGAATATCATCTTTATACAACTATGAGAGACCCAACTCTTTGTTACAAGACCTAGCTTGTAGTTCTCAGATCCAACATCGAAATGAGGAATCCAATCCTCATAACAAGTCCCGGCTTATTGATCTCAGATCCAACTAAGATGTGAGGAATCCAATCCTCATACAAGACCCAGCTTGTAAACAAGCACTAACCTGATAGAATGAACTTTCATTCAATCCATTATATATAAATATATATATATACTTCAACAAATTCAACACACGCTTTTCACCATTCCTTTTTGTTTATGTAGTCTTCAAACTGGTGCAAATTTGAATTATTGTGTCTTTTGATATTTGAACCATTGTACCTTTTCATTTAAAATGATAATCTTTAAAATTTAATTAATATTGTTTTCCTTTTTATTCTTTATTCATTTTTTCACGATTTAACTCTCTTTTAATCATGACTGTGTATCGGTTCATTTGTCCTCATGAGTTGATCACAGACATGGATCGACTCATTAGATCATACTCTTGATTCTATTGCGTTCTTGGTTCACCAACAGATCATATTTGATCTCTTATTGATTCTTTGTAATGTTCTCATGTTAACTCTATGTCGAATTAACTCTGGATGAGGTGCTTCCTTTAACCATGTTCATATGATCATAGGTGTAGAACCACAAGCTTATTTATTTAAGCGACACGTTATCCTTTTCCTATATATCTCGCATTCAATATGACCAATGGTGGTGACTAGACACTATGCCAAACATGCGCTTGAGCACTTATCAGAATCAATGGTCATGATTTATTATCCTGATGAGATGGACGACTGATGGAACTTTTCCCTTCGAAACTTCGAGTTTTCAACTTTTCAAAACTTTGAATCAGATTGAACGATTTATTTCACGGAAACAAATCAATGGTCATATTTGATCCTTACACTCATCCTTTCATTACTTAATCCGACAGTCGAGACTTAATCAGGCATTGAGATGGATGGCTACCATTTAATTTGGGACTTCGCCTATTTCAACTTACACTATCATTCCACTGTATTATGATCAATGGTTCAGAATACACCTGAACTTATTCTTTAGATCGGACAAACCATGTCTACTTTAGGATTTTGTCCTTCGAGACTTCAGAGATTTTTTCATTTACTTGTGGTGAAACTCTCGAAGTAATTCTTCTGAAGTGACATAATTTAGTGACATCATGTGTTTACATGGCATGATTCAATTTCCTCTTGACACATGTCATCATTTGATTATTCCATGTGTACTTGCAGATGTGGTCTTCTGTCACACATCCTTGTTAATGTGGTCTCCCACACGTCCTTGTTGACGTGGTCTGCTGACGTGATCTTCCATATGTATTTGTTGACATGGTCTGTTGAAAAACAACCCTAATCCAATGGTCATCGTATATCCTCCACATCCTATGGTCCTTATTTATTTCGGATTTCAGGCTTCGGGTATTTCAATTCTCAAACTTTTCGGAGCATAAACTCCTCACATCTTTTAATCTGAAACAAATGTCATTTCGTTGATCAAGGTTTTAGATCGACAAATTGATCTATCTTCGATACTTCTTAGACTTTGATTTAACGACTCTTCTTCTATCTTATCCTATCCTTCCACTAGAATGATCTGACGACTGATGGATATTCGGGTGATTGAGATCTCAGATCTCTGCCCTTTCTTATCTTGTCCTTCCATTAATTCAATCCGACAACTGAYGGGTAATAGGGTGATTGAGATCTCAGATCTGAGCCCTTGATTATCCTTTCCTTCCACTTAAATCAATCTGACARCTGACAAAAATTCACATAAATGAGATATCATGATATTTTACCTCGCTTATCCTATCCTTCCACTTGAAAATGATCCGATGGATGATGGGTATTCGGATAATTGAATTCTCAAKAATTTTTCCCTTCTTATCCTATCCTTCCACTTTAAAATGATCCAATGGTCGAAAAGACTCTTGAAACAGATCAATGATCAAGGATGGTTGCGGGGTCCTCAACCAACATGACATTTAAAACTATCATCGGGTTCTACAATGGAAACCGCTTGTTGGTAGTGGAATTGATTCCAATCGTAGATCTATTGTCAAGTGAACATCAACGGTCGTTGTGGATTGTAGAACCACAACTTGCAAGTGGTTTAATTCATCACCCAAGCTCCACAATTTGAAGTTGTGCATTTTTTGGTGAGTTGACCACAATCATCAATCCTTGAACCTATAAGATCTGACAATCCTGACTAATTGCGGGATTGGAAATAGCACAATGTTTAATACTACCTTCGATCTCTGTAATCTACCCCTGTCTTTAATCTAGCAATTGCACATCCGATGATCACTACTTAATATGACTTAATCTGCTCGTTTGTTGGATCAACCATAGTCGTCGATATTTGGGTTTATGAGATCTGACAATCTAGTCCAATTGCGGGATTAGAGCCAACGTGTTGTTTAATTTTTCTCTCTCTACGCAATTCATGTCTGTCATTGGTCTAGCTTGCATATCTGATGCTCATGATCCTCCAACGGTCCTCAAGCCCACGATCACTCGTATGACCGATGTCCTTTCTAGGAGATGATCAATACCATCACTTTTATTGTTCAGACGACTGTTGAGGCTTCTCAACTTTTCCTGTGCATCGGTCAACTTGTCAATATTTCCATCTATCCTAACGACACTTCTGCAATCTTCTCTTCCTTCCGAGCTTTGATATTCACATACCATTCGCTCCTCCTTCTGAGCTTTCACTTTTTATCTATGCATATTGTTTAACATTTTATGCTAACTAATATACTGTTGACATCAATGACAATTTCATCTATGATAAATCACAATGATAATTCATCATAACAACAAATCATCACATCATTATGACATCAACTGTTGACATCAATGACAACATATCATTCACAATATGTCCAACACCCCTGCATATAACCCCAACAATGGTGGAAGTACTTCAACTTCCTACACACCATATGGATCATCTCCACAAAACAACCCATATTTTCCATTTCCTGGTCCTCCCCAGCTAGTTGCTCCTCCACCAGGATAAATCCATGTCACTGTTAATTTTGTTCACCCCTCTCCCATTCAACAGGTTCATTCTTTTGAACAGTTGAATATGGAAAATCCATCACATCAGCTGAATAATTCCAATAAGAAAGGAAAAAATCAAAATAATAAAAACTCGAGACCAGGAGGAAATAACCCCCCAACAAAATTGTCCTGCTGGGGGCAACCAGAATCAAGGAAACCAAAACCCCCAAGGGAAGAAAAATAAACCCAGAACTAACTTCCCTTGCACTCTACGTGGTGAGTATGGACATTATAGTCACCACTACCCCCAAACTTTCGATTACAAATGGATGAAAGAATCCATGAACACACAACGCCCTCTAGCACCGCTTACTCCTCAACAGGCCCAAAACATTATTTGCAACCACCAACTATGACCATTTTGAAAAACCCTATTCCACCCCAAGGTGTGATGAATACCCAACAAGAAATAATCTTGGCCCCACCACAAATGGGGAAATATAAAATCCTCGGTCCCAATCAACCCAGAAATTGAGTAGATCTCAATATCCTCCATACCAGTGAGGAAGAGATTATTTTGAAAACACGTAGCCATCCATACAACCTATCTCCTAACTCTACCTCAACCACCTTAGAAGCAGCTCCCTCTACAACTAGGCAACCATTGATGATTACCCTCCCTAACTTTGAACCAAACCACCACATATCCTGCATTCCTTTATGAGGAATGTACATAACCCTCATACTAGGGTAGCCAATAACTATATTCTAGTCAATGACTTAGCACAGTCGCCTGCAACCATGTATGTTTTTGAGTTTCTCTAAACCTATCCATCATAGCACAAATCCTTTCTTTCCACATTGGGGGATGTCAACCCAACAGATACTCAAATAATCACCTTTGATTTATATAGCGGAGAACCACGTCTCCTTGCTCTGGTATCTTTTCAGATACCAGTTAAAATCTAGAACATCATATTTCATCTGTGCATCATTGATGAAGGTGCATGCACATGCATCATGTCCAAGTTAGTATGGAAAAAAATCTAGTCCCCTGAGCTAGTACCATCCGCCATCACCTTGAGATCTTATGATAGTCAACCATCATCCCCTGAACGGCTCTTCCAAAATGTCCCTGTAGAACTTGGAGGAAAAACCATCCTGATTGACATTGAAGTTATCGATGCCCCACTTGATTACAATATCGTGTTCGGACATAGCTACATGTATGCTATGAAGGCAATATCTTCTTATGTGTTTTGTATGATGATGTTCCCCCATAATGGGAAAATTGTCACCATCGAACAACTTACACATTATGAGCCTAATCATTCCACCAACATTGATAACATCCTCCCCCTTGTTCGCACTAGCTCGAATGATTTTTGAGTCATCGACATTGGTCCTAGAATACTCAAGGACCCATCCTTGTTAGGGACTTATCATGGAGCACCACCTCTACTAATCCCTTCTATTTCAACACAAGTGTGTGTATTTTCCTCTAAAGAAATAGATATTAAAGACAATACTCCTCTCAATGAGTCCCCTCCCCACATCAAAGTTCCACCAATAGGAGAATCACTACCTCAGGAATTCCCTGAAAACAACAATGCACCACTTGTCTAGGATTTATCCCCCCCTCCAAGGGAGAATCCTGGTTTGGGAAACAGTCCCCTAAGCCATTACCGAAATCCCCTTTTTCTACCCCCTACCTGGAGTCCAAGCATTCCATGTAGCTTCTATCATCACCCTTCCCAACATAGTTCTTGCCATCAATGTTGGTATCTCCATCCACCATCCATGGTTCGTACACCATCTCTCCCTCCTCATATAGAGGGATTACTGATGCATATCCCAGTACCGGCTCCTGCCACACGACCCCCACCCACAACTGGTAGCAACACCGCCACTAACGTGGGAAAACGAAGAAAGAACAAGACCATAGCTCCACTCCCTCCCCGATATCAACCTCCTTGTGCACTATGCGAAAGAGAAGGACACCCCACTAACATATGTCCTATTCTTTCTGAGTTACACAATATTATCTAGGTCCCTAAAGAAACCCCATTGCTTTCCACTCTGCCAAGTACATCCACCGCTACTATGGAGTCCTCAACTACATGTAAGAAAGGGTTACGAACCAATTTTGCGTGTGCCATATGCTTATAATATGGCCATTACACTCATCATTTCCTAGCTCTACCTCAATTTTTCCAAACATTAGCCATAGTACGCCACACATATCGGCTTGATCCTTCTCAAGCACTCCCTACTAATTCTCACATTACTGACATTCCTTATATTTTATTGTCAGTCCCCTAGAGAGTGAGATATCATCCATAGTGTCTTGACATTTGGTTTATGTCCATTGCACCATCACACCTTGCACATGATATCCCTTCTACATCCTCATCCCTTGAGACCAATAACACTTACCCGTTGACAGTTCCCCTTGTCATCTCCTAGGATCCCCTGTATTCTCTCATTTTCCATTGCGACAAAGATATCTTGGAGGAACTGACTACCCCTGATTTCCCTTGGAATGTGCTCCATCATCAATCACTTTTCCTCTCATAAGAGTTCTTTCACCCCCCTGATCAAGCCTCCCTGTGAACGGTCGAAACCAATGATTTTTTTTCCTTCGGGGCCTATTGATTGGTTCAAAAACCCTATTTCTTCCCCTAATTCTTTTGAAGAAGGAAACATGGCCAACATCTCCCCCACAATAAAAATTGACATTTCCATTAAACCATGCATCGTAGAAGAGATCACCATTGGCGCTGCATTCTCCCTTGAATAAATCATTGCTTGCAAAGCTCTCTTTTAGGAATACCGAGATATTTTTCCCAAGTCATATATGGAGATGCCTAGCCTCGATCCTTCTATATTCGAACATCAAATCGACACATGGTCAGATATTTCCGATGTTCGCCAAAATCAACGCCCCCTCCACCCTTCCAAAGATGTAGCTATAAAAGCTGAAATTGACAAATTACGTGTTCTTAGGTTCATTTACCCCATTGCGTACACTTCTTGGGTATCCAACCCCATCCTCGTTAACAAAAAACATGGAAATATTCATGTGTGCATAGACTTTCATGACCTCAACACAATCTCGTCCCAAAAACAACTTCCCAACCCCTTTCATTGACAAAATAATCGATGATTGTGCCCGCCACGAGGAACTATCCTTTATGGATGGGTTCTCTGGATATAATCAAATTCAAATCCACCGAATAGATTAGTACAAAACTACTTTTACAACCCCTAGGGGTACCTCTGCTTATCACGTCATACCCTTTGGACTAAAAAATGTTGGTGCTACTTTCCAATGGGCCATGACCTACGTATTTCATGGTATTTCTCACATCATTCTCACTTACTTGGATGACCTCACTGCTTGATCCAAAAAGTGAAACCAACATTTATATGACTTACACATCATTTTCCAATGATGTTGCCAATATAAAATCGACTTGAACCCTCTCAAGTTTGTATTTTGTGTCACTGTCAGATGCCTCATTAGGTTCATTGTCTCCCAGCATGGCATTACTGTGGACCCCCTCAAGTTCCAAGCTATCACATAAATTTTACCACCTAGGATTTTACACCAATTCCAGATCTTGCAAGGCAAAGCCAACTTGTTACGTTGCTTTGTCCTAGACTACGCCACTCACGCACATGGTTTTCTCTGCTTACTGCATTATGATATCCCATTTCTATGGGACTAACATGATCAAACAACTTTTGATGATTTTAAAGATTCCCTATCCAATGCCCCTTTGATTAGTCACCCAGACTATGATCGCTATTACATCCTCTACTTATCATCCTCTATTGTTTCAGTCGTAGGAGTCCCCATCCAATTAGGGGATGATGGGTGTGAACATGCAATTTACTACATTAGTAAAAACCTTTAAGGACCACCCTTGAAGTATAATCATGATTGAAAACTCACATTAGTAGTTGTCCTCACAGTTCAAAATCTACGGCATTAAATTCTACTTCGAACTACCAAGATCGTAGAAGCTTCCAACCCCATGTCATACTTTCTTAGTCGACGAAATATTAACAAAATGTTTTTCTGATGGATCGTTATCCTCTAGGAATACAATCTAGAGTTTTCTACTCCCAAAATAAAAAAATATCTTGTCCTAGCCGAACTCATTATGGATTTTCCCTCAGACGCCAAAGCTTCCCCCATCAATGAGGATTTCCTTGATGAACACCTCTTCTTCATCTTCTTAGATGACCCTGGTATGATGACCTCCTCATTTACCTTCCTACACATAAGTTTGGGTATCACCTCTCTTGAGATGACCATTGACACATTCGCCATCAGGCTCCCTGATACTTCCTCATCGGGGAGATTCTTTACCAATGAGGGGTCGATATCATCCTTATATGATGTCTTACCATCAATGAAGCTGACCATGTCTTGAATGATTGCCTCAACGACACTTGTGGTGGTCACCTCTCGGGTATGTTCATCACCCAAAAAATCATCTGAGCAGGATACTTCTGGCCCACTTTGTTTCATGACTGCATCCACATTGTCAAGCGATGTGATAAATTCCAACTTTATGAAAACAAAGCATGATCTTCCCCATCTCTTCTACACCCAGTCATCATAGTTGACCCATTTTGTAATTGAGGCATAGATTTCATGACTTGCCATCCTCCATCCAGTAATGGACATAAGTACATTTTCATGGAAGTGGATTACTTTAACAAATGGGCTGAAGCCATGCCCACATTTAAAAACACTGCTGACACAACAATGCATTTTTTCTTCAACCATGTCATTACCTGGCTCAGATTCCCCCAACAATTACTTTCCAATCATGGTAAACATTTTGAAAACGAGATCTTTGTCGAACTCTCCTCAAAACTAGGCTTCACCCATGAGTTTTCCTCCCCATAATACCCTTATTCCAATGGAAAGGATGAGGCTGTCAATAAAGTCCTCAAAACCATGCTACAATTCTCTGTCAACAAACATAAGACCAATTGGCATCATATGTTGTTTTCTGCTTTATGGGCTTATTGTGCGGTAGCCAAAACTGCCACTGGTTTTACACTGTTTGACGTCATCCATGGGATTGAATCCACCCTCCCTATAAAGTATGAAATCCCAACATTATGCACTGTTATAGAGATCTTACCTGACACTGCTCCAATGGAGCAGGGCCTGCTGACCTTAGAGTCACTAGATGAAGACTGTCAATCTTCATTACAACAAAACGAAGTAGCTAAAAAATGGTCCAAAGCCACCTTCGACCTCCATGTCAACATTTGCTCATTCAACGAAGGTGATATCGTGTTAGCCTATGATATCTCCCATGACACTCTCAACCATGGGAAATTCAAGTCATTATGGCACAACCCCTTCATAATTCAACATTGCATCACTAAAGGTGCCTACATCTTGGCCTCTCCGAAAGGCTACCCTCTCAAAGAACCTGTCAACGAGTTGTACTTAAAAGAGTTTTACACCTAAGCATAGCACCCATACCTTATGTTTCTCTTTATACAGGTTTGTAGAGTTTTTACTCTTGTTTATAGCCACCACTCCTCATGTTTGATCTATCACCCATGTTATTGACAGATGCATCATCTATTAGCCTACTACATTGGTTATGATGGTGGTGCCAACTGCTGGACCAAGAATATCTCTTCAACTGATTGGGCCCTCTATACCCCCTCACATATACTACTCCATTCCAATGGCATATGCTTAGGTCTAACCACTAATAACCAAGCTGGATATGATGCCTTCATTTACCTCCTCTCTGAGGCCAGTCACCGCCACATTCGTCACCTTAGAATTCTGTTATATTCCCAACTTGTCATCCTGCAGCTCAACAACGTGTATCGTGTTCACAATCCTTGCCTCTTCTGTAAATACCTGCAAGTTAGACTCCTTTCTCGCAACTTTGATTCCATCACATTTACACATATTCCAAGAAACCTCAATCAAGTAGAAGATCACATGGCTAACCTAGTATTGGATTGGCATTTATCACATTAAAAACATCATATACACAACATCATACATTTGTCAACAGATAACAATAGACATCATAAATCATAAACCCAAAACATAAATACAAGAATGATCAATATATCCATCATATATATCATAAAGGTCATCAATGTTTTACAAATATATATATATATATATATATATATTCCCGTAGGCTCATGAGTCCCATCATCCCTATGAGTACAAAATTGGGTATCAAAAACCCTATAAAAAATCAGGCCCCCAAACCTATACATATCAACTCAGCACTCAAGGTGACCCTAAATCTTCCCCCCCATTCCTTTTTCAGCTAGAGATGCCCAACGAGCTGAAGGACCTCCAACTCCAGGAAGCCATCGACGAGTCATAGCTTCTTCCACCAATGTTGCCCCATGGATCAACACCTTCCACTCTGGTGGTACCCCCACACACTGGTCCAAGACCTCATTGTCCTGGATATGGGCCCATATGCCCTTTAGAACACCCTAAAGGACCCGCTCGAACCATCTGCACATATCCTCTAGAATGGCTCAACGTCTCCCTATGGATCTCTAGATAACCCGACACTGGCATCATCTCATCAATGCCTCTGCCCAGCCCTCGATTCTATGGGATTCCATCGAGCTATCTCTCGAATGACCTCCGCCTCTCGACTTGGGGGTCCAACATCTGGAAAACAACACAAATATAGTGTCATCATCCATATACATGTCTGATCAACACATTCTACCAAAATCAAAAAAATAGATAACACACATACCTCTCTGGTCCCAATACTCCCTAGGAGGTAACACCATGTCCGAATCTTTCATGTATTCCATACTTGCATATGGATACCTTAGAATCACCTATGGCATTTGCCGCCACACTTGAGAAAATGTGGCTGTAAAGTAATGGCCACCCTCCCCTCCTCCATGTCATGCCAAAACATGCGCCCACCACATCAATCATGGCTCTCGTCATGACACTTGCTCCAATAGAATCTACAGGTGCAATAGAGGCACCCTCTCCAAAACTCAGGCCACCAAAACTAACCCGAATGCAAAATCACCAGAATCAACATGCCAACACCAGTTCAATTGCAACACCATCCAGGTATACATCAATACACCCCATGCAAATAGGTCTCCCTCCAATTCCTCCTCAACCACCCTCATCTGACCACCTGTGATCAGCTGAGTGCCCAAGGATCCATAGATCCTCACCACCATGGTCACGATGCACTCATTCAACAAGTCACTATGGCCTCAATCCACATGACCAAACCCGACATAGGTTTCGACCCAGAACAATGTCGAGCCGTGATGATCTCCACCCTATCCTCCCCTGGCAGCTAGGGATCAATGACCAGTGACCTCCCATAGAATGGGAGTCCTGTCAAAAATTAGATGTCCTCTTCCACAAAGAACATCAGTTGCTCCCCCCTCACCACAAAGCACTGCAGATCAATGCTCCACATACTAATAAAAAACTAGAGTAAAAACTCTCACAACCATATCAAAGGACAGACGAAAAACTTGAGAAACCCGTAGGCTTCCAAGTGTCTATGTACTCTAGGATGCTCCCTCGAAGCCTCTCTCAATCGGTCCCAGTCCCGATCTCACCAGTGTACCAACATCGTACTCAACTCTGTTGATCACCTACATTCACCCAAGAACACTTGATCAACCACATCATACATAAAAAATATCAACATCACAAAATCATCCACCCCTAAGTCTGCACAGAGTATGCGGATTTCCCCCATCCAGTTGTGCATCTATGCGGGACTGTTTTTCGAACAATTGCACACTAATGCACAGTTGTGTTGAGGGGAAAAAATGAATGCTCATCAACTAGAGGAATGGATCCGGTCCGGGGTTATCTAAATAACCCAAGCCATTTGTGATGATCCACCCCGACGGGTTTAGCGGCTCTGTTGGCCAATCTAAGTCCTAAGAAAATGAAAGAAAAAATAAAACTAAAGGAACTAATCTAAATGAGAAAAAGCAACTACAACAAACTATATACAAATCTAAAGCATATATACAGTTTACTAACTAATATTATACAATAATAATTCTATGATATTAAATGTTCAGCTATCAACAGAATATGATCTCAATTATATATTTACAGTAACTACAGATTACAGATTTTAAATTGAAAACCTGCAAAAAATCATTTGTGAACTGGCCTATGACAACAAAGCTATTATATTTGATTTTTATATTTTTTATGTGAAAGAAGAGAAATAAACAAAACTAACTAAGATGAGTAATTAAAATAATAATCCTAACTRTAAAACTGAACTATATATCTAACTAAATTACTGAGAATTATCGAATTTATTAACTATTAAATTGCAAATAAATAACTCACCTGAAGTAACGCTTCCTATTTGTCYTGTGCGCAATATTCGATTCAGTTGTTCAGTGAGAGATAACCCGCACCATATTCTCTACAAGCTTCTCATAAACAAGAAGCAACAATTCTCTTTGAATATAAATGACAGAAAAAACAAGACATAAAACGACAACAATCTTATCATTCRCAAATCATCACAATTAGATAAATCCATGTGTGAATATCTGTACAAAACAGTTCAGTTGATCGAAAAAGATAAACCTGTACTCATCGAATTGAAAGTGATTGCTGTGCTAAAAATGAGATACATAAGATATGGACATAATTTAAATCATGACACATTAACCTGTAATAAGTCTTGATATCTAAAGTAGTCAATGACTTGATCACAAATTAGAATGCACGAAACCTGAACGAAAGTATGATAAATTGAAAGCTCAAGCTGTTACAAAAGATCCACTTCCATTTGAGTATACATCATCATAAATCCATAGTCTTGTTCTCCCAACACTGATGGGTTCATTACAAAAATTAATGAGTATATAAAGGCCACAGGGTAAAACATCCCTGTGGGAATTATCAAAAACAGTTTACAAACAATCCGGGAACAATCTCCCAAGTCTCTATTTCTGCCTATGATTAACAACTTAAAACAAAACTATATCACAAAAGGCATGTTCTAAACTGCCACAGCATGTCCAATTTTCCATTGAAATTTGTAGGTACCTAGGCTATAGGAAAACATTTCAGTTAGGATAACTTTGAGTTGACAAAGGCCGTAGCTGCCTCAACATTTCTGAAGACAATTGAACCCATAGTCTTTTGCTTCTTCTCGTTGGCTTGTAGCATGTCTCTTTCTTTTGACAACACTATCACCCATTCCTCCAATGATTTAACCTTAGATTGCAACAGGGGAATGTCAGTGTAATAACGTTCAAGCCAAGAATTGCATTGAGTGCAAGGAGGTTGATTTGGGCTTGGCATTACAGGTGAGGGTTCGTTCAAGTTACCAAGGGTTTCACTACCAATCTTAATTACCGGGAACTTAGGGTCATTCTTGAGGCATGGAGGTAGGTTGGAAACATAGTCGTAGGGTTCCACAGAACATAGGCCATGAGAGTAAGGGTATTCCTCAGTCAAGAAGCGTTCAATCTCGGAGTCCGAGTCCTCACTCAAAACTATTGGCTTTTGGTCTACGTTTTTCTTGGGCTTGTTCCGAGCACATCTAGATATCCATCATGCATTCTTATTTCCCTTACTGTTAAAACCAGTATCACATTTTCCTTTCTTCCTTACAGGCCTCTTGACGGTCTTAGTATTTCCTTTAGCACACGGGTCGGCCATGGTATCGGGTAGGTAAATGTTGGGGCAGTTCGAGGGTTTGACAGGGGGTAGAAGGATAGGAGGTGGCATGGATGGCCCAACCAGAGTTTCAGTAACCACAACCTTGTCCACTTGGACACACTCGAGAGTGGAAAATCCATTCCTTGATAGGAAGGCTTGCCAACAGTCACCACTAAGGCTCAAATGATGAACACTCATGATTTTGATGAAGCAGTGATGGAAAAGGCTGCTATCAGCCTTCTCACGCTTAAATCATTTGGACATCTTGTACAAACTCTATCACAACTAACAATCTTCCTGGATGTGAATAGGAGCGGCCACAACACCTCGTCCACTTTTGAGTTCTTGAACCATCTCTTCCCTTTAACTGGTAAGCCTGTAGCTGAGCTGAGGAATTCCTCATTTAGATCGAGTTGGATATCTCCGACCTTAGCCCTGCATCCATCAAAGTTGAGGGAAAACTGTTGGGCTACCGAAAGGTTGAAACTCTCAAAATTTTGGATGAAAACTAGCCAGCCACTATTCTGTAGCTCTTCGCGAGCATTGTCAAACAGCAGGATCGTTTGGCTACCATTAGGTTCTATGTGCACCAAAGGTGCCATAGGAGAGAGCACACAATGAGCCAGGTAAACGGACAAGGGTTTGGACAGGGTATACGCAGGACCGCAAGCTCAGGGATTTCCCCAAAACTAACAGAGGTAACCAAGGATAGGAGGCGGGCATTAATGCCTAAGTGTGCGAGGGTGATGGAACGAAAAAATCCGTGAAGAACATTCATATCGAATGTACAATCGACGACTCTATGGTGATTCACTATTGGTGTATGTTAACACAATGCCAATAAAACAACCATTTAAAACTATGATAAGTCGATCCAAATATTTGCACAACAATAGTGTTTGCATGGTTTAAAACAAAGCAATATTTCAAATATAGCACTAAGGATTTGACCATAAGACTTAAGCTTTGTATAAAACCATTGCACCATGTGTTTGATCAAACACAATAGAACATCCAACCACCATTGTATCAAGGAATCAATCACAATCACTTAGAATACCATCACAATCTTATAAAATGAAATCATATTAACAAAAAAAAAAATGCCAAGTGAGTAAAGGTTTTGGTGTCTTGCCAACTGTGCGACTATCATTGAATTAGAAGTGAAATAACCGCATAAACAAGAGTGACCATAATAATCCAGTGACGATTTTAATGCCATCATCATGACTTCGAACTCAAGGTTTTCACGCTTACAATCGTGAAAACAAAAACAAAGGCAGGTGTGCAAATGCGCAAAATAATCATGTCGTTTTATTCAAAAGATTGCGATGAGAATCAAGGGTTCCAAAACACTTGTGTAGGTAGCTTATAAAGATAGAACAAAAAATGTGAAATGGTTGCCAACAATGGCGACACACTGGTAGAAGCAGTTATCTCTGCGAAAAGAACAAATTCAGATTATGATAATGAGAATAATTCTAACTCAAAAACAACCAGAAAATTGTTTAAACATCATGATTAATCAAATATTCCAGTAGTGCTTAAAAGATGAAAACTGATAACAGTCTTAAGACAAGTGAACCACAATATTAAAGATAAAATCTCCAATACTGTTGATAGAGCCACTACTACCAGCAAGCATTCATAGCCTCGACAGGGTTGCCATTTAACCCACTCTGATATTCGTATCCTACCAAGAAGTTCCAGATCAAAATAAAGGACATTTTAAGGTCAAGAGATTCCATATTTGCAAATTTTCGTCTACCCGACATTGCTTCGCTGCCAGCGGGCCTGTTCAGTACCCCAACGAAGTTGTCTTGGTGTCATGCATGCATTTACCTGCTGCCATCAGACCTGTTCAGCATCCCAGCGGGTTTACAAACACTTCCCATAGCTCTTTTAATTATTTATTTGGTTTTTAAAGATATATAATTGAGCGGGGTGATGCTGAAAATTATGATATTTTAGTCATATTTTTACAGACCTTGAAATAATTTTTTAAGTTGTCCTTCATTAAGGTTCAGAGATGGTTTGTTTACAAAACTGACCTTCAAAAGTAGGGAGACATCTTCTGAGTTATTCCCTTAAGGAACAGGGACAATGTAAGAAGATAATGGATGATCGTGACAGGCTTCACTCAGAGATCGAAATCAGTTAGCTTATTTCAAACAACAGTCTTTGCTCAACATGGCTGGAAATTTCAGAAGTATAACACAATTGATGTTTAGACAAACTTTCAGCAGTCATTTCAGAGAAAGAATTTTCTTTTTTCTTTGTCTGAGCAGTTCATAATGCAGGTATGTGTATTTCCAAAAGCAAAAACTGGTAAGCATAAGGGAAAAATCAAAACACACCAACGAAGAAAGATTTGAAAGAAAAGAAATCCACACAAAAAATATTTACAGAATGTGCATCTGAGAACCTCATGCAACAAATCCCTTGGGAGACTGAAAAGTAAGAAAATCCTATTTTAATGGGAAAGCAGTCCTACTCATGGTACCTTGGGTCAGGGTTGATTCAGATCTATTTATCTCTTTACTTTCCATTTAATATTTTCATGACGATACTGCTTTTTTGAAAATAAATGTTCCACTAAAAGTAAAGAGAAAAGGACCAAGGGGACTTCCCTGACAACAGTCATATTATGGTTCTCATGGTGTGCCCACTTGCATTCATGACTGCATTATTACAAAGAGAAATAGTGAGAAAATACAACTGAAATGAAAACCTATTCCTAAACCTACCCTAACTATTAAATTAATCAGGATACTACGTGAAGTCATGTTACCAATGTAGCCATCGGAGTAACTCCAATCTTGCAATGGAAACAAGATCAAGCATTACTAATAAGAATGGTAATATATCAACAAATGACAGAAACATATCACACTTACCTTCATAATCATCATCTAAAAGAAAAGTAAGCATGATCTTACCATTTCCTTGGATGTTCTTGTTGTACGAATCCTCCAGCCATTGCGCAATCTTGTCATGATAAGGGTCATAATGGCATGGGCATGTGTAAGTAGGTTTGAAAAACTTGTCAGGATTACAAGGAAATGGAATAACTATCAGCCAAGGATGAAATGCCCCATCCTTCTGATAGTTCTCTAAGTGTTCATTAATTTCTTCACATGGAGGATCTAAAAGAAATATGTCACGCCTACTTCCAAGATACTTAGGTAAAAATAAAGCAAGCACAACTTTGTCTTTATTCAATTTTTTTTATATATATGAATATTCAAGCCATCCTAAGATCGTTTCACAAAAATGAGGATGCAAACCATGACTTTGATGAAACGAATATATCCATGGGAAACTCATCATAGGAGGATTCACGTAATCAATTGGATCATTGGTTTGAATGTTTCCTTCGATGAGATTGATCATTTCAAAATGTGAAGTATAAACATTAAGATTTGAGCTAAGCAAAGAACGAATATGAAATTTAGAATGTTTGATCTCCATAAGATATAATGCATTTTCTTTTTCAACAATAAATTGTGTAAAATCATCTTGCAACATGTCCTCTTCCCATATGAGTGATGAAAGTGAACAAGCATCAAATCCAAGTTTATCAATGTTAGGTTTGGAATTGATTTCACCAAAATTTAGCATATCGAAAGGATATGATTGTGGTGGAAAAGAGTAGGATGTTGTAGGTAAGATGTCAAGTCCACTAGAATCCAGGAATAGATCAGGATATAAAGAATAAAAGAAATGAGAAATAAGCAGATGAAAAGAACCTCTTAAACTATGATACTCAACAATGGTATTCTCAAGACAATTCTCTTGACTTTCTTTAAAACTCTTACTCTGTTTTGGTGATGAATTTCTCAACATAATATGATCATACAGATTTGCCTTTTGTGTGATAGATAATTCAAAATTTATGTGACAAACATCTAGTCTTTCATGTGAACAAAGTGTGTTTTGAGGATGAAGGTTTAAGGTTTCTTCTTCTCTAATCAATTTCATAGGAGTACTAGAACATTCAAGACGATTTTCATCGCTTAAGTGTTCTTCAATGACTGATTTCAAATGTTGATTAGAGCATGAGTTAAAAGAATGAGGATCTTCACCTTGAGCCATAAATGAATCTTCTTCCATGCTGGTTGTAGACTGAAAATTCAATGATTCAGAGAAAAAACTAATTTGGTTGTCATTAAGAACCAGGTCAATAGATTCTACCTCCCTGGCTTGTTCAACATTTTCGGAAGAATTTTTCTCTTCTTGCGAAGAAGATTGTTCTTGCAGTTGAGTGATAGGATTTGCAATTGGTTCTTCATTCGTGATTGAACCTGACTGAATGGAAGGGATGGAAGCATCATAGAAGAGATTCAATGCCAATGACATGTCATCGAGATTAAATTTACAGAGGATATGATAGACTCTTGTCAAAAAGTCTTCTGAAGATGAATCGTCGTTGATTAGCAAAGTATGAAATTATTCACATAATTGATCGAAATCATAAATTTCAAAAGCATCTAGAAACTCATCTACAAATTAAAACCAATAAAAAATGTGACATGTTGGAAAGGATTCAAACCAATGTTTGATTCGACTTCTAAAAGTAAAAGCAAACAGTCTGCATAAAACTCTTAAATATGAGATGTCATGTTTGATGCATTTGCACAAAAACTTGTTAAGGTGGTCTTTAGCAGATATATTGCCTTCACCATCAAAGGTGAGTTTGGACAAGCGAGAGACTGTCTCGTTGGGAACATTGGGTAATGAGAAGTTGAAAGCATGTTCTAACACAGTGATTTGGGGAGCCATGGGGGAAATTGAATACATTGAAAAATAAAGGCTCCTACAAGGCCGACTTGTCAGTCGGCCCTCCTTCTACCGCCATTTGTTGATGGGAGAAAATGAACCTTCGTCAACTGGAGGAGTGGATCCGGTCCGGGGTTGTCTAAATAACCCAAGCCATTTGGGATGATCCACCCCGATGGGTTTAGCGGCTCCGTTGTCCGATCTAAGTCCTAATAAAACAAAAGAAAAACTAAAACTAAAGGAACTAATCTAAATGAGAAAAAGAAACTACAACAAACTATATACAAATCTAAAGCATATATACAGTTTACTAACTAATATTATACAATAATAATTCTATGTTATTAAATGTTCAACTATCAACAGAATATGATCTCAATTATATATTTACGGTAACTACAGATTACAGATTTTAAATTGAAAACCTGCAAAAAATCATTTGTGAATTTTCCTATGACAACAAAGCTATTATCTTTGATTTTTAGATTTTTTATGTGAAAGAAGAGAAATAAACAAAACTAATTAAGTTGAGTAATTAAAATAATAATCCTAATTGTAAAACTGAACTATATATCTGACTAAATTACTGAGAATTCTCAAATTTATTAACTATTAAATTGCAAATAAAGAACTCACCTGAAGTAACGCTTCCTATTTGTCCTGTGCGTAGTATTCGATTCAGCTGTTCGGTGGGAGAAAACCCACATCAGATTCTCCACAAGCTTCTCGTAAACAAGAAGCAGCAGTGCTCTTTGAATATAAATGACAGAACAAACAAGACATAAAATGACAACAATCTTATAATTCACAAATCATCACAATTAGATAAATCCCTGTGTGAAGATCTGTACAAAACAGTTCAGTTGATCGAAAAAGATAAACCTTTACTCATCGAATTGAAACAGAGTGATTGTTGTGCTAAAAATGAGATACATAAGATATGGATAGAATTTAAATCATGACACATTAACCTTTAATAAGTCTTGATATCTAAAGTAGTTAATGACTTGATCACAAATTAGAATGCACGAAACCTAAACGAAAGTATGATAAATTGAAAGCTAAAGTTGTTACAAAAGATCCACTTCCATTCAAGTCTGTATCATCATAAACCCATAGTCTTGTTCTCCCAACATTGATGGGTTCATTACAAAAATTAATGAGTATATAAAGGCCACAGGGTAAAACATCCCTATGGGAATTATCAAAAAAAGTTTACAAAAAATATGGGAACAATCTCCCAAGTCTCTATTTCTGCCTATGACTAATAACTTAAAACAAAACTATATCACAAAAATCATGTTCTAAACTGCCATAGCATGTCCAATTTTCCATTGAAATTCGTAGGTACCTGGGTTGTAGGAAACCGTTTCAGTCGGGATAACTTTGAGTTGACAAAGGCCGTAGCTGCCTCAACATTTCTGAAGACAATTGAACCCGTAATCTTTTGCTTCTTCTCGTTGGCTTGTAGCCTGTCTCTTTCTTTTGACAACACTGTCACCCATTCCTCCAATGATTTAATCTTAGATTGCAATAGGGGAATTTCAGTGTAATAACGTTCAAGCCAAGAATTGCATTGAGTGCAAGGTGGTTGATTTGGCCTTGGCATTACAGGTGAGGGTTCGTTCAAGTTACCAAGGGTTTCACTACCAATCTTAATTCTCGGGAACTTAGGGTCATTCTTGAGGCATGGAGGTATGTTGGAAACATAGTCGTAGGGTTCCACAGAACAGAGGCCATGAGAGTAAGGGTATTCCTCAGTCAAGAAGCGTTCAATCTTAGAGTTCGAGTCCTCGCTCAGAACTATTGGCTTTTAGTCTATGTTTTCCTTGGGCTTGTTCTGATCACATCTGGATATCCATTGTGAATTATTCTTTCCCTTACTGTTGACACCAGTATCACCTTTGCCTTTCTTCCTTACAGGCCTCTTGATGGTCTCAGTATTTCCTTTAGCAAATGAGTCGGCCATGGTATCGGGTAGGTAAATGTTGGGGCAGTTCGAGGGTTTGATAGGGGGTAGAAGGATAGGAGGTGGCATGGCTGGCCCAACCAGAGTTTCAGTAACCACAACCTTGTCCACTTGGACACACTCGAGAGTGGCAAAGCCATTCCTTGATAGGAAGGCTTGCCAATAGTCACCATTAAGGCTCAAATGATGAACAATCATGATTTTGATCAAGCAATGATGGAAAAGGCTGCTATCATCCTTCTCATGCTTAAATCGTTTGGACATCTTGTACAGACTCTATCACAATTAACAATCTTCCTAGATGTGAATAGGAGCGACCACGACACCTCGTCCACTTTCTAGTTCTTGAACCATCTCTGCCCTTTAACTGGTAAGCCTGTAGATGAGCTGAGGAATTCCTCATTTAGCTCAAGTTGGATATCTCCGACCTTAGCCCTGCATCCGTCGAAGGTGAGGGCAAACTGTTGGGCTTTCGAAAGGTTGAAACCCTCAAACTTTTGGATGAAAACTAGCCAGCCACTATTTTGCAGGTCTTCGTGAGCATTGTCAAATAGCAGGAGCATTTGGCTGCCATTAGGTTCTATTCACACCACATGTTCCATAGGAGAGAGCACACAGTGATCCGGGTAAACGAGCAAGGGTTTGGATAGGGTATATGCAGGACCACAAGCTCAGGGATTTCCCCAAAACTAACAGAGGTAACCCAGGATAGGAGGCGGGCATTAATGCCTAAGTGTGTGAGGGTGATGGAACGAAACAATCCATGTAGAACATTCATATCGAATGTACAATCGATGGCGCTATGGTGATTCACTATTGGTGTATGCTAACACAATGCCAATAAAACAACCATTGAGAACTATGATAAGTCGATCCAAATATTTGCACAACAATAGTGTTTGCATGGTTTAAAACAAAGAAATACTTCAAATATAGCACTAAGGATTTGACCATAAGACTTAAGCTTTGTATAAAATCATTGCACGATGGGTCTGATCAAACACAATAGAACATCCAACCACCATTGTATCAAGGACTCAATCGCAATCACTTAGAATACCATCACAATCTTATAAAATGAAATCATATTAACAAAAAAAAAAAATGCCAAGTGAGTAAAGGTTATGGTGTCTTGCCAACTGTGCAACTGTCAGTGAATTAGAAGTGAAATAACCACATAAACAAGAGTGACCATAATAATCTAATGACGATTTCAATGCCATCATCATGACTTTGAACTCAAGGTTTCCACACTTACAGTCATGAAAACTAAAACAAAGGCAGGTGTGCAAATGCATGAAATAATCATGTCGTTTTATTCAAAAGATTGCGATGAGAATCAAGGGTTCCAAAACACTTGTGTAGGCAACTTATAAAGATAGGACAAAAAATGTGAAATGGCTGCCAACAAGTTGTCACACCCACAACCACACATAGGTGCACAGTTGTCTCTCCTACAAGCATGCATCCAATGCACACCTGTTTATCCCACCCACACTCCCATATATGTGGATATATCCGACACAACCACACATTATGCATTGGCTTTCTCACCACAAGTGCACATTCACCAGTGCATGACTGTGAGGAAAAAAACCACACATAATGTGCATGCAATTGGGTTTTACCCACGCACACATGCACATATATTCCCCTTTTTCCCATGAACTAGTGGGACCCTACCCTTAAAAACCACTATATGGCCCTTTGTACATCCCCTACCTAACATCCATCCAATTACAAAAATGYAGGATGATAGGGCCACTAACCTTTCTCTTGTCACTCCCAGATCGGTATCCTCACGCTCCTGTAATCTCCAAAACACCTCACAACTCTCTCGCCATATYAGTAATAGTGTTGGTGCAAATGAGGTGGCATTGTGGGCCCACCATCCATATATATCCCCTTTTTCCCAACTTCCACACTCTGTTATAGGATCCCAAACCCTCTGTTTTCCAATCCGTTTCTAGCCACGAGATCATGATCCCACCATCTACACATTCATATTTCCCAGGTTATGATCTGCACTTTTGAGGAGGAGCATTTTTCTCATGCCACATTCAGGTACGCATGTTCACTTTTAGTTTTATCAAATAGTTGTTATACTTTTTTTATCATCAGATATTGTTCACGTCAGGTATTTGTTTTTTGTGTGCATGTACTTGTTCAACAAGATTACATCCTGTTCAAGTATATGTTCGGCACTGGCATATAATTATTCCCACTATAAACTAATTGCATATCCTAGTCACACCCTCTGACATTTCCCTTTAGGGTCCCTACATCCGGCTCTACAGTATCTTTACCTATGCCACATTTTGGTACTATCAACTGATAGCACTCTCCCCCACATGAGTTTTCCCATTCATAGTTCCCCTTGTCAACTTGACACTCATGTTGATTTCACCCCCTAGGATTGGGTGTCTCGATAGTATTTTTCACTTATGAGAATGAACCCCATACTTATTCTCATCATATTGCTAACGTTCCCAATGGAATCCTGGGTCATATCATCCTACACTTAGTTCTATTGACTGCACCCCCATAGTTCCATTAGCCCTCCATCTCATCCACCATCAATTTTCCCATATGCATATTGTCCTCCATCCACTTACTTAATGCATAAACCCACCCATGGGACCCCCACCCTCCACCAGTTCTCTTTCACAAACTTATACTCTAAACAGGCCAAGACATCTTTCACCAGGGCACCCATTTATGTATCTGTATACTCAACCCAAATTATTCTTTATTTCTTTGGTAATTGTATAAATCCCTTGTTTCCAGCATATACATAGATTTTTTAGTCATCAACCCCAATGGCCTTCTTTTACTTGGAAAAGAAACCCATATCTCCCTTGGTTGGGGAATCCACGCTTTTTTAATATTGACATCGTTAACAAACCCTGAGTATCCAAAATCCATGTACCCATGATCTCTGATTTTTCCCACTTTGTTAGCCTCCGACACAATTTAAACCCATATCTAGTCATCCCCCTGACGCTAGATCCAGTTTTATGGTTGTTTCCAATCATCCCTCAACACCCCAACCAAGGCTAGTCTTCAGTCCCATAGTGTCCTAAATTCATCCATGTTACCCATCAGTACCTGATATCACCCATTAATCAGTGGATTTCAAGAATCTATTTTCTTCTTGACGTTGCATCTCCCTTCCTCTCGACATCAACACAGTTTCCATAAGGGCGAAAATATCTTGACTCTCATTACCTTTTCAATGAGGATTCTTAGATGGTACAGAGAGAGTCATCATCACTTTCTGAGTCCATTGACCCCCATAACATTCGACTTCAACAAACTCTCATGTTAAGGTGGGTCTTACTACGTGACTGTTGCAACTTTCCACACCAGCCCAAGACCTATGAATTTTTTAGGCCATGAATGTGTATGAGTCATCAACACCTCTTACTGTCATCCTTTACTCACTTCAAAGAAAGTTCACCATTCAGAACTATCATCTGTCATTATCAACCGCCCCTGAGGGCTCTGCAGTTATCTACACCACCATAAATCTTCAGTTACAGTCCCACATTTTGGTTTCATGACACGAGCATGGGACATGCCCACCTCGTTTGTATATATATTTTAGTTTTTTCTTCCTAGAGAAAGGTTTGGTTCCCATAGTTTTCCCTCTCCCTCCAACGGATCGCTCTTGTAGTTCCTCTCTTCACTCTTCCTTACAATGGCACTCTCAACAAAAAAACATTGATGTATTTCGGGCATACGTATGCTCCTAAACTCACACATTAGGGGGCATTTGTTATCACTGAAAAATCGTCCACAATATTGCACACTATGGTTGAAGAAAGACATCAATTTCAACAAGAATTAGTACACCTACAACATCAAAATCCATAAAAAGGCATAAAACTATACACTTGTTTTAAAAATTAAAGTGCAAAATTCACCAAAGGAAGCATGTGGACTATGCGTAGAATGCGTATGCTAACATAGCCCTCAGTATGCACTGTGTGCAGAATGTGTAAGACGCGAGACTGTCTACAAGAAAATTCATGCACTTCTCATGAACGACGCATTTATGAATCGTGTCGGCCTCTCAACCACTTCCAGCTTGACCCCAACACAATTTGATACTCAGATATAAGATAAATATAGCTTGGACGTTGGTCAAGGGATAGGAAATGCCTTAAAAGTCCCCTTGTTCACACTATGAACCAGCTGTATCTTGCCATGAATGGACATTATAAATATGTGCCATGGGTGTGATAGAAAAATAAGAACTTCAAGGTATTGTTATGTTGCAAGAATTCTTCTTGGAGAATCTTCTTTTCTCCTTGAATCATTCAAGCACTATAGAAAGGGCCATTCCACTCACCTATTGAGAGGATTAACATTGTATTTCTCCACCATTGTCACTTTCCATTGCATGAAGATAATATCTCTCTATTAGGGATCTCAAGAACCCTCTCAAGGAGGAAAAGGGGATTCATAAGTCCCTCCCTTTCTCTACGATGTTAGCCTATCAATATATTGATCCATTGGTAGCTATATGATTGCCATTTTTTGTTTTTCATGGTTCTAGTTTTTGAAAGCTTCTCTAAAAAAATTTTATTTTTTATTTTTTATTTTTATTACCTTGTTTCATGTGTATTTGGTTATCTAATCAACTCACAAACCTCTTTCTTGTTTATATGAATTAAATAGGAAAGTAAGTGTTGTTCTTTTTGTCACCCATGTGACAAAACCAACACAACATATGGATTAAAATGAAATTAGTGCATCAATGCACTTTACCTCTATGTGTATATGGAATCCTCCTTGCCCCTTATTCCTTGTTTCTCCTTAGTTTTTCAACCAAGCTAGGAAAATTGACCACAACTAATGTAGAATGGAGAAGCACCTCTGTATTTTGGCACCATAACTATATGAATGATTCTTCTTGTCATGCTCAAGATTGAAATTGTTTATATAGATTCATGGAAGAGGATTGGGAGAGATTCTATATCTTATAGAAAATAATGGAGACTCGAATGTTGCAAGTTTCAAGGCTCGTGCCACGAAGAACCAACTCAACCATTGCCCACCTCTTCGAAACTCTATAAAACTATAAGGCTACACAGGAGGTCTCTTATTGTCCATAGTCAACCAGTGACATGGTTGTGGGTTATCATATAAGTGACTAGAGACATGTCACTCTTCATTGGTAGACTGATAAGAAGCCCTCCTCAAAATTGATTGAATCCTGAGAAGGAAAGTTTGTCTCAGTTGGCATATTCTACTATGTTCCCTCTGACATTGTAGGGTGGAAATTAAGGCCATAACATAGATCCCTGGTTGGCATAAGCATTGAATCTTGGTGCCACATAATGAAAACTCTTGGACATCCATGTGGTGATGACTTATGGCACACACAAAATATTTGCAAAACTTTAGGGTGACAATAAAACATGCCTCAAGGTATCACACTTCATATAAAGTGCTAAGGATAAGGATGAATAACTATGCAGACCAATGGCCATGAGAATTGAAACAAATCAGGAGATGGAGTGCCTTGGCACCTTGCATTCTGAAGTAAGGGCCACCAATAAATAAAAAGTTTAAAAAGTTCATATCTCACATAAAATCAAGGTTGTTACTTACAACTAAAAAACCTGACAGATTCGAGGAAGCTATAATGGTTCTTGATACTCTTGGGATTTTGAGGTAAGAAGGATAACTAATAGAGGAAGGAAATAAAGAGGTCATTCAAGGAAAAAAAGGGGCTTCTGGTAGATAGAGTTTCCATTCAAAATTAAAATCTTGGGTCATTAATGGTGCAAAAGTAGATAGAGTAAGACTAAGAATGTGAAGCTTGAGGAAAAAGAGGAGTATGCCATCCTATATATGGGAAGTGATGATTATCTACGAGTCAAGATGCAGTTTGGAAAACAAAAGAAAGGAGCATTATTACATAAATTCCCTATTAAAGAGTGTGAATTTTCTATTGGTAATTAATCACAAGCATTAAAAAAAAGATCCAAACAAAGGCCATTTCTTGTTGTGTTTCCGAAATCAATTTTGAGGGTAATATGCCCATGTTATTATTATTTTTATGTTTTATTTATTTAACAATGTTTTGTACATTTAGTTATAGTATACAATTATTATATAAATAAAAAATAATGTATAGTAAAATAGTAAGCATAGATAACAAAAATTTAATTCCACAAAATTAATTAAGGTATGTGTTGGTGAATAGAACTAGCATAGACCCATCTTAACTTTGGTTCTACAAAATGTCGAGAGGGATCAAATCTCTCTAGGTGAAAACTCTTACTTTTTCACTCTAAAAGGTTAGAGCAGACATACACAATTTTCATTTACTTAATTTTTTATTTTTATTATTTATGAGTGACACATGTTAGCTCCATGTTGAATTTAGGCACAAAATCACACATCAACCTAATATTGGGTTGTAGAATGCACCTCTCAGTGCAACTAGACATAAAATGAAAAATTATGGATCATATTGATATGAAATACCATGTTCAAAAACATTTCATGACAAACCTATATAGTCATTGCATTGCACCCATCCAATAAGGGTTGATTTCTTATCCATAAATATTTTTCCATATAACAAACATACAAAGCTTATAGGATACTTACATGATAGATTTCTATATTAGGTAATGAAAACCATCTTTAGAGGAATGACAGGTATGTGTTCAACGAATTGAATTTCATAAGTGTTAGCACCAGAAGTCATGCCTAGATTGCAACAGGGATGAGCCTGATACCCATCAGTTTGTATGTCACAATGAATAAACAAGGGTGGTCAAATGGGCACAGACCCAAGAGAATATTGCTTTAACTCAAAATCCTGGACTAGGCAAAGCATAAGAAAGTGAGGTCTTGATCTAACTCCAGTCAGGAAGTTGAGCTTAAAATGAGTAGAGGGAAGACTTGGTGAGAAAATGTAAGGGTCTGTTGTAGACATCCGGTCTTCCAGTAGCCTAAGGAGGAAAAGCTTCAAGAATAAGATCCTCTTGGACCTGAAGTTTTAGACACTAAGATATGACTAAACGACATAGTTATAATAGCAGGATGATCAAACCTTCATCACAATGTTACTGTAACAACTCGAATGGATCCTCCAATTCCGAGCTACTTAGTGTAAGAGGGAAAATATAACATGGGAAACTGATTAAAACTGGTGAAAATATTGCAGTGATAAAAAATGCATCACAGCAACACAAATACCCTAGACTGGATCCTCCAATTCTGAGTATTTTAACACAGAGTTTACAAAGAGATGGAAAGAGGATGACTTTCATTAAACAATAAATCTCAAATACATATGCGTAACCATAAGAACCCATGCTTCATCAAAAATTACACATATGGGAGCCTAGCTCAACCATCCACCATTACAAAATCCTAGAACTCTATCTATATACTCAAAATTTCACCATTATTAGCAGAGACGTGCTCAAGATTCCATGGTGTTGTGTTTGCTCCATCAGATTTCACCTACAGTCTCCTTTGAGCATGCCTTCCTTTGTCAGAAGTGATCTTAACTCTGCCATTGCCTCTGAGTCTCTACTCTGTTAGACTGTGCATGCACTGTTTCTGTGCATGTGATCTCAGAACACCTGAGATGACATTATGACTTCACGGTCAGACGGTTCTGACTTTCATTCATGGGGGAGGCGATTCTCCAACCACCTCCCCCACTTCATAACTACTTCATCGGGATTAGGAAGGCCCAAGTGAAACTTGGCACCTGGGAGATGTGGTGGCCTCTTCTTGGTCGACTTTTCCATATGGACCTAAGTTGTATTCTTATAGGGGAGGCATGACATGCGGTCATAGATGCTGACGAGATGACTGGCGTGAAACATGGATCGGTGAATGATTGGTGACCAGGGAGATGACACAGCAACAGAATGGTGACTGGGCATATGTGGGCACCATAAATTCAGGAGCTGAGGTGTAAATGAGAGGGAGCAATGTGGTGTAGGGAGAAGATGTGGATGCAGAGGGGAGGTTGTGGTGGTGATGGGTCTAGGAGTGGGGGCATGACTCAAGTGCAAGTGACGTGGAGTAGAAGTGGAGGACACATGGCAGGAGGTGATAGGGTGAGGTACACAGACAAGATAACGATGAGTGGAAGACATGTGTGAGGGAGTGAAAGGTGGAGCATAAGTGAGAGATGTGACAGATAGAGGGGAGAGATGGAGTGGGGGACAGGTGTCGGGAGAGCGGGAGGTGGTAAGGGTGAGCGGTA
>JASDQU010736056.1:118734-150110 GCA_032191745.1 Picea mariana
CTTAGATCTAAGAGCCCCATAACATATCGGGTCAAACCATCACATCAACCCCGATGGACTTAGGATAAGGCTGAAATGTGGTTTTTTAGGCCCCCTTCTTTGCATTTGGTCACCTAGAGGTCAAATCCAATGGGGAAAACACCCCATACAAAAAAAGGTGATAACATCAGGCTCCATGGGGGATAGCGTCCTCCCTGCAAGGCTCTAAGATATTCATTAGTTCCAGTCGCCTTCTGCATTGGGCTATGGAGTCAAGCTCAAAACCATTGCTGAGGAATACAGGCCGAAAATAAAACAAAAGAAAAATACATGGGCTCCATAGGAGCTTATTTATATATAGACCTAAACTAATTATTTTCTTTACATAGTGCTAAGTGAAGGAAAATTTCCACCATAGCCATCCAAGTAACTTCCTAGTTAGAAGTTCCTTTTCTCTTTCAGCAATTGGTAACAAACGATGTAACCGTGATGGCATAACAATTACATCCTTCATCCTTTCTCGAAGGGCTGAAGCTGATAAGAAAATGGGTGGCTCCAAGATGTGAAGGAAATGCCACTCCATGTAATCATTGTCAAGGTCATAGAATAAATGGAAAATCATGGATAATTTGTGACCAGTAGCCCTCCCTGCCACATAACTCCTCACACATGGTTGAATGTCTCTAGAGAGTGCATATGAAAGAGAAGTTGATGCGGGTTGACTAATATCAGGTGGCGATGGCTGCTCACTTGCAGGCTTTGTGCAGGCTAAAAAATGCACCTTTAACTGCTCCTCTTATTCATGGCTCTCCCAAGGATCAGAGTCATAATCATCATAAACAAGATCCATGGGAAAACCCTGCTCTTCCATCTTCTGCTCAATGTCTTTTGTAGGTTGAGGATGGTTGATTTCCTCGTAACTTTCTTTATTAATGAACAAAGAATAAGTCTCTTCCATCTTCTTTTGTAAATCCTGCATAACCAACTCAGAATCTGACTCGTAGTTTTCATACATAGGTTGGTTTCTATGCATGCCATCGAAATGTGATGCAAAGTGTTGCTGCTCATCATCTAAATAATCATCAAAGATGAATACAACAAAAGCATCAGGAGAAGAAGGCAGGGTCTGGACATCCATGAAATCTTCCTCATAATCCTCAGAAGGATTGCCAAGGACCTCTGTCTCAAGGGAAAGAAGATCCCTTGCTACACTTTCCTCACCAGAGCAACAAACACAACTTTCCTCTAAGGCAGATGGACAGGGAAGAGAAAGAACTGATTTCTGATCCAAGCCATGGCCATCATCCTCACAATAGTTATGACAAATTAAATCAGAGGAATAATATTTTCGACAGTGAGCATTGAAAGTTGCATGGAACTATTCCAGGGAGGAAATGCTAGTAGGGGGAAGGGAGTAAAACCACTCACAGGCATCTCCCTCTAATGAGAACCTAAACATCTTCATCAAGACATCCTGGTGAACAAATTTGTGCTCAAGCATACATATATGAAAATTAAACAGATGTTCACCAGGATGATCATGTTGGCTTCCTCTGAATCTTGGAAGATAATCATCCCACTAATTTATAGTAGGGACAACATTAGGGAAACCAGGAACAACATAAAAATTGAAAGGATCAAACCTCCGAGCCAAGATTTTTTCCATCTCAGACTAGTGGATTTGCCAGTGGATTCTTCAACCATGGAGTCGCCAGGTGAATGATGTGCAACTTTGAAGGTGTCTAGTCTTTGTTCACCATCAAAGACCAGCTCTAATCATTTTGTTGTCCTAGGGAACTTCTCAAGCTAAGAAGGCATCTTCTTGAAACCTTCTTGAGAAAGCTCATGTGGTTCAGCTTTCAGGAGTGCTAGAGATAGCCACAACTGATTAGTGGGATTGCCACAATGGAGTCACCAGGTGCACAGTTGCAATATTGGAGGGCTCTGATGCCTGATGCACCTTCAGAATCAGAGGCTCAATGTCATTCTATCCCAAGGAAAATATTCAACTTCGTCTCTGACAATGACGCCAAAAATGTTAGCACTAGACGTCACCCCTAGATTGCAGCAGGGATGAGCCTGATACCCATCAGTTTGTATGTGACACTAAATAAATAAGGGTGGTTGAATTGGTGCAAACCTAAGAGAATATCTCTTTAACTCATAATCCTGGACCAGACAAAGCATAAGCAAGTGAGGTCTTGATCTAACTCCAATCAGGAAGTTGAGTTTAAAATGAGTAGAGGGAAGACTTGGTGAGAAAATGTAAGGGTCTTCTATGGACATCCGGTCTTCCAATAGCCTAAGGAAGAAAAGATTCAAGAACAAGATCCTCTTGGAACCGAAGCTTCAGACACTAAGATATGACTAAACGACACAATTATAACAACATGATGATCAAACCTACATCACAATGCTACTATAACAACTTGACTAGATCCTCCAATTCCAAGCTACTTAGTGTAAGAGGGAAAAGATAACACTAGAAACTGATTAAAACTGGTGAAAATATTACAGTGATCAAACATTCATCACAACAACACAAATACCCTCGACTGGATCCTCCAATTCCAAGTTTTTTAACACAGAGTTTACAAAGAGATGGAAAGAGGTTGACTTTCATTAAACAAGAAATCTCAAATACAGATGTGTAACTAGAGGAACCGGTGCTTCATCAAAACTTACAAATACAGGAGCCTAGCTCAACTATGCAGCATTACAAAATCCCAGAACTCTATCTATATACTAAAAATTTCGCCATCCTTAGCAGAGGCATTCTCAAGCTTCCATGGTGTTGYGTCCTCTCTGTCATATTGCACCTGCAGTCTCCTCTGCGCATGCATTCCTTTGTCAGGCGCAATCTTGAATTTTCCATTCCCTTCAAGTCTTTGCTCTGTTAGACTATTCATGCAGTKTTTTTGTGCACGCGGTCTCAGAACACCTGAGCTGACAGTCTGACTTCACATTCAGACGGTTCTGCCTTTCATTCATGGGGGAGGTGATGCTCCAACCAGCTCCCCGCTTCATAACTGCTTCATCGGGATCAGGATGACCCAAGTCAAACTTGTCACTTGGGAGACGTGGCGACCTCTTCTTGGTTGTCTTTGCCATCCAAACCTGAGTTGGATTCTTCCAGGGTAGGCATGACAGGCGGTTGTAGATGTTGACGGGATGACTAGCGCAAAACATGGATCGATGAATGATTGGTGACTAGGGAGATGACACGGCGATAGAGTAGCGACTAGCCGTACGTGGGCACCACAAAAGTGGGAGCTGAGGTGTAAAGGAGCAGGAGTAGTGTGGCACAGGGAGAAGACATGGAGGCAGAGGGGAGGCTGCACTGGTGATGGGTCTAGGAGTGGTGATGCGACATAGGTGGAAGTGACGTGGAGTAGAAGTGGAGAACACATGGCAGGAGGTGAGAAGGTGTGGTACGAAGACGGGACGACGATGAGTGGAAGATAGGTGTGAGGGAGAGAAAGGTGGAGTGGACGCAAGAGATGTGACAGACAGAGGGGAGAGATGGAGTAGGGGTCAGGTGTCGAGAGAGCATGAGGCGGTAAGGGTGAGCGGTAAGCGGTCTACTCAAAGGAGGGGGTAGGTGGTTAGTGGTTTAGTGTGAGGGGGGTCTGAGCTAGCGAGGAGGCACCACGTTAGTGGGGGGCCCATGATGGAAAACCACCAACTTGGACCCCCCCCCTCATTAAAGGCAAAAGGACTCCGATAGGGATTATGCATTGTAGATCTGAGTGCCCAGATCTCAACTGCTCAGATCTAAGCGCCCCATAACATATCATGCCAAACCATCACATCAACCCCGACAAACATAGGATAAGGCCGAAATGTGAGTTTTTAGGCCCCCTTCTTCGCATTTGGTCACCTAGAGGCCAAATCCAATGGGGAAAACACCCCATAGAATAAAATGTCATAACAATAAGCATGTTATTAAATAAAAAATGAGTAGGAGACCATAGGGTTCACTTTGAATAAAGCTATGAAATGGAAAAAACACCAATAATTAATTATCTCGGAGACACAAATTCGATAATAACTACACAAACAATGTCATTAATTTCATCATCTTCATATTCATTATGCGTTTGTATAGGATGATAGTCTCTTTAAATTCATATAACACTTGCTCATGATTATATATATATATATATATATATATATATAATATGATATTTGATAAATAAAAAATTAAAATAAATTTATATTAATTAGATTTATAAATTAATTTAATTTCACAATGATCTTAAAATTAAATTATAATATAAAATGTAATATTTTTTTTTTAAATATAACATAATATAACATATAACCTATGAAATGTGAAAGACGATTCGTCCCTGAAAATATCAATAT
The DNA here is from genome assembly GCA_032191745.1 of Picea mariana. Lineage (NCBI taxonomy): Eukaryota > Viridiplantae > Streptophyta > Pinopsida > Pinales > Pinaceae > Picea > Picea mariana. The sequence continues at coordinate 123,082 of JASDQU010736056.1, forward strand.
ACATTTTCATGAATAGTGCAAATCATGAATAAAGACATTTTCGATAAGAGACAACATTTCATACATTTAAATTAATTTAAAAGGACATACATTATGGTTATTAAAAAATTCCCATAAGATAAAGTTTGCGTAGTTGTGGAAAGTTTTTATTTTAGAATTAATCTTTGAAAGCTCGTAAGGTAGGAGTTACTTAAAACTCAGTGGAGTTCAGCCTTTATTTACAACTCAATGGTGTGGGGCTGATAATATATTTGATTTTTAATGGAGGACAAGTAACATTGGAAATTGATTCATACGAATAATAAAGAGGTATCTAACACATTCATGTATCTAATGGATTATAAAACATTTTCCTTTAAGAGGACCACTAACGTTGGAAATTGAATCATGTCTGTTCAATATAAAAAAGAGATCTATAAAAGCTAGAAATATACATCTTTTTCATGTCATGAATAAAGAGCCCTATTCATATCACGTCTCTTCAATCTAAATCGTGTTGGTAATAAAGAGGTATGTTAGGTCATGATAAATGTACGTGGGACACAATGGTGTCAAGTCTAGTGAAGTGGTACTTGAGGTATTTCCTTGGTATATTACTATTTTAATGTGTTTGTTTTTATATTTATCCTTTTTCATTTTACAACATAATCACTCAATAATAATTCATATTATTGAATTATTAGGGTACAGCCGAGGTAAAAAAATTTGGGTGAAAGGGAATATTAGGATATAACTAAGTTATTTTTTTTGGTAGGAGGGGTTTCAAAGTTTTGTTTATTATAATTTTTATTTGAAAAAGTTTATAATACTTAAAGTTATTAGCTTTATGAAAGATTTGATATCCAATTACATTATCACGTGTAAACAAAATATAGTTACATAAAATAATTTTCTTGTAATCTGCAAGGAGGAATATTCTCATTCCTATTAAATTTCTTTGGGTATTAGAGTATATTCTTATAATCTGGAAGGAGGGATATTGGGTAATACTCCAAAACCAAAAAAAATATTTTCATCTTAGTTAATATTTGYAAAAAAAATCACTATCCTATATTATTATTGTTGAGTTTACTATGACTTTTTCCTATATRAACATAATTATTTTAATGTATTAAAAATAGTAAAATTATAAAGATACATGAYATTTTAATGTTAGTAAAATAATCTTTCATAGTATTCCATAAATCGTTTGAAATATATGAGATTGTTACTATTTAAAATGCACATGTGAAATTCCTTTCTAAATGAGTTTTCCTTACAATCCTTTGTCCTCATGCAAATCACTTACTYTACATGAGTAAATATTTAGTTTCTCTTACTAATATTTTTACAAAATGAATTATAGATCAACATATATTATGTTTATTGCTATAGGAGTATAAGATGAATCTTTTATTGATTATCTATATAATATGATCAATATAAAGAGCTTGTTATAGGAGTATTRAGATGAATCTTTTATTGATTATTTATATAACATGATTAATATAGAGAGCTCATAGAAGGAGTGATTGTTAAGCTTCAAATAGTGTCACACTACCTTTTAATTGGCACATATTACATTAGTATTTTTGTTTTATTTATGTCAGCTTGGGTGTTGTGCCTTTTCCGCCACCTTAGTGAGAAAAATAGAGGTGCTTACAAGTTCAGTTGGGTCTGTTGAGTAAGACAGTTGCAAGGAAAAGAGTTAGGAAAAGAAAATAAAAACTACAATTAAGAATTAAACTAAGAAATGCAATAAAAACTAAATTCATGAGCATAGGGACATAGAAACAAAAAGAGCCATAAGACCCATGTCACCAATGTTGAGGTTGATCTATTAATGAAACAATAAACCAAGAAGAAAGGGGACTATGAGTCCCTTCTTCCTCCAAGGGAGGGCTCTTGGACCCCCACTAGCTAGCTCTTCTTACAACAAAGAAAAAATGGAAAATGATGAAAGAACTCTTTACAAATTCACTCAATGGGTGAGATGGATTGTCCAATGCAATGGTGGCAATATGCTCTTGATAAGGATGGAGTCCTCAAGAGAATAGAGGCAGCATAACATTACTTTGAATTCCTTGAAAAATGAGGTGCATCCATGTCCTTTTTATAGCATCCCTTTGAGCTATTGTTTAACTGCTTTGTAGTGTGAAAAGAGGCTAATTAGGGCATTTCTAGGTCTTTGACCAGCCATCCAGTCGAATCCAGTCTAGATTTGAGGGTCAAATCGGCTTGGGAGTTGAACCATAAGTGGGTGGGAGGCCGACCACTCTCATAAATGCGTCGTTTAGTAGGTGTGCGGCTTTTTGCGATAACAGTCGCGCATCGTGCGCATGTGTGCGATTTTTGAGTTCATGTTCCACGCATGTGCGCGCGTGCCCAATGTCTGCATAGCGCTCTTCAATTTTTCACTACTTTGTATAGTTTTTGACCCTTTTATGAATGATTTGGTATTAATTCAGGTCCATGGATGACTTCATCACTGTTTGACAATGCTGAGTTCTTGTAACCATGTGCGAACGAAATTTCAGTGATAAAAGATGCCCCCTAATGGATGAGGTTAGGAGCACACGTTTAGCCGAAATCCATCAATGTTTCTTCTACTGAGAATGTTGTTGTAAGAGAGAGCAATAGTGGGATCGGCCAGAGCGATCCGTTGGAGGGAAAAAGGAACCGGTAGGACCCGACCTTCCATGAGGTGTGTAAAATAGAAAACTGTGTACAAACGAGGCGGGCATGCCCCATGCTCGTGTCATGTAACTCCGAAAAAAGATGACTGAAGTGTTGGTGTAGACAACTGCAGCGCCCTCGAGGGTGGTTGTGATAGAGGCAGAAGATAATTCTGCAGATGAGCATACTCTGAAGAGTAGGTAGTGATCGCGATGATAAGTATCACCGATTATGTGGGCATTAGTAGCCTAGCCAATTTCAGAGGTCTTTGGCAAATGAAAGAACTAACTGCAATAGTCGCAAAGTAAGACCCACCGTAACATGAGAAAGTGTTGGCGTCGAATGTTATGAGGGTCAACGACAACAGGAAGCAATGGTGTTTCACCCTGTGCCATCCGAGATCTCTCATTGAGTGGATAATGAGAATCAAGATACTGTCGCCCTTCTGGAAAACTGTGCTGATGTCGACAAAAAGGGGGACGCAACTCCCAGAAGAAAATGACTTCATGAAATCTACTAAGTGAGGTGAGGAAGTGGAGGAGGTACATGGACAAATTCAAGATGTGGGAAGACTCAAGACTGCCCTTGGTTGGAGTATGCATGAGATAAAAAGTGGCTGCAACCATTCAACGAGGTCGAGTGTCAGGGGGACAACGAAACCTGGGATAAGTTGTGCCAGAGGCGGGACAAGGTGGAAAAATTCAGAGGGTAGAGGTAAGTGGCCTGTGGGATACTCTAAAGATATGGATGATGCCGGTAAGGGTGGACGATAAGTAGTGCTCCAACCAAGGGTGACATGGGTTACTATTGGCCAAAAAGGGAAGTAGGTCGCCAAAGGTGACGACGAAAAAGGTAATGTAACGACTGAAAATAATGGTGTTTGTACAATAAATAACGAATAATTGAGGGGAAGTGTACAAATATAGAAACGGGTGCCCCGGTGTGATATGGTGGGCCCATGTAGGGCATAATTTGCTCAGAGAATTGATGAAGGGTGGGGCCCCCATGGGTGGGTTTCTGTATGAGGTAGGTGAAATGAAGGGAGATTTGTAGATGGGAAGATGGATTGTGGATGAAATGGAGGGTTCATGCTACTGTGGAGGTGCAGCCCGACCATAGAACTATGGAGAGATAATCTGGGAGTCTGTTGGGAAAGCTAGCAAAATGAGGAGAAGGAGTATGTGGTTGATTCGTGACATGATGTAAGACTATCGGGACTCCCATCCCTAAAGGATTTTGAAAAACAACATGAGTGTCAGAAGTGCCAAAAGGTGCTATGAATGGGACAACTCATGTGGGTAAGAATGCTACTGGGTGACAGTACCGAGGATGCAAAATGGAGGTGTGGGTACTATAGAGCTGGGAATGGGGATCCTAGAGGCAAATGTCAGAGGGTGTGACTGGAAATGTAAGTGCGATATCGAGGGAAGGACTACATACCAGTGATGAGTATATACTTGAAGGGGTTGTGCCGAGGTATGATGATCAAGTACCTGCACACATGAAAACCAAATACCCGACGTGAAAAATATCTGAAGAGAATTGAAGATATGAGCATATATTTGATAAGCATGAATATGTGCATGCGTACCTGATCAGGGTATGAAAAGTGGCGCCCTGGGGGCCCAGGATGAAAAGAGGCCTAGGGACTGTTGTGAGGTAGATGACGGGATGCTAATCCCGTGGCTGAAGATGGATCGAGAAATGGACATCGTGGGCTCCCGGAATGGTGAGTGGAAGTTTGGCAAAAAGGCCTATATATAGCTGTAGAGCCCACATTGCACCTCATTTGTACTTTCTGCTATAGTGATTGAACGAGAAGTATTCAAAGGAGATTGTGAGATTCAGGGAGGATGAGGCATCCGATTGAGGACCCGCGAGTATCAAGTTAGTGTTCTGATCATCCTGCATAGAATTAGGATTTCATTTTTTGGGCAGGGGCTGTACGGAGGCTTGTACAGAGGTGTTTAGGGGGTATAGGCCCCACATGCACAGGTGATCCGGTAATAGGCACACACACGTGCACGCCTGTCCACCAGATAGTTGCGCATGGGAGCACGGTTGAGGGAATTAAGGGTGCACATGATGGGCGTGCCTGTCTGTTGAACAGGTGCGCACGTGGGCGCACCTGTCGGTTGAACAGGCGTGCACATGTGCACGCCTATAGAGTGAACAGGCGCGCCTGATAGCGCGTCTGTGTAGTGAACAGGCGTGCACTCATGCGTGGCTGTGTAGTGAACAGGTGCGCATATGTGTGTGCCTATGGGGTGTACAGGCCCACATGTGTGTGCACCTGTGGGTAAAAAAGCCGCGCTATGGAGGCAAGGTTGATGGGTATAAAACGTGTCTTTTTGAGGTTTTTGATTGTCCATGTCGCTAACTGAGGATGTTTTTGTGTTGTGCAGGTGAGCTGTGTGCATGATGTTGGTGGGTTGGTGAGAGAGAGATTGGTCTCTGATCCAGAATCAGAGCCAGAAGCCTGACAGGGCTTAAAAATGCTCAAAAATGAAAGTGCTCAGAATCCGACAAAACCAACACCATTCCATCTGTCTCATCTTCCTAATTCTGACCATATATTTACTTCGTCAAATGGGCTCCGTATGCGCAAGATATGGCGTTCTGTCTGAAAACCTAAACAGGCAAAAAAGGGGGATGAGTATACAGTCCGTATAGTCCATACAGTGCCACGTGGCATGCTGACTGTACAGGTCATATGGTTGTACAGGTGACATGGCAACCCTTGGAGGTGACACATGGTAGGCGATGTGGCATACAGGTAGACAGTTGGACCAATCTATGGGTGACATGTGTCACCACTGTAAGGGTGACATGTGGCACGAGATGATGTTAGCAGCTGATAAGGCAGTGACTGGACAGGGTACATGGTAGACACGTGGACCATTCAATGATTGACGTGTGGTAGAATATTATTGGTTGTTGAGGTGCCATGTGGCCTAGTCATGGGCTGCCACATGGCACCATGTGGTTGGTTCAAGTTTTGTGCAAAATTTATATGGGTTCACTCGGGTCGAACCCCCAACCTATCCTCCGGGCAACGGACTGGCAGGACTGGGCTAATCGCCTGCTCCATATGTGGGTCTTAACAGTTATACATTAAACATTCTATTTATGTTTGAATAAAGTTCTGTTCGGCGGGGGAAAGGGCCAGGGCTTAGCCCCAGCCCTCGGCATAAACACACGACCATGATCGGGAGCGCAGAGGTAACACAGCGGGGGTTTGGATAGGACCTAGCTCTTGGACCCCGCGCCAGCATGATAACCACTGCCATGTGACCCGGGAATTCAATCAAAATAAGGCACGGGAGGTTATAACCATTAGCTCGTGGATATATGTAGAGCCCGATGACCAGGAGGAGCCAGCAAGGGGGGCTAGCGCAGAGCCAAAGGAGCGCCCGACCACATGGACACCTCCCACATGACCAGGGGCATTCGTTTTGGGGGCTGTGCCCAAAATTCATTCAAAAGTTGGTTTTTATTACAAAGTTCTGATTTTTAATTGATTATATGCCTGATTTTAATTGATTTTCTCCATTTTTGGGAGATATTGGGCATTTTTGGAGCCCAAATTTTGGGAGGAAGTTCGGGATGGATAACCAACTTTAGATCTATATAAACCAGGCCTGATTGAGGCCATGGAGGACAGAAAAAGAAGAGTTATGCTGAAGAGAATCCAAGCCAAAGCCATTTTTATGCAGGGAAGCTATTGAGGAGCAGACGCTTGCGGGCCATTTCTGCGAGCTCCAGACATCGTTTTGCGTGCCATTTTCTTTGCAGGGTTCTAGAGATCTGGAAGAACATGACCAAATCAGTCTTGTATCCAATTGTCACTAATGCGATGTATTTTTGAGCTTTTGAACAGAAATAAAGAAGCCTCCCCCACAGAGACAAAGGCCCAGAGATGTAGGCAAAGTTGTGTCGAACTCCGTTATCAATCATCATGTTATGGTTTGGTGTTTATTATTTCATTTCAGATCTACAAATGTGTATATGGCTATCATAATTCCTATTCTTTCCTCATTCTTTCATTAAGTTTCTCAAAATGGTTAATTAACACATGCAAAATTAAAACTCAACCATAGTCATTAAAAGATCCTATGGATCAAGTGGTATCAGATCCTAGTTGACGTTTGGATTTGAGTTTTGCATGTTAACCAGGGAAAAGCTACAACGTGGTGAAGGTGAGCTTGTTGTAGAGAATCCATTAATTGGATTGAGAAAGAGAGCTTCTCACAGCGAGAATATGGCATCAGAAGAAGGGATTTCTCAAGATGAGAAAGAGTTCCGAAAAACATTCCTTGCTATGTCGGAGATGGTGAAAGTTTTGTACGAGGATTACTTGGAACATAAAAGACTAGTTTTGGGTGAATCTTCAAAGAGAAAAAGTGAAGAGGAAGAGGACCATCCTCAGATTCCTCCTTTAGCTCCATCAACACCTCCTTCTTCTTCAAGTTCAAGTTCTAAATCTAATGGAAATAAAAATGTTCATAAGAATAAGAATGAAATGCCATTGTTAAAACTTGATGTTAAATTTGAGTTGCCCATATATGATGGTGAAGTAAATGCAGAAAAAATTGACAATTGGATCAGGCAGATGGAGGTATACTGTAGTGTGCAACGGATCAAGGATGAGGCTACACAAATCAAGTTGGCATCTTTGAGGCTTGCAGGTACAACTCTCATCTGGTGGCAAAGCAAGCTGCAAAAGGGAACACAACAAGTGGGTAAAGTATTTCCATCATGGAAGAGTTTCATTTTGGCACTTAGGAAACAATTCAATCCTTTGGGTTATAAAGAAAAAGAATTAATTGAATGGCAATCTTTAAAACTAAGAAAAGGACAAATAGTGCAAGAATACACCGATGGATTTTGAAAAATGGCATTAATGTTAGACATCCCTTTGCAAACACAAGAAACTCTTATGAAGTATATGGGAGGTTTACCTGCGCATATTAGAAACACTATTTTTATGTTTGGACCCACTAACCTTGATGAGGTTTCTGTTCAAGCTACGTATATTGAAGTAGGGAAAGTAGGTGTGTCAGGGGAATCATCGTCTTCAAGGAAAGAGGACAAGAGGAAAAGGCATGGCAAGAATGCAAATGTAGTGACGAGGAAGGAAGGAAATCCCTCTTGCAAGCATTGCAAGAAAGAGGGACATGATGAGGACAAATGTTGGCAGTTGGATCTCGAGAAGAGGCCAAAGTGGTTCAAGGAAAAGAAGGGAACACAAATAGTGGCAACAACATCAAAACCCACAGACTTGGGATCAGATTCAGGTGATGAGTCAAAGATCTCATTGGTTGGTATGACAGGTAAAATTGGTGAAGATGTTGATTGTAGAAACAACTTGTTTCATATAAGGGTAATCATGCGACACACTAAGATAGACACATTAATCGACAGTGGATCTCAATCTAATATAATCTCAGAAGAATTGGTTAAGCAATTGGGGTTAAAAACACAACTACATCATAAGCCTTACACACTTAAATGGATAAGAAATCATCATCAAATGCACATAACAAAGCAGTGCACAATCAAATTTGCAATTTCATCTAAGTATGTGCATGAAGTAATATGTGATGTAGTGTTGTTAAGAGAATGTGGAATGTTCTTAGGTAGTCCATTTTTATATGATTGTAAGGCAATCTTTTATAGGACAAAGAATCAATATCAATTCACTAATGTAGGTCAAGATTATGTGGTTCATGCTCATCATGTTAAAGCAAATACAACACTTCAAACAATGGAACAATTAAAGAAGGCAGTGCAAGCAAGAAACAAACCAATAATTGTTTCAAATGAAGTAATCGATCTTAAGCAAGAACAAGAAATGATTGTTGAATGGAAAGTCAATCATAAGTTGCTTCAAGATATTTACTTCATCAAACGAGCTTCATATGCGCAAGATATCGCGTTCTGTCCGAAAACCCAAACAGGCAAAAAAAGGGGATGACTGTACAGTCCGTACAGTCCCTACAGTGCCACGTGGCATGCTGACTGTATAGGCCGTATGGCCGTACAAGTGACGTGGAAACCCCTGGAGGTGACATGTGGCAGGTGATGTGGCATATGGGAAGATAGCTGGACCAATCTATGGGTGACATGTGTCACCACTATAAGGTTGACACATGGCACGGGCTGACGTCAGCAGCTGACAGGGTAATGACTAGAAAGGGTACGTGGCAGACATGTGGACCATTCAGCGATTGATTTGTGGCATACTTCTATTGGTTGTTGAGGTGCCACATGGCCTAGTCATGGGATGCCATGTGGCACCATGTGGTTGGTTCAAGGTTTGTGCAAAATTTATATGGGTTCACCGGGGTCGAACCCCCGACCTATCCTCTGGGCAATGGACTGGCAGGACCAGGCTAACCGCTCGCTCCACATGTGGGTCTTAATAGTTATACATTAAACATTCTATTTATGTTTGAATAAAGTTCTGTGCGATGGGGGAAAGGGTCAGGGCTTAGCCCTAGCCCTCGACACAAACACACGACCATGACCAGGAGCGCGGAGGTAACACAGCGGGGGTTTGGATATGGCCTAGCCCTTGGACCCCACGCCAGCATGATAACCACCGCCATGTGACCCGGGACTTCAATCAAAATAGGGCGCAGGAGCTTATAACCATTAGCCTGCGGATATATGTAGAGCCCGATGACCAGGAGCTAGCAAGGGGGGCCAGCGTAGAGCCAAAGAAGCGCTCGACCACATGGTCGCCTCCCACATGACTAGGGGCGTGCGGTTTGGGGGCTGCACTGAAAATTCATTCAAAAGTGGGTTTTTATTATAAAGTTCTGATTTTTAATTGATTATATGCCTGATTTTAATTGATTTTCTCCATTTTTGGGAGATATTGGGCATTTTTTGAGCCCAAATTTTGGGAGGAAGTTGCAGATGGATAACCAACTTTAGATCTATATAAAATAGGCTTGATTGAGGCCATGGAGGATAGAAAAAGAAGAGTTATGCTGAAGAGAGGCCAAGCCAAAGCCATTTTTATGCGGAAGCTATTGAGGAGCAGACACTTGCGGGCCATTTCTGGGAGATCCGGACGTCCGTTTTGCATGCCGTTTTCTTTGCAGAGTTCTAGAGATCTGGAAGAAAATGACCAGATCCATATTGTAGCCAATTGGCACTGCTGTGATGTATTTTTGAGATTTTGAACAGAAATAAAGAATCCTCCCCTATAGAGACAAAGGCCCGGAGACGTAGGCAAAGTTTTGCCGAACTCCATTATCAATCATCGTGTTATGGTTTGTTGTTTATTATTTCATTTAAGATCTGCAAATATGTATATGGCTATCATAATTCCTCTTCTTTCCTCATTCTTTCATTAAGTTTCTCAAAATGGTTAATTAACGCATGCAAAATTAAAACTCAACCATAGTCATTAAAAGATCCTATGAATCAGTCCCAGCTGTGAGACACCGTGGATATTGAGGAGCCAGGTGTACGTGCGACTTTGGCGGCCTATGGGCTGCTGAAGTTCTTTGAGTGCCCCTTGATTTGGGTGTAGGAGTATCTCCTGCAGTTTCTTATCCAGATGTGGAGTCCAGACTTGCACTGCTTTATAGTGCGGGGAGAGTAGTTTCCCTTCACTATGGTGTAGGATGTGTACTTTCTGATTGGGTTCCCATTTCAGGGAAATCTCTTACCGGCGGAGCCAGTGCTTCTTAGGGATACACTACTTGTGATGGTGGGCCAGAGATATTGTCTGGGGCTGAACTATATGTCCGGCTCAGTGGTGAGCATCGGGGCAATGGATACCCTAGAACATCGCTGCATAGCAATGATGATTGTGAGAGTGTATGGTTCACTGGCGATGCAATGGATCAGCGGTGGCCAGCTGAGGGTGATGGAGAGAGTGCTGGCCGGCGAGCATTTTGCCTGGGGGCTTATGCTACACTCGAGGATGGCATGGTAGTTGGACCACTGTCGGTCCATGGATACGGGGGAGTTTTCCCTTGAGTCCATCCTGGTGGCCTGGTTTCTGGAGAGGGTGCTGATGTTGCGCCCTAGGATTCTATTGGGTGCGCTTGGGGCACAAGAGCCACGACTGAGGTGGTGGTCGACCATGTTGCTTCGCCATGGTGGTGGTGAGGGTGGCCACTTCTTCACTGTAGAGGCAACACAGGTATGGCGGTAGATGTCGCAGGTGATACTATGGTACCCCTATGCCGAGGTTGACTTCCGGGATGATCCGACCATGGTGCTACCACCAGGGGAGGTATTTGACCACTGAGGTATGTTGATTGATGATGTTGATATATATTTTTTTGAGTTTTTTGAGATAGCATTCCATATGTATATGATATAGATGTTGATACTATCCTTTGTTTGTTTGCATGTGCAGATGTGGCACCTCGTGGGTGCGAGGTGGAGTTGCAGAGAGCGCTGGCTTGCCAGGAGCCAGAGAGACTGCTGCAGGCAGAGAGACGATGATGTGAGGATGCCACGGTGTGACCTGCTGAGATGGAGAGGGTAGTGAGGAGGTGTCGGTTTGATGACCCTGGTGCTGGGCCATCACACGCTCCTCCGACGGCTGTCGGAGTGGACTTTGAGGACATACGTCGTCATCTCGAGGTGGTGTTACAGGATGTGCTTGAGGGAATATGGTCTTGTATCCAGGATGAGGCTTTCCTGGAGAAGTGTGTGTAAATGTAATGGAATAAAAATGTGTAAATGTAATGGAATCAAAATGTCGAGATAAAAGTCCAACCTGCAGGTATTTTTGAAAGAGGCAAGGATCACAGACACGGTACACATTGTTGAGCTGGAGTACAACTAGTTGAGAGTCGAGGAAGACGCTAAGGTGACGAATACGATGATGCTGGTCATCGACCAGGAGGCCAATGACAATGGTGTATTCGGCTTGGTTGTTGGTTGTTGAACCCAAACATATGTCGCTCAAATGGAGCATTTCATGTGAGGGGGTGTAGAGAACCCAAGCAGCCGAAGCGATATTTTGTGTCCAATGGTTGGCGCCGTCGATGTAACCGATGTGGTAGGATGGTGGAGGAAGCATCTGTCAAGAGCACAAAGGATAGTTTAGACGTGAGGGAGGAAAAAAGATTAAAAACGCTATAAAAGAAATAACCTAAAGTAGAATGACTATGTTTAAGCGTAAAATTTCTTGAGATACAACCCGTTGACGGGTTCTTTGAGAGAGAGACCTTCAGGGGAGGCCAAGATGTATGTGCCTTTGGTGAGGCAATGTTGGATAATGTATGGGCCATGCCAGAGTGACTTGAATTTTCCATGGCCAAAGGTATCATGAGCGATATCGTAAGCCAGGACGACGTCGCCTTCGTGAAATGAGCGAAGGTTGACATGGTGATCAAAGGTAACCTTGGATCATTTTTTAGGTTCCTCGTTGTTCTGTAAGGAAGATCGGCGATATTCATCCAAAGACTCCAAGTTCAGCAAGCATTGCTCCATTGGAGCAGTGTTGGGTAATAGCTCAATTGTGGTGCGCAAGGTGGGAATTTCGCACTCAATGGGAAGAGTGGCCTCAACCCCATGGACTCAATGAAATGGTGTGAAACTAGTAGTTGTTTTCACAGCCTTTTAGTAAGTCCATAGTGTAGAAAATAACATAAGATGCCAATTGGTTTTATGTTTATTAATCGTGCGCTGTAACATGGTCTTGAGGAATTTGTTAACTGCTTCGACCTGTCCGTTAGACTGAGGGTAATAGGGTGAGGCAAACTCGTGAGAGAATCCTAACCGAGATGAGAGTTCGATGAAGATCTCATTCTTGAAGTGTTTCCCATGATCGGAAACAAGTTGGAGGGGTACTCCAAAGCGGGATATGACATGGTTGAAGAAAAAATGCGCTACAGTGTCAGTGGTGTTGTTGAAGGTGGGCATAGCTTCTGCCCATTTGGTGAAGTAATCAATGATGACAACAATGTATTTGTGACCATTGTTGGAGGGGGGATTACAAGTCATGAAGTCGATGCCCCATTTACAAAAAGGGTCGGCAGTGATGACGGGATGAAGAAGAGCGGGGGGAGCTCAGGATTTATTGGCATAGAGCTAACATTGCTCACATTGTTTCACGGCATGAATGCAATCATGAAACAAGGTAGGCAAAAATTAACCAGCTTGGATAATATTTTGAGTAGTGGATATGCTCGAAAGATGGCCCCCACATGCATCGCTATGGCAGTTGTTTAAGACTCTATTGGCCTCGTCAATTGTCAGGCATCGACGAAGAATGGTGTCGACGCCCCGTCGGTACAAGATGTCTCTRATGAGGAGGTAGCAGGGGGCCTGATGTCGAATACGACGATGATCATCTCGTGAAAGGTGGTTACCAAACTTTTGAGTTCGGAGGTAGACGACGAGGTTACCGTACCAAGGATCATCCGAAGTGATGTAAAAGAGATGTTCGTCGAGAAAGTCGRTGTTGACGGGGGCACTGGTGGTGTCAGAGGGGAGGGTCATGACAAGTTCGGTGAGAACGAGGGCCTTCTTACTCTTAGGTGTTGATAACTCAAGGTCATACTCCTGAAGGATAACGATCCATGGAGCAAATTTTCCATTAACTTGCTGATGGCTGAGTAAGTACTGCATAGGGTTGGAATCTGCGACGACCTTTGTTATTCAAAGCAGAATGTAGTGGAGCAGTTTCTGGACTGCGAGAATGACTGTTAGAGCAAACTTTTCTTCGTGTTTATACTTCAAGGGTGGCCCTAAGAGGTTTTTACTAACATAATAAATGACATGTTCATGATTGTCATCACCTAGCTGGACAAGGACGCCAGCTACTGATACAGTTGATGTTGATACACAGAGGATATAGTCACGATTGTAGTCAGGTGCACTAATTAAAGGTGCGTTCGAGAGGGCGGTTTTAAGATCATCAAATGACTGTTGGCATGGTCGTCCCATTGAAATGAGATGTCATGATGTAGTAAGAAAAGGAAACCGTGTGCGCTTGTGGCATAGTCTGGGACAAAGCATATAAGAAAGTTAGCTTTTCCCTGTAGGCTCTGAAGTTGACGTAAATTTCGGGGAGGTGGAATTTTGGTGATCGCTTGTACTTTGAGGGGGTTGACGGTAATACCTCTTTGAGAAATGATAAAGCCGAGGAGGCACCTTGCGGTGACACATAACACGCAATTGAGAGGATTCAAGTGGATGTTGTACTAACGACATCGTTGAAAGATGATTCGTAAATCATCAAGATGTTGGGTGCATTTCTTGGATCGAGCTATGAGGTCGTCCAAGTAGGCGAGGATGATATGAGCCAGATCGTGAAAGATGTATGTCATATCCTACTGAAAAGTTGCGGCAACATTCTTTAAGCCGAAAGGCATGACACGATATGAAAAATTACCCCACGAGGTAGTGAATGCGGTTTTATATTGTTTGGCGGGGTGAATTTGAATTTGATTATAACCAGAGAATTCATCCATAAAGGATAGAGCCTCGTGGCCTATGCAATCGTCGATAATTTGATCAATGAAAGGAAATGGAAAGTTGTCTTTGGGATACACGTGATTGAGATCATGAAAGTCGGTGCAAACTTAGATAGTGCCCTGTTTTTTGTTAACGGGTATAGGGTTGGAAGCCCATGAGGTATAGGCGATGGGGTAAATGAAACTGGCAGCGCGTAATTTGTCAATTTCAGCTTTGATGGCCGCAACTTTGGATGGGTGTAGCGGTCATTGTTTTTGACGAATTGGTGTAATGTCGATCCAGGTGTCGATGCGATGTTTGACGATGGAGGGATCAAGGCCAAGCACTTCCGTGTATGACCAATAAAAAATATCCCTATATTCTTGGAAGAGGGCTTTAGATGCAGTGATTTCCTGAGGAGTGCAAGCAGCTTTAATGGTGATTTCTTCAATGATGCCATTTTTGATGGAAATGTCGATTTTAATGGTTGGGGAAATGTTGGCCATGTTTCCTTCTTCAAAAGAATCTGAGGCAAGAATGGGGTTTTTGAACTAGTCGATAGGCCCTGATGGGATAAAATCCTTGGTTTTGGCCGCGTAAATGGGGTGTTGGTTAGGAGGCATGGAGGCTCCTTGTGGATAGAAGAGTGTGCTATGGTGTAGCGCATCCCAGGGGAGGTCTGGGTAGTTTAACTCTTCGAGTATTTCTTCATCGTATTGGAAGTGACGGGAATAAAAGGGGTCATGAGGAGTGATATTAGTGACGATGGTTGTGTGGTTTCCCCCTGGTGAAGAAGCAGGGGGAACAATGTTAGGAGATGGTGAGGGTTCACTCAACATAAACCATATACTAAAGTACTGAGGGGTACCCGTGGTAGTTGGGTCTAAAATGTCCATAGGGGAATGAGAGGGAGAGTTGGGGGGTTTGGGGGGTGAATCTTCAGATAAGTCATCTAAGAACCATGAAGGCATTGGAAGGGCCTTGGGTTCGGGAGAAATGACATGAAGATCCGCTAGTGACGAGGTAATGTCAATGATTTCCTCTGCAGGTCGTTGACACATGATCAATTGGCGTTGCTTGTATTCAAGGATCATAGGACATTGGTATGTAAAATGAGCTAATGAGTCATAGAGAGAGCAAGGGTGTCTCATACATTCATTGACTGAAGTGGTGACATAACGAATGTCAATGATTTTTGAGGAGGATGTAGCAGGGCTAGGGTTGCTTTGGATGTTCTGGCGTACTGCGGCTAATGTCTACCGAAAGCATGGCAGTGTTGGGAAATGGTGGGTATAATGGCCATATTATGAACATATAGCACAAGCATATTTGGTTCACAACCCTTTAATATTGGGAGGGGGGGTGGTAGCGGTAGGACTGGCTGTAGTGGTGAGTGTTGGGGGAGTGTGATTGAGTGGAATCAAATTCCGTAACTCTGGTAGAGATGGGAAATTGCTGGTTTGGTGTCCCTCTTTCTCACATAGTGTGCAAGGTGGGGGGATGCGTGGAGGGAGTGGAGCTGTGGGATCATTCTTCTTTCTCCTGCCCCCAGTTGTGGCAGGGGGGTTAGTGAGTGGGGGTGTGGTGGGAGTAAGTATGGGAATCGTCATGGGGAGTCCTTCTTTTTTGGGGGGAAGGGATGGTCGAGGGACCATCTCTGGTGGGTGTAAATACCAAACTAGGATTGCTAACACCATATTAGGTAGTGTGAGCATTGAGGCTACCTGAAAAGATTTGATACCTAGTGGAGGGTAAAAGAAGGGAATTTGAGTGATGGCTTGGGGAACTGTCTCCCAAAATAGGATATGTCCTTGGGGAGAGGTGGAATCGTGGACTGGTGGGGTTGACGAGTGTGCAGGAGGTTTTGGAAGGGGGGTTTCTGCGATGAGTGGGACATCAGATATGATAGAAGCCTCGGTAGCAGGAAGGGTATCCTCTGTGTGAGTTCCGTTAGATGATATGACACATACTTGATTGGAAGGATGAAGGAGTGGTGGTGCTCCATGGTATGTTCCTAACAAGGATGGATCTTTAAAAATCCTAGGACCCATCTTGACGAGTGGATATGCATCATGGCTTGTGTGGATGAGAGGAAGAATGTTATCGATGTTAGAAGATGGATTAGGCTCATAATGTGAGACTTGGTCAATGGTAACGATCTTCCCATTGTGAGGAAACATCATTGTCTGAAAGACGAAAKATGCCACTGCCTTCATAGCATACATGTATCTACGACCGAACAGGATATTATAATTGAGTGGGGCGTCGATAACTTCGATATTGATGAGAATATTCTTGGCCCCGAGTTCGACGAAGACATTTTGGAAGAGCCCTTCAGGAGAGGATGGTCGTCTGTCATAAGCTCGTAAGGTGATGAAAGAGGGAATGAGTTCGGGGGAACCAAGCTTCTGCCATATTGTTTTGGACATAATGCATGTAGATGCACCTTCATCGATGATACACCGATGAACTGTGATGTTCCGTATTTTTACTGGTATTTGAAAAGCGATCAAGGCGGGAAGACGAGGTTCTCCGTTGTCAAGATCAAAGGTAATGAGTTGGGTATCTGCAGGGTCGACTGCCTCCAAGGTGGAAAGTAAGGATTTACATTGATTAGGACAAGTCTGGAGGACTTACAAAACTAGCATGGCAGTTGAAGATTGTGCTAAGTCGTCTACCAAACTATAGTTATGAGTTGCCCTAGCCTGTGGGTTGTGGACATTCTTGCGCAATGGGATGCGAGGGATGCGAAGAGGTGGCTCGGTGGTAGGGCGAGGAATCACCAACGGGGGTCCTGTAAGTGCAGGGTTTGTCTCTGGAGGGATGGGAGGAGACTCAACGAGTGCATGATACTAACGATTACGTGTTTGCAGAATGATTTCTTCCACACTAGTGAGGAGAATTGTGTGATCTGCTGGATTGTTGGGGTTGAGGTATTGTCCCACTGGAGGTGGGGGATGTTGTGTGTCCTGTTGGGTGTTTATTACACCTTGATCTGGAATAGGATTTTGCAACATGACGGGAGGGGGTTGTTGCATGTATTGTTTTGGTTCCTGCTAAGGGGCAGGTGGTGTTGGAGAATGGGGAAGACTACCAGAGTCTTTCAACCGTTTGAAATCAACGATTTGGGGGCAATGATGAGTGTAATGGCCGAACTCACCACAAAGGGCACAAGGAAAAATGGTTTTAAAATTATTGTTATTTCACCCTTTGCATTTATTATTATTGCCCCCTTGGGGGTTTTGGTTTCCTTGGTTCTGGTTTCCCCTAGTGGATTGGTGTTGTGGGGGTTGATTCCCTCCTTGACCTGGGTTGTTGTTATTTTTGTTCCATCCTTTTTTCTTGGCGTTGTTTGATGAATGGGTTGGATTGGCTGTATTCAGTTGTTCAAAATTTTGGTATTGCTGAACGACAGAGGGTTGAACAAAATTCACCCCGGCATGAGGATGTGGGGGAGCTACGACTTGTGGGGGACCAAGAAATGGGAAGTATGGATTCTATGGTGGTAACGATCCATAAGGTACATATGAAGGTGTAGTTCTTTCGCTAGTACTATAAGGTGAGGTAGAGGGGATACCAGAGTTTGTTTGAATAGGTGGATGTATGGGGGGTGCCGACGGTGGTCCACTGATGGGTGGAGGTATAACAACAGGGTATGGTTGTTGATAAGGGGGTTGGGGGTAATAAGAAGTGCCCCCATGTGCTGGTGGGTATTGTGGTGTTCCATACATCAGTGGTCGTTGGGGTTGTGGATGGTGGTGAGTGGTGGTACCAATCAATCCGTCTGCTAAGTGAGACATCCCAGGTTTGTCTTGGCCAAATGGCATAGGTTTTGGAAGATCAGGAAGTACAGTTTATAAGTACCCTGACTATGCATAGATGAGATTATACTATTGGGCCTTACTAATGGATTCCTCTTCGGATTGAGGGAAGGTGGAAGCTACATCCTTACCGAGGAGAGAGACAAGTGATCTAAGAAACCAGTCGAGACACTATTGCTTGGCGATTTCTGCTTTGTACAAACTACGTCGCCTACACCACTCATGAATGTGGTCAGCGATATGTGTGGATGAGGTTTGTTTGAAATTAGAAATTAGTTCTAGACCATTGTCATGGCGGATGGGTAATTGGAAGAAGGTCAAGAATTCTTTGGCCAATGACTCAAAAGTTGCATGGGACCCAGATTTTTCTTCGACATACCATTTGGCCGATGGGCCAGTAAGTGTGCATTGAAATAATCACAATCTAATGGAATCATCCATAATGATATTGGAGGATCACCATAAGTGAAAGGTCATGACATGGTTGGCAGGGTCATCACTTGCCTTTCCTTTGAACTTTGGTATGTCCAAAGGTAGTTTGGTGGGCATTGCAGGCCATGTGGGGTCATGCAATATAGGATCATTGGTGAGTTATCTAAGATCCAGTATGTTGAGAGAGGCCAAATATGGCATCTGTAGTGGGGGGGGGAGGATTAGCTCCGACCATGGTGTGAGTGTGTTGTGAACCTGACCCTTGAGGGGGGCTAGGTGGGTAGGTGCTTCCTCCTTGAGAGGAAGTAGGTCCCCCGCTTCTATGTAATGGAGAGCGAGTGAACGGATGACCTTGGGAAGTGGAACCAAGTAATGTAGAACCAAGAAAAGATGATCCTAAAATAGTAGCACTCATAGGAGTGTGTGAAGGAGGTGCCGATGAGTGGTCAAGAACAAACACTCCCCCTAAGATAGGAGGGAGGTTTAGCAAGCATCGTGAATGACGGGGGTTCTGTGGTTCCCCTATGATGTCAGACTAGCTGTGTGAATGTGTGGAAAGAGTGGTGAGAGTAATATAGAAACAAGAGCCTTTGCATTTGAATGTTTACTCAATATATATATCCAAATCAAACTGTAATCAAATGTGCATCATACATAAAATGTTTTGAAAAAAGAAGCATATATATGGGTAAGTGGGTTTTGTCCACATGGGGAATCAAAAGAAAGCGAATTCTCATGTCCTAGAAGATGTAACATCCTTCCTCTCGAATAGCACTAGACCTTCCAATAGTACTCAACAGTGGGGTCTGAAGTCACTGGAAGAGAAACTACTGAGGGATGAAATAATTGGTTATAATGAGGGGTAAAGGGGGCATATCCCGAAAGACTTGGCGATATTTCCCAATAGCCACACAAAATCCAATCAAGGTGCAATTGGAGCCCACAATTACCACCTGGGTAGATGTCCTAAAGTTGGTCACTAGGTACCTCGGTCAAAGTGCGGCATTTATATTTTCGACCTAAGAAATGGGTCATAGGCTGGATCCCGTCTAAGAGGTGGGTGCCTCAAGGGGGGACACACAGAACAATCAGACCTCAGCCTTCAACCCTTCACAAGTATCTCCTTTCCTTATGGTATTAGGAACACTTGACTTGGAGGATTTTCAGTTCCCTATTTGACAACTTCTATAGTTTTGACAATGTGAGAACCAGATAACAGGGAGTTATTTGGATGGCTATCCCCGAAATCCTACCTAGACTAAAAAAATTATTTTGGCACCTCATGTGAAAGAAAACTTAGTGAGTTTTTAGAAATATTTTAGATGTAGTTGTTTTGGGAGGTTGGGGGTGCAAACCAACCTCGTTGATTAAAATGGAGTGGATAGTTTCGTCAAGAAAAGGGTGGAGTATTTTCAGAATCCTTTTGGAGGAAACTTACTTTGACCTCCACGTTTCAAGAAGAAGCTATGTGAGTGATAAGTGACTTTTGTGTGTGAGTGAAAGTGTGCCAATTTTTAGTGAATTAGATGTCACCTTGTTTCATGTGAACTTTGCTTGGTCCTTACAAGTTTTTGATTACCTAATTAACTAAGTGCCTTTGGTACAACCTTGCGTAATTCAAAAGTCCCTAGGAAGCTAGCATGTGGACATGTGGGTCCATTACTATCCTTTTAACTCCCTATTGTGATGTAATCTAAGAAAAGCTTTGAAACTATCCTAGATTGATCATGTGGGCATGTATGGGCCCGTTACAAAACCTTTAAACTTCCCTAGTGTTTTGATCTAAGCAAGCAAAAATTCAAACACTATCCTATCTTTGTAGCATGTGGGCATGTATTGGCCTGTTACAATATTAATATGTGTTTGAAAAGGTAAACTAAGAGGAGTCCCAAGAAGGGCTATTATCCTCTCCTAAAGGTTTTTAATGTTCTTAAGGGAGATGAAATCGTTTCACAATCTTTTTCTGATTCTCAAGATCACTTGGAAGCACGAGAGAAGAGCATACTAAACGATTGTTATTCAGCTTCTAGTCCCAATGCAAGTTAAATGTGATTAAAAATTATTTCCAACTTATCTTGTGAGTCAAAACAAGCCATCCATGTGGAAAAAAAGTAAAGAAGGGAAATTGATTTTATCCTCCTAAGTGCCTATGTGTTTTTGACTAACCCCTTTATATGATGAGGGGACTAAGTGTGGTGCAGCTTTAACACATGCTTGAAATCATTTGTAAGAAGACAAATGGCCTTCCCCACATCTCAACAACTTTACAATGTGAATTTTTTGCACATATGCATGGGTCTCAGTGGAGACAGAGGCGCACAGAACGCATGTGTGCGAACAGAGGCAAATCAATAGGCACACATGTGCAGAATAGAACTGTGAATTAGGTGCATGTGCGCACGATGCACGTCTGTGGGCCTAAAAACCCGCACATATATGACACACGACCAAGAATGAAAAATCCCAATGGATTTCTCTTAATTCAACTTGGAATTGACTGGTTGGCAGGTCAGCTTAGGCCGGTTAGTGCACTTGCAAGTTAAACAAACTAAAAGAAGAGCAAGAAAAACCCAAATGGGGTAGGAAATTAATACCTTTCCCCAATGGAGTCGCCAATCTGTTGCGCCTCTTCTGCCACCTTAGTGAGAAAAATAGAGGTGCTTACAAGCTCAGTTGGATTTGCTGAGCTAGACAACTGCAAGGAAAAGAGTTAGGGAAAGAAAATAAAAACTACAATTAAGAATTAAACTAAGAAATGCAATAAAAACTAAATTCATGAGCATAGGGACATAGAAACAAAAAGAACCATAAGACCCATGTCACCAATGTTGAGGCTGATCTATTAGTGAAACAATACACCAAGAAGAAAGGGGACTATGAGTCCCTTCTTCCTCCAAGGGAGGGCTCTTGGACCCCCACTAGCTAGCTCTTCTTACAACAAAGAAAAAATGGAAAATGATGAAAGAACTCTTTACAAATTCACTCAATGGGTGAGATGGATTGTCCAATGCAATGGTGGAAATATGCTCTTGATAAGGATGGAGTCCTTAAGAGAATAGAGGCAACATAACATTACTTTGATATCCTTGAAAAATGAGGTGCATCCATGGCCTTTTTATAGCATCTCTTGGAGCTACTCTTTAACTACTTTGTAGTGTGAAAAGAGGCTAATTAGGGCATTTCTAGGTCTTTGACCAGCCATCCAGTCGAATCCAGTCCATATTTGAGGGTCAAATCAGCTTGGGAGATGAACCATAAGTGGGTGGGAGGCCGACCACTCTCATAAATGCGTCGTTTAGCAAGTCCACAACTTTTTGTGATAACAATCGCGCATCGTGCACATGTGCATGATTTTTGCGTTTCTATTCCGCTCATGTGTGAGCACACCCAATGTCCGCATAGAGCTCTTCATTTTTTCACTACTTTGTATAGTTTTTGACCCTTTTATGAATGCTTTGGTATTAATTCAGGTCCATGGATGACTTCATCACTGTTTGATGATGCTGAGTTCTTGTAACCATGTGCGGACGAAATTTCAGTGATAACATTGGGTCCATTATTTGTAATTGTACCTCCTAGTCTCCTATATATTCCAAGGACATATTTTCATTTGGAATCGTCTTGTATTTGTAAATTTATGTGGTGTATAAGGAGGCTTCCCCCTTGAAGAGGCTTATTATATGAAATTATCTCTTTGTCAATGCGTTGAGTACTTATTCTGAGGTTTTTTATGCTATTTTAATTTTTGGTTCTTAATATTTGGTATCATAGCTCAAGGTCTTGGGGTTTCATTGTTACATTTGAGACACCATGGAATTTTAGCTATAATTGTTTTTCTACAATGTTTCAGAAGGAACTCATTGGAGGATATATAGTACATGGATCAAGGTACTTGGGGTTACAATTTTAACTCCTAAGGCCTTATACTTTCATAGATATGTCATGTGTAAGATAGGATTATGAAATCATCCCAAATTTAATCATCACAAAATTTTCACTATAAATGTTTTTCTGTGAAGTTCCAAACCCTAAAACTAGGAGTCTATTCATAAAAATTATCAAGGTAGATTTGATAAAAATTTCATCTTCTGGGTCATCCTACTTTTGTAGATACACCCTGTGTGAGATAGGGTAGTTGACTAGTCATATTAACTAGTCTCAAACAAATGTTCCAAGTAAATTAGTGATATCATCTTCCGTGAGTATCCAAATTAAGTGAGACTAGTTGCCTTGGATAGTGGATATTCTGTAGTATTTATGGTGCAAGTTTCATAATCAAATATCATATATTGTGCTCTTGGCACGCTTTACAAGTACGCTCTCCTGGAAGAGAAAAAATAAGTAAGGTGTGGGAAAGTTACCATGAATTCCACTTGGCACATCCATTTTTGATCATAATTGTGGCATTGCAGAGAAGACGTATCAGATAACTACATAACAAAATTTTCATACCCAGAAGGGCCGAAATTTTGGAGATACAACAAAAGAAAGATCGTCTAGCAGAACCACCTTGAAATCAAGGTTTAAAAGTGATACTTGGCCAACATGCCACCAAAATATGGAACTTCTACACCAAATTATCCTTCAGACAATCCTACTTGGAATCTTTATGAAGGTGAAGAAATGCATAGGGACATAAATGATTTACAAAAGAAGACAATAAAAAATGATGAACTACAAGGAACGATGGATTCAACTGAAGCTAATTTGGAGGCAATAATGGATACTAGGATGGATGGTTTAAAAGGGAGATCATGGAAGGACTGAAAAATTTCCTAATAGAGAGGCCACCTGAAAGTGAAAATGTATCCCATGAAATTCATGATGAGGACACAATGAAGATGAATCAAGACTGGACAAACTGCAACTTTGGGTTGAAGACCAACCACTTTCCTAAGATACATATGAGGAAGTTTGATGGCAAGGATCCAATCACATGGATACTTCAGATGGAGTAGTTATTTGATCTACATGATGCGCCACACACACAAAAGGTAAAAATAGATTCTTTATATTTAGAACCCAATCAATTTTTGTGGTATCGATGGATTTGTTCTCGCAAATCACTTTTCACTTGGACAATTTTCACGGAAGAAATGATAGCACACTATGAGGATAGAAGGAGAAATACCTTATTTATCCAATTGATAAATCTCAAGAAAAAGGGTTCAGTTGTAGAGCACGTTGAGAAATTCCAAAGATTGAATATCAAGGTAATGAATATTCCAGATGAACACCTGAATGATGTATTCATAAGATATTTAAAGGACAACATTCAACATGAGGTTCACCTTTGGGAACCCAAATCATTGGAGAATGTGTTCAGGGTGGCGAGAAATGTTGAAAGTAAAAATTGGGAAATGGATACTAGAAGGATCGCTCCTAACATCTATCGAGAGAATAATGTTCCTTCTTCTAAAAAACATCAACCTACAAGGTTGTCACCTCAACAATTGGAGGAAACAAAGAAAAAGGTTTATGATTTAATTGTGACAAAAAGTACAATAAGGGACATGAGTGTGGTGAGCAGAAATTATTCTATGTATATTGTGAAGAGGAAGAAGAACAAGAACAAGAACAAGAAAAAGAACCATCTCAAGATGAAAATGTAGAAGATATTTCTTTTGAAGAGTTGACTCTGTTAGCGCCCAAATTTTTCATCAAATTTTTAAATCATCTTTAGCAAATTAATTCTTGCATTGTCGAATCCCTTTGATCATTTTCCTATGTTATAGATTTTTTATAAATCTTCATCGAGTCTTGTGAGTGCCTATTATCAATTTTGACTAGACACTTCGTGACCCTCTCCTATTAACCTGCATAACCAAAAATAATATTTTCATTAGTTTTCTTAAATCTTCACTTTTTTTTATTTTTCTTATGTTCATTTTTTATTTTTTTTAAATTAGTTCATTTACCTTTGCCTTTTTTACCAATAAGAGTTATTTGTCTTTTTACCAAAAAAATGTTGTGTGTGCATAAGTGACCTAAGTCCTCAGTCTAAACCAACACATATCAAATCCAAGCCACAAGTCAATACACCAAACCAATACATTAGCAGAGTCTTCACATAAACCAACACATAACCCACACAACATACCAACGCAAGCTCAGCACAAGCGTTGAGCCTAAGAGGCAATCCTTATATCTCATCGATTATAGTAAGGGAGCGATGGCACATATAAATGCCACAACATCCAAATCCATGAGGAATGTGGGATATATCCCACATATTGTTTTTTAAAAAATATACAGGCTGCCAGGTGCCTGATTGAGTTATCAGATGCCAAGTCATAGGTTTCAAAGACTTGCATGACAACCCAGCTGCTAGGTATGACTTTGATCTTCAACAAGTCAGTTTTTGTAGTTTGATTACAATATTTTTCAATATAGAGGTATGCGGAGGCATTCGGGAAAGTGGGATGTGGAGATTCGAGATCCCAGAAAAGGAATTAGAATTTGGCTTGGAATGTTTAACATGGTGGAGGAGGCCACCATGGCCTATGATGCAGAGGTTAAACGGATCAGAGATCAAATCTTGCAATCTATGGATACGATGATATGGAGTATGGGGACTCATAGTTCTTAAACGACAATGCTCCATTTCAAAGAAATTCAAATGCATCCATAGTCCAATGTTCTTAGCATAGCAATTTAACCCAAACTTTGTATAAATCATGACCTTGTGGGAAATATGGTCACAACTATTCGGAGGTGAGAAATTTAATGTTCATTTCTTGTGGCGATGCCATAAATGTGGAACCGGTGAAATCTTCCTATCAAGGAAATTATTTTGATTCTAACTATAACAATAAATCATATGATGGGTAAAATTTCCAATGGATTCATGAGACGAAAACCTAGAAATTTCATCTATACATGATGATGCAAATGAGTCTGTTTTTATGGACATTAAACCCCTAGTCGATGGTGTTGTTAAAGACTGGCTTGTTGATACCCCTATTGAGGTCAATGGTGGCACAAATGAATTCTACAAATATGATCCATATGGATATCGGTGGCCACCCACCTTTTCCAACTGGCTCAAAACAATTTTCTGACAATTTTGGCAATTTACTATTTTTAGCAGTTTTAACTTTCGGGGCCATTTTGAGGGCCTAAATGAAGGTTTTTCGAGATAAAACTCCTAAATGATATTCAAATGCATGATTGATCCCCCAAAATGAATCTCCTCAATGATACCTTTCCAATGGGATATCACACGCCTAAAACATAGATCGTATGGAAAAGTTACAACCCCGAGAAGTTGATGTACTAACTTACCCAAACGGGGCCCACATGAATTTTGGCGCTTCATCTCCTAGGGTTAGGTTTTTGGATGTCTAGGGTTTTTTTCATTCTTTATTATTGTAAAAAGGCCTTCAGAGCCTCATTGTAACTTTCTTCTTGCGAATGAACACTGCTGTCACATCTCTTCTCAAAGATAAGTGACCACCATTCCAACAAGCTTGTTTCCACTGCATTTTATAGTTTTATCTTATTTCGTTATTGAAAAGAAAACCAATTTCACTGTATCTCTATTATTTTGTGTTAAGAATCTGTTAATGATCTGTATTCATTTCGTTCTTCTCATAAAATCCGGATCAAAATTAGAGGATAGCGTCATGCAACTTGATCTTTCTGCTCTGGAGTCATTGTGCCTCAGTGTGCCTGACATCCATTATGCAGATGATAAATGTTTCAGACTCCAAGTTTTCTCATACTCTAACACACAGAGGAAATTCATCCATTCCATAAACATAGATTCTCAAATGATTTCAAAATTCATATTGAGAAGTTAAAATTAGTCCAAGGATATAAGTGACAAATGGTGCTATAATTTTGAGTTTGATTCTTCTTTGGGATATCGGTGTTGGACTTACACAAATAGACAAGTACTTTAGTAACAATGATACTCATGCGATTGTTGGAGTCTTGCTTGCAATCGGTATTGTAAATTGTGGCATCCAAAATGAATGTGATACTACACATGCACTTTGTGTAGAGTACACCAGTAAGGAGGTTGAAAATCTGCTTGACCTATCATTTTGCAAATAAGAAGGAAGATCGATTCGAGATCCCAGGAGAAATACTAGAAAGTATTAAATTGGTGCACCAGTAAATCATTGAGATCCACATCTTATGTGGAAAAATATTTATTGATTAAGCACAACTGGTATCTTGAAACTGTTCAAGACAAATGGTAGGGTATATGAGCTACATCAAGATTGAAGGACAGATTCTTGGAATCAATTGACCATTTTGTTTTAAATATCATATTGAGTCATTTTGTTTCATCGAATATACAAGTGGCAAAGTAACCATCAAGATTTTAGGGTATTAAGTTTATCACTTCTAGATTTCAAGGCAGCTTTTCAGGGATACTTGGAAGATAGTTAAGTTGTCAAAGGGACAGTTCCAGATTATGTGGCAGTGAAATAAAGATTTAGTGGACAACAATCATAAATCAAGCATCCAACAATTCAACACCTATTCTCTCAAGTGTCGATCCTTTTTAAGCTATCTTTCTTTTGCTATTTTTAGAAGATTTCTTCCTATAAATGTGTAACTGTTTTTATATGAGATGGATTATTGTATACATACATACATACATACATACATACATACATACATACATACATACATACATACATACATACATACATACATACATACATACATACA